>CM053581.1:407247181-407271240 GCA_028627135.1 Pseudochirops cupreus
ATAGATAGATATAAATAGAGGTATATGGGTATCTATGGATATATCTGTATCTATCTATAGACATAGATATCTATAGATATAAATAGATATATATCTATATAGAGATATAAATATCGATAGGTATCTAGATACAGATAGGTATCTGTAGATACCTATCTATACAGAGATAGATAGATAGATAGATAGATAGATAGATAGATAGATAGATAATTGATAGATACTTCCATATGTAAGTGTTGTCTTCCCCATTAAAAAGTAAACTCTTTGTCAGGATTATTTCCTTTGTACTTGTATCCCAGCACCCAGCACAGTACCTGACACGCCGACACTGTTTAACAAAAGCCTGTTGATCGATTGATCTCCCTGCTCGGAGCCAGATTGCTCCCAGTCTTTTTCGTAGAACCTTCCTCTAAGGTCGATGAGCCCAGCCCTAGCCCTGGGCAAAGCTGTAGCTAAGAATTGTTAAGCCCCAAGGCAGGCAGCAGAAAAAGACGTCGTATTTGAGACTGGGAGCAGGTAGATCATGGAAGGATAGGGGAAGAATACATCAATAACGAGCACTTATTTTGTGTGGGGAGCTGGGTGCTAAGAAAGGAGAAAACAGAGCCTCTGTGGCTAAGAAGCTCCCATCTTTCAGCACCTGCCACGCGCTGGTCCTAGGCACTGAAACCATTGGGGGGAGGGGGGAACAAGAACTCCCCCAGGCTGCCTTGTAACTTTCTATTTTAACTAATTATTCTCTCTAACTATTGCCAAACCCCGACGTTTCTAAGTAGCTGAAGGACTTGTTAGTGCTGTTAAAATGTAGCGCCTTTAAATCCAGCGCCCGGGGTTATGGTCCTGGGGGTCCCTATCCTGGCTCTCTCTAGACTGCATCCTTCCGCCTGAAATTCTTTTTTTCTGTGTTTAGCCACTGTTTATTTTTAAATTTCCACGGAGCACATGTGCTCTTTCCCTTGGGGGCATTGTTTGTGAGGACTGCCTTTAATACATTACATTGTCCCGAGTATAGATGGATTAAGCGATGTCTTATTCCATCTCTTCTTCAAGCTAATTTCTCTCCCAGTGCTCCTTTCATCACAATAGCTCGTGTTTCTCTTGCTGCAGACTGCTACCGCTCCAAAGGCCTCCGGTTCCAGAGACCCCAGAAGGAGATAGTACACGGATTATCTGTAACTGATGGGTTCTATTTGGTTCAACCTGGTGAACATTTATTGAGTGCCTGTTGTATTCAGGGTGCTACATTTAGTTCTAGGGAGAGAAAGATAGAAGTGGGACAGCCAAAAGAACAGTGACTTTTGAGTTCCGGTTATTATTCAGTTGTTTTTCAGTCATATCTGACTCTCCATGACCCCATTTGGGGTTTTCTTAGCAAAGATACTGGAATGGTTTTCCAGTTCCTTCTCCAGCTCATCTAAAAGATGAAGAAACTAAGGCAAAAAAGTTAAAGTGACTTTCCCAGAGTCGCACAGCTGATATCTAAGGCTGAATTTGAACTCAGACCTTCCAGATATCAGGCCTGGCCACCTAGCTGGAGTCACAGGACCTTGGTTTCTAATCCCTCCTCTGCCACTCGCCCAAGTAAACTTAGACAATCAATCAACAAGGATTGGTTAAAGATTTGGTACTATCTACCAAACACCTTGGCAAACCTTGTCACCTTCATGAGTCTCAGTTTCCTCATCAGTAAAATGACTAGAGTAGAGTAGATGGCCCCTGAAGCCCTTTCCAGATCTAGAAATATGGTCTCTGCTGATTCCTCTTCTATTAATAAATAAATAAACTGGTAGAGTCGTTACCTTCCAGGAGCTGTCTTCCTAAAAGTGTTAGGGTTTAAGCAATTTGCTGAAGGTCAAACATCTGGGAAAGACAGAGCCAAACCCAGATCTACTAATGAGAAGTCCACCAGTCTTTCTCCTATTGCTGTTTCCTTGTAAATTTCTTAAGGACAGGACTCATTGCAATTTTGTTCTTTTTTCCTTGTATTTGAATTCCCAGAGACTAATACATAGAAAGAGCTTAATAAATGTTTGTTAGCACATTGCCTGGCCCATAGTAGGTGCTATATTAATGCTTTTCCCCTTCTCTTCCCTTCCTCTCCCCCCACCCCCAGGAGAACAACAAGAAAGTTATAAGGGTGATAGGAACTTAATAACTGGTGGGGTCCATCTCTTTGATGTGATTTCTTTAGCCACAGTGTGGTAACAATGAAAAGGAGGCTGGACATAAGAATTTGGAGAGGTCTGAGTTCATACCCTGACTGACATTCTCTAGCTGTGTGACAATGGATGAATAAATCACTTCACCTCAGTTTCCTTTTCTGCAAAGTGGAGATGATAACAATACCTATTTCATTGGGTTGTCATGGGCATTAAATTATATCCACTTGTTAATCTTCAAGGTGGGGCGTCTGAGCCTTTTATGGTGTCCTGGACCCCTATGTCAGCCAGTCTGATGAAATCTATGGACCCTTTCTCAGAATATTTTAAAATGCATTAACTACAATACAGGGCATTGCAAAGGAAATCCAACATACTGAAATATAATTAACGAAATCTTTTTTTAAAAAATAACATTCTTGGACCACTGGTTAAGAAACCCTGGTTTTAAAGCATTATAGAAACACCCATCATAGTCTCAGCCATGTCAATCATAATTACTGGGAGTTGCCACCTGTGTCAGCGATGCAAAGAATATGGTGCTGGCCCCACACCAGACTTCTGTTCATTATCCCTCATCATAACTATCACCGTCATTGTCTTAGATGGGCCCCTCTCATCATCCTTTGTGCCAGTCACTCCCATCAGGACTTCTTTGCCTACCAGGTCCCACATCCACAGCCCCACTGGCCTTCTCGGTTAGATAGAGACACATGTGACTGAGGCCTGTGTCCTGGATTTCCTTCTCCCTCTTCCAGCCCCCCACCAATGGGAGCTGTGTCACTGACACAGTGTACTTGTCCAGGAAACAGCAGGCCCTATGACGTGGTCCTGCTAGACTCCAAACAGAATCAGACAGGAATGTGAGGAGCCCCAGGGAAGCTGAGCCCAGAGAGCCGATCGAACCTTTGCATGTTCAGGCTTCCCACAGCTAGCAAGAGAGACCCCCTGAAGACACATTAATAAAGATTAAAGATCTCTCCAATCCCTGTGATCCTCCTCATGTCAAAGGGAAGGAGGTTTTTTTCTCTGCTCAGCTCTGTTATTTATTAATATTAGAGGTTTCTACTCAGATTTGGAAATTTAGGGTGGCTGCAGAAAGAAGTGTCCTGAGGAGTCTAACTTCCATGTGCTTGGGTGAGGGGGGTGAATGACATAAGGAGGAGGGGAGACTTTAACCAACTGTATGCTAGATGACAAAGCAGAAATTTCATTGTATTAGAGAAGGAGATAGTCCCCTTAACCCCACCCTCCCACATACATACATAAAACCCCTCACCTCTGTAATATAAACCTCTGAGATTTGGGACTCTTTGAGAATGAATTATAATATAAAATGCTTTAAAATCCACAAAAGCACTTACCAAATTATTTCTTTTGATCCTTCCAACAACCCCAGGATGTAGGTATTTTGTTATCCCTGTTTTATTCATAAGTAAACTGAGGCAAACAGAGGTTAAGTGACTTGCCCAGGGTCACATAGCTAGTAAGTGTCCAAGCCAGGACTGGATTCTTGACCTAACACCATCCATCCCACCACATGCCTCTTAACTGCCCCAACACCAAAGGTTTCCTATGGCATAGATTCCTGCTTTGGGTCAGGATTGAACCACTTGATACCACTGTATTTTGTGTGGGGAGCTGGGTGCTAAGAAAGGAGAAAACAGAGCCTCTGTGGCTAAGAAGCTCCCATCTTTCAGCACCTGCCACGCGCTGGTCCTAGGCACTGAAACCATTGGGGGGAGGGGGGAACAAGAACTCCCCCAGGCTGCCTTGTAACTTTCTATTTTAACTGATTATTCTCTCTAACTATTGCCAAACCCCGACACACAATTATAAAGCACTCTACAACTTACCTAATAATTTGCATTCATTCATTCCTTTGAACATCCTAATAGGAAGGTGAAAGGAAGAAAAAAAAGCATTTATTAAGCACCTACTGTGTGCCAGTCATGCTAAGTGCTTCACAAACATCTCATTTTTATCCTCACAACTCTGAGAGACAGGTAGATGCTATTATTTTTCTCATTTTATTTAAGAAACTGAGGAAGACAGAAGTTAGTGGCTTGCCCAGGGACACACAACTAGTAATCATCTGTGGTCACATTTGAACTCAGATCTTCCTGACTCCAGGCACAGCACTCTATCTACCAAGACACCAAGACACTCAAACCTGCAGTAGCCTTATAAAGTAGGTAGTAGTAGTATTATGAGCCCCATTTTTCAGATAAGAATCAGATAGGTAAAAGTATTCTGCAGTCTCTTCCAACTTTAAGATTATATAAACTAGGTTATCCTCTTGGCCCCTTTAATACTGACTCCTGTTGTTAATTGCTAGAGTTGAGGTATTCAAGGGGTTAATTGACTATCTCAAGTTCATGAGCCCCCATACCCATGGGATTTGCCACCACCAAGCCAGAATAAATCATTTAACATCATAGTAAAGCAAAAGACATTTACTTAAACCTAAATACAAAGTAACCAATGAATTAAACAGGGAGCATTCTCATCACCCATTTCTCAAAGCTACTCAATATATCTCCCAAGAAGCACCCATTTTCACTTGTATTCAACTACTCGGAGATCCATCTCCTTCCTCCATAGCCCAAGGGTAGCAACATATGCTGCCACTCAAGTCAGGGTGCTAGGTTAGTGTGCACAGCAGTAGGACTGGGTATATTATACTTCTCTATTCAGAACTATAGGCTCAGTACTTATCACAGGGTATTTGCCAGTCCAGAAACTCTAGAATACTATACAGAGAGTACTATACTATCCCAGTAAAGCAGTGAGGGGGCAGCTAGGTGGCACAGTGGATAGAGTCAGGAAGACCTGAGTTCAAATGTGACCTCAGACACTTCCTAGCTGGGTGACTCTAGGCAAGCCACTTAATCCTGCTATCTCAGTTTCCTCATCTGTAAAATGAACCAGAGAAGGAAATGGCAAACTGCTCCAGCATTTCTGCCAAGAGAACCCTACACCGGGGTCACAGAGGGTCTGAAGTGACTGAATGACAGCAACAACTGAGCAAACAGGGTGTCGGATCAGTCCCTGTCTCCATTTCTTCCCACTTTTGCCACCTAGACTCGGACCGCCTCTCACTGTGAGAGTCCCACCCTTATTTCCCACTAGGTATGCCAGAACTGTGGAGCTCTCCACAGGCTTCTAGGAGATGTAGTTCCCAAAGAAAAGAAGATGCAGAGATGCCCTGCCCTTAATGCCAGCTGGTTTTATTCATAACAAGAATCCCATAAACAGCAGAGCAGTGGGTTTTAGGTCATTAAGCCTCATTTTACCTTTTCTGAGAGTTTGATTGATGTTCTGGATAAATAATGCCTTTACTAGATCCAGAGAAAGTGGCGTTTTAGTAATTGGGTTCTATGCGAAGAGTTAGCCTCACCCCAGTCTCTGAGAATATGACTAAGACACACACACACACACACACACACACACACACACACACACACACACACACCCTATTCATTGTGTCCACAGGCACAGGATGGCAGGCCAAGGGGGCCCAGAAAGTTGATGTGCCCAAGTAAGACAACCAAAAAGTTGTCTTCAAATTTCCAATAAATAGAGCACTTAAGCCACCCACTCTGGCATTTGATTTATTCCACATGAGTTCATTTAATCATTGTTATCTCTGGCCTGCAGCAAATCCACTTGGTCTTAATCTCTTCAGAAGAGTCCTAAGACTATCTATGATAGTGATGACAGAGGAAATAGCACTTCACAGAAGAATAGACATCTCTGTGCCCCTATGGTATCAGGGAATGGGAACCCTCTTGAGATTCCGACTATTTCTGGTCCCCAAAGTAGTAAGAGCAACTGTAATGATCCCTCAGTCCTCACCTAGAAATCCCAGGCTGGACCTCCAGATTCATGGGGACTCTAAATACTTGGAAAGTAAGGAATCTCCCAGCATGGTCTTGAAATTTGGAGAGATATGGGTTCAAGTGCTGCTTTGGCCACTTTGAGCCAAGTCACTCCAAGCAATTTAAGACCCATTTCTAAAATGGGATGATAACATAGTACCTACTTTATCAGGTTGTCATGAGGCTTAAGTGAAATAAAGTGTTTAAAGTGCTTTTTGTAAAGCTGAAATCATGGCGTAAATGTCAGCTGGTGGTGTCATTTGCTGACTCAACACATCAGTCTGTGCTCACTAGTTGTATTGATATATTTATACCATTGCTATTGATGTCCAAGTCAATTCAAATCTGCAATCATTTTTAAGCGTCTTTTGTATGTCAGGCACTGTCCTAGGTGCTGAGTATACAAAGGCATAGTCCCATATAAAGACAAATAGACCCTGCCCTCAAAGAGATTACATTCTACTGGGAGAATGGTGACTGGTACATAGTAGATACTTTAAAAATTCTTGTTGATTGGATGATTAAAAATACAACATGTACAAATAAATACAAGACTGTTTAAGAAGACAGAAAGCACAAGAGCTAGGATCATACGGAGATGATCTCAATAAGAAATATCACCTAATTTGAGTCTTAAAGGAAGCTAAGGAATCAAAAAAGTAAAGGAAAGATAAGATTGCATTCCAGGCATGTGCAAAGGGGAAATTGGACATTTGTAGTGGACCTTGTTGGCATGGTGGTATGACTTTAGCAGAATGGAAATAGGATCATGATTTTAACTCTGGAAGGGATCTCAGAGACCAGCATCCTTTTGCACGCAAGGAAACTGAAGCCCGTGGACATTAGGTGAATTACCCAAGGTCACAGAGGTGGTAAGTCTCAGAGGTGAGATTTGAATCTGGGGCTTTAGACTCTAGTGCCAGGATCTTTTTCCCTGTATTTTGAAAATGAAGATAAGGGTCACTCAGAACTAAGGTTTGTTAAGGGCTGAGAAATGATAAGATGCAGGGGTGAGGGATTCAAAGATAGTGCAACATACCACAATGGGAAGGGCACTGGGTTTAGGGTCAGAGGAACTGAGTTTAAATTCTGACTACCACTTCCTAGAAATGTGGTCTTGGACAAATTACTTCATTTCATTTCCTTATCTATAAAATGAAGGGATTGGACTAGATGGCCTCTGAAATCCATCAGCTCTAAATTTATGATTCTATGATCCTAAGATAATTCAGCAGGGTCCCCATACGGTAAAGGTGGCAATGGGGGGAAAGTGAGGCCAGAGCAGGGATGATGGGCTGGGAAAGCAGGGAAGGGAGAAGGAACTGGGGGTTGTGGACAGGACATAGATGAAGTGTAGAAGTAAGGAAAAGGGAGAGATAGAAGGACAGGAAGCTGGGGTCAGAGAGAGGAATTCCAGAGTTCTGGAACACAAAAGCAGAAGAGTAATGAGAGATGGTGAATCAAGGGTATTATCTTTGTCTCACTGAGATGGAGCAGAGCTGGAGAGGTTGGGAGATGATGGGAGATGAAGAGATTGGAGCTGAGAAGCCAGCATCAGGGTGTTTGGAGGAACATCCTCAAGTATGAGGATAAAGGGTTGGCATAGACTGTGAGCCAGGAACTAAACTTCTCAAAGAAAGAGGAAGAATGACTCAGAGTCAAGTAGAGGATGGTAATAAGAATTTGAGCAAGGTTAAAATCAATCGATTAATCAATAAGCATTTATTAAGTGTTTACTACGTATTAGCTGCTGTTCTAAGTGTGGGGGTTACAAAGAAAGACAAAAACACAATCCCTGATTTCAAGGAGCTCACCATCTAATGGGAACATGCATACAAACATGTACAGAGAAGTTATATACAGGATAAATCAGAGATAGTCAACAGAGGGAAGGGACCAGAGGAGATAGGAAAAGGTTTCATGTAGAAGGTGGGATTTTAGGTGAGACTTGACTGAAGCCAAGAAGTGGATTTGAGTAAAGAACATTCCAGTTATGGAGGATGAACAGTAGAAATGCCCAGAATCAGGAGATGAGAGTTTTGAACTCCAAACAGAGGGTTTTATGTTTGATGCTGGAGATAACAGAGAGCCACTGGAGTTGACTGAGTAGGAGGAAGGTGATATGGTCAGGCTTGTACATTAGGAAGATCAGTCTGGCAGCTGAGTGGAGAATGGGCTGAAGTAGAGAGAGACTTGTGGCAGGAAGACCAACCAGCAGGCTAGTGCAGTAGTCTAGGCATGAAGTGATGAGGATATGACACAATAACTAATGGAGCAAACTTCAAAGGAGGGGAAGTTTCTGAGAACCTGGAAGTAACAGGAGTAGTCTTCTGACTGTGAGGATGGAGAGGGGATGTAGGGGAAAGAAAGATGACTAGGAGAGACTGGGGTGGTGAGAAAAGGTGCATGAGTACTAGGTGGGAGTGGGAAACAAAAAAGCACAGAGAGTTCACTCGAGTCCAGGGCAGAGGGCTGAGGTGCCTGAGCAGGTACATGCATAGCATATTAGGTGGCTGTTTTCCATAATGGAACATATGGCTGAGTGCTCCGGTCTCATCTCCAAAAACAGACAGCAGCCAGTGGTCATGACCCAGCTGGATGCCCATGTGTGTAGGGGGAAGGATGGAGGCGAGGTGTGATCTAAAGCAGGAGGGGGCTTCAGAAAGCCCTAGAAATGCAGGATCTGTTCCCATGGAAGCAGATTGGCTTGTGCTCTTTTTCTTTCTCTATTACCCAACCTCAGAGCATCCTCCTTCTCACTCTCACCATGAGGTGTGTAAAAGGCTTGAACCTAGATCTTCCTGACTCCAGGTTCCACTCCCTATTTTCATTAGTGGGATCATCAACCACATGAGACCCAGAGCCCCATGTTCAAGTCCTGACTCTTCTAAGTTACTGGCTGTGTGATCTTGGCCAAGCCACCTCTCCTCTCTCAGTCTCACTTTGGAGGAGCATTTTTTTGGACCAGACCTGTGCTTGTGATTTCATTGCCATAGGAAGCACCCTGCCACCAACAAAGATCCATTTGCACCTGCCCTGTGACTTGCTTTCTTAGATCCAAAAATCACAGATTTGGAACTGGAAAGGACCTAAGAGGATATCTAATTTCATTTTTCTGATAGCTGGCACCTCACTAAAATATAGGTCAACATAAGAGGAATATGTTTTTACCAGCTATAATTTTACAGATTGAAGGAACTGAAGCTCAGAGAGATCTGGTGATTGCCTAGGGGGCACGTAGACAATAACGATAGAGGTGAGATTTGAAATAATAATAATAACATTTATGTAGCACTTTAAGATTTACACAGCACTTTGCAATCATTATCTCATTGGATCCTCACAACAACCCTGAGAGATAGGTGCTATTGTGATCTCCATTTTATAGGTGAAGAAACTGAAGCATAAAGAGGTTAAGTGACTTACCCAGGGTCACACAGCTAATAAGTGTTGAATGGAGGATTTGAACTCAGATCTTCCTGTCTCCAAGTCCAGCATTCTATTTGCCTTAATTCTTACCTGCCTAAGAACTTAGGTCTTTCTAACACCAAGTTCCTTTCAATGTCCACTAAGCTCTCAAAAGAATTTGGGGGGGAATGAAAGTTTAACTTGCCTAGGTCCCACCACCAACATATCAAAGGGGAGACCTGAACACAAGCCAGCTCCCCATATAGTATGCCACAGTGCCTCAGTTTACTCTTTTGTAAAATCGGGATGATATTTGTACTACCAATCATACAAATAGGTGCACGTTAAAGCTCAAATAAAGTGATTGATGTAAAGCACTATGAAAATGTAAACTGTATTTCGTGTGTAGGGAATATCTCCCAAAAAGAAGGAAAGCTCCATGAGGATAAGGTCTATTTCATTTTGGATTTTACACTCCCAACACCAAGTACAGGGGCAGGTGTGAAAGTGAGTGCTTAATACATGTTTTTGGAATTCAATATCCTCATTAAAAAAAAAACAGATGACCTCTGAAGTCCCTTCCAGCTCTAAATGACCATAGGGTCATAAAACCAACCTTGGAAGGGACCTCAGAGGCTATCAAACTAAACCCCTCATTTTACAGATGAGGAAACAGATGCATTAAGGAGGTTAAGTCACTCTCCAACAATCTCACAGGGTACAAGGAACAGAATCCGTCCCTTGCATACGACAGGAACTTAACAAATGTTTATGTTGAAAAAGTCCAATGATGAGTAACGCTCCTATTCTCCTGCCCCAGGGCCGGAGCCCTGACAGTCACAGAGGATCTGATCACAGTATCTTTGTTTGTGTTAGGACTCAGCTGCACATTCTCCATTCAGCTCAACTCACACCAGCCTGGATTCCAGGAGGAAAGTGTTGCAACTTTATGGGTTTCTAAGGCAAGAAGAATGAGATGTTTCCCAGGCTTAGGGGGAGGAAAATTGACTGTAGAGAGTGTAAGGAATAAAACAAAGGTTGGATGTGACTCATTTTTGTCATTAGCAGGAGGCTGCACCTGTGTGCAGCACAAAGGAAGACCTTGCCAAAATGTAGGTCAATATATGGGAAGACCATCTCAGTAAATGGGATTTTCCAGGCAATAACTAAGCAGATCCTTAGCCAGTGAGGAGAGTCCTAGCAGGAGCTCTCCAAGAGCCACGTGCCTATCATTCTTTCTATCAGTAAGTATTTATTAAGCCCCTACAATGGGCCAGGAACAGTGCTAGGCATTGGTGAAACAAAGATTTAGCCAAAGTAGTCCTTGCCCTCAAGAGGCTTACATTTGATCAGAGAAAACAAATTTTTGTAGAGACCAGTAGAAACCATAGAGGCAGTGTTGCCTAATGGATAGAGTGCCAGTTTTGGAGTCAAGACAATCTATATGCACATCCCATATCTGGTCCATACAAATGTTTGTTGATTATCAATTTATTGTGAATAAATAAGTGAATAAATATGAGATAATGATGGACTCAGAGGACAGTGCCAGATTCTGGCAAACATCAAATGACAGGAGGCTGAGAAGACTATATTTTATGCGCTAGGTAGTTGGGAGCCACTGAAGGATTTTGAAGAGAGGAGTGTCTTGATCATATCAGTACATGAGGAAGATTGATCTGTCAATGACATCAAGGGCAGATGAGAGATGGGGAGTGGGGGGAGGAAGGAGGTACTATTTATGCAAGTGGAAATGGGGTGAGATAATGACCAATTTACTCCTTGCAGTGCAGAGCCCAGCCAGGCTTGGACAACTGGTTCCTTTTCTGGAGAATGTCTGGACTCTCTGCATGAGCCCCAGGTCAGCGTGGCCATCTCCGTGTCAGAGTTGGCCTGGGCGTTTCAGGCTGTTGCGCTACATGCTGAGTTTGGATTGATCCGGCCCCTGCCTGCCTCCCAGGCTGGTTCAAGAACAAACCTCCATTTTGGGGCATGGCCCTGATATAACCCAGGCTGGAGCACAGTCAGGGAAGCCCGAGGTGCATGTTTCCCTGTGTTTGCAACTGTAACTTCGGGGAAAGCCCCAGCCAGAGAAGGATGAGAGCTTCTCTCTCACTCTCCTGTGCTGTTCTTCAGTAGATACTTAAATGCTTCATCACCCCCTGTATCCTTTCTACCGTAGTTCACTCAGCATTAGGTCTGGCCAGTGTGGGAAAGAAGGAAGGACAGCTAAGGGTGAAAAGGCACTTCTCGAGGCCCCGTACTTTTCTCCTTGAGAGTGATGCCAGTGTTGATTCTCATGACTTGCCTGCCCCTTGATCCTCCTTTCCTGTAGGACTCCCACGGGCTGTGTTCCTGGCTCTCTGACTGACCACCCTATAGAGTCCTGTCAGTGCCCTCGGTCTTCTGTTTTTGGACAGCATGTGCCTTTGCCATGATTATTTTGGACTTCCCACACTCCTGGGTCTGTATTCTATTGATTTTTGGTTGTTTATCTGGCTTCTGGCCCTACTGCTCCCCTTGGACACCAAGACTTAGAGAGAGCAGGAAGAGACTAAAGTGATAAATCAGGTACAGTGGGGAAAAAAGACCCTAAGAGCATGGGTTCAAATGTTACTTCTCTCATTGACTGCCACTGCCATTCTGTATGAGTTATTAGCTTTGTCCAAATTTCAATTTGCTCATATTTTAAAAAATGAGGGGTAGATGACTTCTAAGGTCCCTGCTACATCGAGTCCAGGAATTCTTCATCTTTGTGTCTGTATCCTTCTGGTAGCCTGTGGAAACATCCTCAGAGTCATGTGTTTAACTATATGGATTACAATACATAAGATTACAAAAGAAATGAATTCTATTGAAATTTTAGTCATTGTTCAGTCATGTCTGACTCTGTGACCCCATTTAAGGTTTTCTTAGCAAAGGTACTGGAGTCATTTTCCATTTCCTTCTCAAGTTCATTTTATGGATGAGGAAACTGGGGTTAAGTGAGTTGGCAGGGTCACACAACTAGTAAGTGCCTGGGTTTGGATTTGAACTCGGGAAGGTGACTCTTCCTAATTGCAGGCCCAGCACTCTGTGCGCTGTGCACTATGACACCCCCTTGCTGCACTTGGGCAATTCATTTGATTTCTCTATGAGACTCCTAATACTTACCAGCACCTACCTCTGGCACCGTAGGACAGGAAGGATGGTACAAGGAAAAGGACATTCATTGAGCCATTCAAAAAGTCCGTCACTCAAACCCAGCCTCCATAGCCTTGGGAAGGTCATTAACCTTTGTGGGCCTGAGTTTCCCCACTTCCAAAATGAGGAGGTTAAACCAGATGTTTTGGGAGTCCTTGCCAGCTCTAACCCTGTGGTCTTCCTGGTCTAAAAATGGAATGAGGCATAGAATGGGCTTTGAAGACTTTAACCAAGTCCCCATTAGTGCAAATAAAAAATACCCCCAAATGGTCTCATTATTTGAATTCACACAGCATATTTTCTTTGGGTTGAACCAATTTATATATTTTATATAATTATAACTTTGAATAATAATAATTTTAAAATTTCAGGAGATTACATCTAGTGCTGGGCTTTGAGTCAGGAAGATTTAACCTCAAATCTGGCCTCAGACGCTAACTAGCTGTGTGATCCTGGGCAAGTCACGTAATCCCTGTTTGCCTCAGTTTCACCATCTGTCAAATGAGGAAAATGATAGCACCTGCCTCCCAGGTTTGTTGTGAAAATCCAATGGGATAACAGTTGTAAAGCATTTAGCACAGTGCTTGGCACCTAGTTAGAGTTATGTAAATGTTACTGTTTTCATTGTGTGTGTGTGTATGTGATACAGGAATGCATACATAACTGCCAGCTCTTATTAAAATTAAATCCCCCATTGTCCTAGTTCCTTTAATAATTCATCATATGGTAATTATCTAGAATTTCTCTCTATCTTAAAAACACTCTGATTCTTTATTCTCTAGCTATGCCACCCCTTGGGTTACTGGGCTGCCTAACTTTACTGTGTCCTTTGTGTAGAGGAGCATTTTCTCTATTTATTCGGAATTCATCTCTTTCAAGCTTGAGGTTTAGCATTCTGGGATTTGGCTAACATATCTGTTTGTCAGGCTCCAAAGCCCTAGCAATTGTGCCCACAGCAAAGGCAGGAGCCTCTGAAGGTACTACCAGGAACAAAGCTGCGGCTGATTCTGAGACATGAAATCATCACAGGCCAAATCCCCAGTGGTGGGATGCCTTTCTGGCTGTGGAGCTGCCTGACAACTTGGTCCTAGATACATGAGCTACCTCGGGGGCAGGAGGGGGCGGGAGGGGGAGGGATTATGAGTCCTGCTCTCCTGGTGACCATCTGGGGATTGTCGTTCACCCTTCGTTCTTGAAGTGTGGCGCACCAGGAGGACACACTGATACACGCACAAAGAGACCGAACACCAATACAGCCACACTTGGTTAGTGCAACAAAGCTCCAAGCTGGGCTCCTTCTTTCTCTGCAGGATTCTAGGACATAGAATGTCTTTAGGAAGGATCATTTATTCCAGGGCTTATGAACCTCAGGCTCACAGACCCTCAAGGAGTCCATGGACAGACTTGAGAAAAGGGATCTATGAACTTGGATGGGTAAAAAATTGTTCTTATTTCTAGTAATCTCTAACTTAAAGTTAGCATTTTCTTTCATTATGGATTTTTTAAAAGCATTATTCTGAGAAGGGGTCCGTACACAAAAAAGATTAGGAACCCTGATGTAGTCCAAACCCCTAATTTTACAAAGGGTGAAAATAAAGCTCAGCATGGCAGGTGATTCACTTTCTGAAAGCTCAGAAAGAACCTCAGAGATCATCTAGTCAAACTCTCTCATTTTACAGGTGAGGAAACTGAGCACAGACAAGTGACATGCCCAAAGTTATATAAGTAGTGAGTGACAGGGTCAAGATTCCCCAAGACCCCACATTCTTTCTAATGCACCAGACTGTGGACCACCTCTGCTCCCTCCCCAGCCTTTATCTCCTCCCTGGCTGGGGCTAACAATGTTCACCCCATATTTTCCAGGATTTAATACACTTGAATTCTATCTCCATTTCTCTCTCTAGCCTTATTTCTTAAAGTATGCCCTCATCTTAATAAATAAAGGCAGAGATATAAGGACAAAGACAAGAAAGGAGTCCCAGAGGGAGTGTGTATGTAAATTCAAACCGTGCCTCTAACGCTTACTACTCGTGTGTCCTTAAGGAAGTCAGCCATAAGTGGGGTAGTGGAGTTCTGGACACTTCCTAACTTTATGGCCATGCCTAAGTGACTTAGCCACTCCAGTCTCACTTACCTTATCTGTAGAATGACAATGATCAAAAATAACACCTACTTCCCAGGATAATCATGAGGATAAAACTTGAAAGTGTTACGTAAAAGTTAGTTAGTATGTAAAACCATATGTAACTACATACAGTTACATAACTACATAGTATGTAAACTATATGACTATACAGTATAGAAAAGTTATTATTATTCTTTTCAGTAAAATGTGGGTGGCTTCTCCCTCCTGGAGTAACCTTACCTTTGTCTCAACTGGAATTTATATGTCACTTTTCTTCCTATGCCCATTTTCCTCTGCTGGTAACCCACTCTCCTAACTACCTGAAACAGAAACAAAACCAGTAACAACAGCAGAATATTGACTAAAAGAAGGTAAATTATAGTGCCAATCATCTTTGTTATTAGAATGTCCAAAGCTTACATTTTAACACACACACATACACACACACACACACACATAATTTTACATATAAACTCCTTAAGAGTAGGGATGGTGTCTTTGTTCTGTACCCCCAGACTTGTATGGTGTCTGGCACATAGTATAGACACTTACTAAACACTTAGTGATCGATTAGGGGAGATGTGATAGCTGGCGTGTCATTTGAATAGATGTCATGGGGAAAGGATTTGGAATTAGCAGCCTGAGCAGCCTGTGATGATCCCTGTGGTCCCAACCTCCCGGGGATATCATGAGATTCAAATGAGACAATGTTTGTAAAGGACTCTGTAAACTTTACAGCACTATATAAATGTCAGCTGTTATCATTGTGTCTCTAAACATATGGAGACCTTCTAGACAATGCCCTACAAATAATTTTGTATTAAGCAATCAAGGAAAGTATGGTATAGACCAGGGGTGGGGAACCTGTGCCTTCAAGGCCGCATGTGACCCTCTAGGTCCTCAAGTCCAGACCTTTCACTGAATCCAAACTTCACAGAACAAATGACATTTGGGTTCAATGAAAGGGCTGCACTTGAGGACTTAGAGGGTCACGTGTGGCCTTGAGTATGCAGGTTTCCCACCTCTGGCATAGACCAATCATCTTTATTATTGCCGAGTATGTCTAACTCTGATAGTGGCTCAGCCAGTCACTCCAAGGCTGTAGAAATTGGAAGGTAGGTGATTCCAAATGTCAAAGCACCAGAATCATGGTGAGCTTTAACAGTCTACTTCAGGACATAAAACCCTGTAGTGTGGAGTGCCAAATACATCTGATCCAGGACTCAGATAAGAGACCTTAATCACGTACCCTAATTCCTCTCGAGGTGACGCAGCCTTGCAAAGGCTGGCTCCCCTGAAAAAACCTCAGGGGTGCCCTTAAAGAGACTTTTGTCTGAGATCCTGACATCAGAACTATTGCCTCCAAACTTCAAGACATGTCCCTTATGGTAGAAAGCCAAAGCATTTGATCTTGGGGTCAGTTCACATGCAGATGCCTTGGAGAAGCAGTTTTGGCCTAGGTTTGTGTTAGACAAATTTAGATGCTTTGAAACCTGCTCTCATTTGCGTCATCTTTGTTTATGCCTTTAAAATGTTCACTGACTTCCAAAGACCTGATGGACTTCTCCAGACTCTTAGAGCCTAGAAATCAGAAATTTTGATAGTATCTGAGTTTACTTCCAGGAGGTAGTGGACTATTGTAACAATAAAACTGTGATAATATCCCAAGATGCGAAAAACTAAGTCTATTGATGAGAATACTTGGATCTTTGTCCTTTGGATCTTTAAAAACCTTGTTCAAATCATCATTAGACAGGGTTCTTCCCTGAACTACCCACATGGCCTGGTCACTTCTTTTTATTTTATTCACATCTCCGATCATACCTAATGCTGGACATTAAGCAGGCTCTCAAGACTGCAGGCCTTTCTCCCAGAAATTAAATCCAGGAGTTTACAGCCTACTCAGTCACACAGAGGATCCAAATCAAGTGATCAGCTTAAGGATGTTACTCTACAACAATCTTCCTCTGATACCCCATTTTTGGGTTCCTAAAAGCCACACCAGAAGAGCACAATTTATGAGAAGTTGGACCATACCAGAAAGGGCTCCAATTCAACCACAGCAATAGACTGAGTCTTTAGCTAAGTATAGAGTGAATCATCATCAATAGACTGGCCATTTGGCAGTGAAGTCTTTGGTCATGGCAACCCATGAAGAAAGAAAAAATACAAAAAAAAAATACGAAATACATCATCCTATATGGCCCCCTCCCACTTCTCAGTGGTGATAGTAGATTTGTGAAAAAGAAGACAGATTTTAGACAATTCATTAACTTTATCTTAATTATGGTACTCTAAATGTGAAATTTTTGTCTAATGGCTGATGAGTCAACATAAACCTAGAGGAATTGAATTCCATCCTTGATAGTGTCAGATAAACTAGAGGAAGGCTTCCAAGATGTTGGGGAGATTTATGGGAGTTCTAGGATACATGGTATGAAAAGGAATGGATGAGTTGTCATCTGTCTTTTGGATATCACATTGGTGATCTCCCAAGGTAATTGGGGTATGAGTGCTGCAGAGCCTTCAACTAACATCATCCGCCAATGCCTCCCTGTGATGTGGGGGTGACACAGAGTTCTCAAAGGCTATGCCAGCTGAGCTCAAGCTCTGGCAGATTACCCTTAGATGGAAAGGTACAGAATGCTTGCAATAGATTATTCCGTGTCTCCCAAATGATGAGCGCCAGCAGAAGCAAATGCCAGCGATGGCTGCATTCTTTCTTTCTGTCTGTATTTGACCTGGGGGAGCAGTGAGGTCAAAATAGTAAATGCTCCCAAGCAAGGGCTGCCACTTTCTTTCTTCCCACCTCCAGTGATGGACTTTATGTCTGGCATCCAATGGGGTATAGTGGATAGCGCACTGGGCTTGGAATCAGGAAGACCTGAGTTCAAATGTTGCTTCAGACATTTCCTAGCTGAGTGACCCTGGGCAAGTCATTTAACCTCTGTTTCCTCATATATAAAAGGAGGACTTGATGACTCCTAAGGTCCCTTCCAGCTCTGTATCTCTGGTCCTATGATAAGTGCAGAGGGGCTCAGCAATAAACGCTTGGCTTCCCAAAACCTAATCTTTACTATCAACCACAGTAGTACTGGACATGCAATCAGGAAGACCTGAGTTCAAATCTGACCTCAGACACTTACCAACTGTGTGAACCTGGGCAAGTCACTTAACCCTGTTTGCTTCAATTTCCTCAGCTGTAAGATAGGGATCATAATAGCGCCTATCTCTCAGGGTCACTGTGAAGATCAAATGAGATACTATCAATAAAGTGCTTGCCTTAGGCAGTTTTCTCTCATAGCTTCTTGAAACACATCAAGTATCATTTTTGGTAGATTTCAAGGAGTCCTGCAATTTTTAAATTATCTTTCCTCAATTTGTTTTCCAGGTCAGTTGTTTTGATATAGAATACCTTACATTTTCTTCTATTTTTTCCAATCTTCTGACTTTGTTTTAATATTTCCTGTTGTCTCATGAGGTCATTAACATCTTTTTGGCCATTCTAACTTTCAGGGAGTCTGTTGCTTTGGTCTGGTTTTGTACCTCTTCCGCTAAGTTAGCAATCTTCTTTCTCAGTCTCTCTTTCCTAGTTCACATTTCTTTTTCAATTCTTTCCTCTAGCACTCATTTAATTTTAACACTATTTTTAACTCATCTTATTTCTTCTGGAAATTCTAATTGATCTTGTGCTCAAGCTATATTTTTCTTTGGGACTTCACTTCACGTTTTTGAGTTATTCTCTTCTGGATTTATATATTTGTCATCTTTGGCCTCATGATAGTTTTGTTTGTTTGTTTACTTATTCTTCTAGAGATCTGCTCTAGGCAACATGGCATTTTTGGCCTATTTAGGAACTCTGAGAGCTGAGTTTATGACCCCAGACTCTCTAGGAAACCCTTGCTCTGAGAAGCCAATTTTCTGAGGGGAGTCCATGTAGTAAAGCCCTCATTGCTTGCCAGGGTAGGGCCAGGCAAAGGCTGAGTCCTATATCAACTTTCATCATATTTGTGCTGCTGGCCTAGATCAGAGCTCTGGAAGCTGAGTCCATGCTCTTGGCCACTCTAGAAAAGCCTTTGCTTTTAGCTTGTGCCTGGTACTGAGGCTATGATCTGCTCTTGGTATCCTCTACTGGTCTAGCTTGGAGCTCTGGGTATGGAGTCTATGATCCCAGTCCAACCTTGTTCTATAGTTACTCCCATGGTTTTTTGCTTTTAAGTCAAATTTGTGGTCTTGTGCTGGAAATATGATCCACTGTAGTTTCTTCTTCAGTTTCCTAATGCCTAATTGATCTGGAGTTCTTCTTACAATATTGTAGTAGTTATGGGAAACTGGGCTGTACTGCTTCCACCATCTTGGTGATGTCCCACAGGATTGTTATTTTACAGCTATGTGGAAGATGGTCTGGAAAGTGGAGAGGCTGGGAACAAGTTGGCTAATTAGGAGTCTATTCCAATAGTCCATGTGAGAGGCAATTGAACCAGAATTAAGGTGTGAGTAGAGAGGAGATGGATTATGGAGGAAGAAATTACAAAGATTGGCAATGACTTGAATGAGTGGAGTGAGTAAGAGTGAGAAGTTTAGAATAACACCACCATTTCTGGGTGACTAAAAGATGGTGGTGTGCTTGACAGCAATACAGATGTATTGAAGATGAGAAGGTTTGGGGGAAAATAATGAGTACTGCTTTAGATATGTTGAGCATGAGATGAGTGTAAGTGGGAGATACCATTGGAAATGTCCAATAAGCAGTTTATGACATAGGAATGGACCTCAGGAGACAGTCTAGAGTTGGGGTATAGATCTGGGAGTCATCAACATAGAGATGCTAATTGAAAATACTAATCCTGCTGGGTGGCACAGTGGATAGAGTGCCAGGCCTGGAGTTAAGAAGATCTGAGTTCAGATCTAGCCTCAGACAACTACTAGTTGTGTGACTCTGGGCAGGTTGCTTCTGTTTGCCTCAGTTTCATAACATGTAAAATATGCTGGAGAAGGAAATGGCAAACCACTCCAGTGTCTTTGCTAAGAAAACTCCAAATGGGGTCATGAAGAATTGGACACAACTGAAAAACAACAAAACAAAAATCCAATTCCACATATAAATACACAAATACTTTTTCATCCTTTGGTGTATATTTTCAGAGAGACAGAAAAGCTAATGCTATCTAACAGGAAAAAAAAATAGGAAAAGACCATAGAGAAGCAACATAGATAAGCATAGAGGGCTGGATTGGGAATCAGGAAGACTTGGATTTAAATCCTGCTTCACACATATGTTAGCTATGTGACCTTAGACAAGTCACTTAACCTTTCTCAGCCTCAGTTTCCTCATCTGTAAAATGAGGAGTTTGGACTCAATGTCCCCTAAGGTTCCTTCCAGCTCTAAGTCTGTGATCCTATGGTCCCATGGCTTATATATAGATTTAGAAAGAGAGAGAAAGGGAAAGAAACCATTGGAAAGAACCCAAGAGGGACAAACAGGCAAAAATGTCAGGATTCAGAAGAAAGTTGATTTTAACTCAGTATAAGGAAGAGCTTCTTAATAATGGGACCTGTCTAAAAGTGGAATGGGCTGCTACAGGAGCTAGTGACCTGCCTGTCATTGGAAGTCTCCCTATTGGCCTTGATGAGCACTTGCCATAGACAGGACTGGTGCTTTGGGTAGGCGTTAGACTAGATGACCACTGAGGTCCTTACTGAACTTCTGTCTCCATTATTCTAAAGGCTACTTTTTGCAGTGGAAGGCACATGGGATTTAAAGTTGGAGCATCCAAGTTTCCCTCCTGTCTCTTCACTTAACTACAGAATGCTTGACAGGTTCTTTAACTTCTCTTGGGTCTTTTCTGAGCCCCAGTGACCTCATCTGTAAAGGGGAAATAATGATGATCGTATTCACTCCTCACTTCACAAGATGGTTGTGACAGAGGTGCTCTGTGAGCCTTAAAATGGGGGTTGTTGTTATTTTCCAACTAAGCTTTAAATGGTATGAGGGCAGGGATTTTTTCTCCTGGCGATCTGTTGATTTCTGAGTCCACTATTTGCACAGAACAAGTGCTTAATAAATGTTGATGGATTGCATCATAGGATCTACGTATCTAAATCTCTCATTTGCTTAGTGATAATGAAAACAATATGTTTGCTTCTCTATTCAAATAGAGGTAATTCTTGATTATCCCAGTAATAAAGAAGAGCAGCAGAGTTGAAAGTCCAACATGGCAGCCAATCAAAAAATCATTCCTATGTTGATTTGAAGGCAATTTTGATTACTTGTATTTAAATATAGATCTATCAGACATCCATACGCTATCAGACTCTGTCACCATGTTTATTGGTTTTGTTTTTCTGGTTTTCTAGTTACAAACAGGGCTGCATTGGAAAAGAAGAAAAGTGCTGGGTAGATAACAAAGTGACTTTAAGCTGAAGGCATTGATAAATCTTGTTTTGTTAGAAAAATGCAGAGCTGGAGTAAGGGAGCTCTCCCAATTTCTTCCAGCTCTGATTCTATGCTCCGATTAAAAAAAGAAGTCTAGGGTCTTTCTATAAACTTGCTGAGTCACATCTTCCCTAGGGTTTGAAAAGTCTTAATGTTGACTGAAAAGCCTTTCTATACTAGTTCCTGCTAGGCTAGAGTAAATAAAAATCCTGCTTATGTCAACAGAGGACTTAGCCAAGCAAGGAGAGTGACAGCTCTCAATAGGAATTTGGAATGCAGACCTGCCAGGGATAATCCAACAAGGGGATAATCTGCTTTATGGAGATATACAGTAGCTGAAATTTGCATAGGGCTTCAGACCGGCAAGACATTTAACTTACTTTGTCACTTTTGATTCTTGAAAGAACCTGGTGAAGTAAGTGCTGTGAATATGTATAGTTATCCCCATTTTACAGATACAGAAACTGAGGATCAGAAAGGTGAAGCGATTCATCCATGGTCATAGCCCAGACTTGCAGAGTCACCAAATCTCAGATTTTAAGAAGCAGTGAGGTGCAGATAGCGGAGAGAGAACCTAAACCAACATACGTTGTTTCAGTAACTCTGGGCAAGTCACATGGGGTCAATATGGCTTTACTTTTTGTCATTGTATCCCAAGTTCTTAGCATAGGTTAAGTGTGTGACCTTGGACAAGTCACTACCCCCCTCAGGCCTTTGTTCTTGTCTCTATAAAATAAGAGCAACCTTGGAAATGCTCTAGTCTAATCTTGTTTTACAGATGAAAAAACTGAGGTCCAGAAAGGGTTGTGACTTGTATTCTGCGCCTACCACTTATTATCTAACATTGGGAGACTCTCGCTTTCTGCACCTCAGTCTCCTCATCTGCAAAATGAGAGGATTGGACAAAATGGACTCTGAGGTCCCTTTTGGGTCTAGATAGATGGATGATCTGTCTATACCACAATACCTCTTTGGAGACAATAATCTACCCACAAAGACTACTGAGAATGAACCAGGGAATCAGTATTATCGAGCTAGTGTCTCCTAAGTCCAGCACTGGGTAGAGTATAAAGGAGAAAGGAAAAGAGAGACACAGTCTCTGCTGGTGAAAAGTACATTAGGCTCACCTCCTCACCCCCCTTGAAAAGAATTGGCCCTTCTCAGAGATGAGGCTTTTATTTTTAAAGAGCAGAAGATTTGTTCCATTTTTTACAAATTCTAAAAGGTCTTCTGGGTTTTATAGAATTTATTTTTAAAGAATTGGATTTGATTGCTAGTTAAATCTCTTTTTTTTTTTTTGAGGTTATAGATACCATCTGATTGAAGGATGATAAGACTGAGATCCAATGGGGGCTTCCTTGCCATTTTAACAATGTAACAACCCAGTGCAACAAGCATTTTATTAAGCATTTACTGTATATGTCAGGTTCTATACTAAGAGGTGGGGATGCAAAGATAAAAGTCCCTGACCTCAAGAAACTTATACTCTATTGGGAGTATTACAGATGTAAACAGATAAATGGGCAGCTGGGGGTGCCATAGTGCAAAGAGCACTGGGTCTAGAATCAGGAAGACTCATTTTCATGAGTTCAAATCTGGTTTCAGACTCTTACTAGCTGCGTGACCTTAGGCAAGTCACCTAACTCCCATTGCCTCCAACCTCCCTGCCCCAAAAAAAGGAGATCTCTGAATTCAGTTTTAAACCTCAATTAATTGGGGTCTTATCTGCTGTCTGCATCCACAGTTTGGGATATTTTGCTCTGTGGCTGATGTATTGATGGCCATACCCACCAATGATTTCGGTGGCTCCCTGCAGGAAGGCCAGCCCTCAGAACTGGTTGACGTGGCAGACATGAGTGGGCACACATCATTTTACGCTCCCATGCCCTATTTCTCTAAGAGCAGTGGCACGCATTCACTGGATGAGTGTCAGGGGTCAGGAGTATAGGCTGTGGCCACCAAAGAAGGCAGAGTGAATTGAACTGGCCTACACATGCCCAAATTAGTGATCTGGACCTTACAGGCTCCAAGGTCTAATCCAAAGTCACTCACCCATCTCCTGTTCTATAGATCTATATAGATCTATCAGACATCCATACACTATCAGACTCTGTCACTGTGTTTATTGACTTTATTTTTCTGGTTTCCAGTTAGGACATACAAGGATGCACCACTGCTAGAATAATCTGTCCTAAGGGTAAATATCATTATGTCCCCCCTCTTTCCAAAAACCTTTGTCTGGCATTCAAGGCCCTCCAAAACCTGGCATCCTCCTTCTATCCTCCTTCACAGTTCTCCGCTTCACGCCCACACTCCAACCCTAGTAGGATCACACAGCCAGGAGGAGCCAGAGGCTGTCCTTGAACCCAAGAGGCTCTCTATCCATCTATCATCATGCTATCTCTAGTAACAATGAAGATAATATCTAAAATTTATTTTGATGTTCATGTTTACAGAGAGCTGGCCTGGAAGCCAGAAAGATCTAGGTGCAGGCCCCTGCCTTTGGCATGACCCTGGGCAAGTCTCTCAGAGCTCCCAGAAAACTCCCTAACACAATATTGTACAAAGGTGGTCAATTTTTGTTGGTAGAGGGAGCTCCTTCGTAGGATCTTCCTGAATCAATGAAACCATAAGTCCAGGACCTGTCCCTACCATTTCTAAAGTACTTTAAGGTTTATAAAATTATATCTATAATCATTGTATAAATATATTTTATTTTAGAAACATGTTTTTAATCTTATAAATATATTTTTATTTTTAATGTTTATATATTTTATGATTTTAATAAATATTTTATTTTACAAATTTTATATTTCTATGATTTTGTCAATGCTTTTTTGTAAATTTTTTATGTTTTTACAAATTTT
>CM053581.1:407271740-407312667 GCA_028627135.1 Pseudochirops cupreus
AATTTTCTATATTTCATGACTTTATAAATATATTTTGTAAACTATATATTCATGATTTTATAATTTTATTGTTATAAATTTTATAAATACATTTTATAACTTTATGAATATATATTTATAAATGTTTTGTTTTATCTATTATGAAAATATTTTATTTTATATATGTCATATAATATATCTCATTCAATCCTTACAACAACCCTGTAATGGGCATGCCACGATTTTCCCAGTCTCAGAGAGGTTAAGTCATTTGTGCAGGGTCTCACAGCTCATTGGCACCTAAGCGAGGACTCAGATCTTCCTGACTCTGTCAGGTACTCTGTCTACCACACTGGGATGAAGGCATTTGTGGGAGCTAAGAGTAGGAAACTATGCGGTCCCATTGTGAGGTGGATTTTCATCATCAATATCCAGTCTTCCAAGACAATGGCAGGAGAATAAGTTGAAAGGAAGGCCAGGAGCCTGGGACTAAAGTCACTGAACCAATTGAGGGGAATGACTCAGAGCTCAGTCAGCAATAGCAGCAAGGACCGGAAGGAGAGGCAACATTTGTGGTAGGGTGGGGACTAGGCTAATGTCAGCAGTGGTCAGTGAAGAGAGCTCCTAGCCCTCTGCTGGCACTAGGCATTGAAGAGGAGAGAAGGAAGAGAGCTCTAAGGGAGGAGATTCTTGAGGGGAGAATCAGGTTTGTATCTAAATGAGAAAGTCTCATAGGGTCACCAGTGTGGAACTGAAAGGGACCTCAGAGGTCATCTGGTCCAACCTCTTCATTTTACAGATGAGGAAACTGAAGCTCAGGAAAGTTAAATTACTTGCCCAAGGTCACCAAAGTAGTAACTGTCCAAGGTAGGAGTTGTACTCAAAATCCTCTAATTCTAGTTGACACACTTTGCCCTATATCACATGGTTGGATCAGGGCCAGGACTGAAATCCATATCATCTCACCATCCCACAGTGCCTCTATGAGTGTGGGGATTCCAGAGAATACAGCAGAATGGGTGAGGCTATGGTAACCCTGGGCTAGACTGGCACTTGGGGAGAACAAGGGGTCCTATGCAGTGAGTGTGCAGGAGAAGGTATCCTGGGCATTGGTCAGGCAAAGGCTGGACAGGATGGCTTCATGGTCCCCTCCAGCTCAGAGATGCTGTGAATACACATCAGGAAATCTGGATTTCTAGAAAGGGGAACTAGGACAATAGGAGGAAACTAGCAGTGGCTATGGAGCATTTCTTAGCTAATCCATTCCAGACTGAGAGGGAATTTGATGTCTGACCATTCAAACTGTCTACTCCAGGGATGTTTCAACCCTTCATTTGAGCCCTTCTTGGCTCTGGTAGAATGTAAGTTCCTTGAGAATAAAAAATATATTATTTTTGGATTTGTAACCCCAGTCCCTACCATACAGTAGGGATGGGAATGGGACATGAACCCATGATTTCATTGGTATAGAGAACTCCCAGGCAAGGAAACTCCTCACCAAGCAGACTGACACTCTCTCTGCAGACAGAGATCAGACTTAAACCCAGATTTTTTCCATGCTTCCATACTCTACACTGCATGTACATAGTGTTGGACCTGAAGACAAGAAGACCTGAGCTGGAATCCTGCCTCAGACACTTACAAGCTAAGTGACACTGGACTAATATCTCTTGGCCTTAATTTACTCATCTGGAAAAGGGAAATGATAGTTGCACCTTCCTCATAAGGTTGTTGTAAGGCTTAGATGATATAACACTTAAAATGCTTTGCTGAGATGAAAGTGCTCTCTAAATGTTATCATCATGATCATCGTCATTTCCAACTGTTCCTCATCATGGATGAGATCTAATTAATTGATCAGGGTATCTGAGCTGCAGGTAGAGATGGGGAAGTGACAACACTCATTGGACACACCTCCAGGAACAAACAGAATGCTTTGGGTATCTTTAAGTTTCTAATTCTACTCTAAGAGAAGAGAAAACTTGGGGGAGAGGAGGAGAGGAGTGATAGGAACCTTTAAGTATCTACTGGCCTGTCATATGCAAGAGAGATTAGACTTTTCCTCCAGAGTCCCAGAAGGTATCAATGGGGGCAAAATTGCAGAAAGGTAGACTTCAACTTGATATTTTTCTTCATAAATTGGAGCTGTCCAAAAATGTCCTGTCACAGAAAGGAGTGGCTTCCTCCTTATTATAGATTTTCAAGCAAAGAGTAAGTGATCACATGTTGGGTGAGGAGGCAGAGTTGCATAAGGAGTAAAATACTGGAGCCCTGGAGGGCCTGGGTTCAAGTCCTTTGACCAGACAATTCTTGTGTGGCTCTGGATAGGTCCATCAATCAAGAAACATTTCTTAAGCTCTTACTCAGTACCAGACTCTGGTGCTACACTCCAGACACACAAAGATAAATGAGACAGTCTCTACCCTCAAAGAGCTTACAGTCCAAAGACTTAGACACAAAATACATGTAAAATTGATTGAGGTAATGGGGATAGTAGTAGCTGGGGGAAATCAGGAAAGGTAAGCATTGAAACTTCTCTGAATCTCTTTCACCCTGTATCAAATGGAGTTAATTAATACCTATAGGTACCAACCTCACAATTGCTATGATAATCAAATGAAATGATAAACACAAAGTGCTATTAAAATGTCAGTTTGATCAGAGATCTGGAGCTATAAGGAACTTTACAGGCATCAAATCCAGCCTTCTCATTTTATAGATGAGGAAACTGAGGCACAGAAAGGTAAATAAAAATCACAGATCTAGAGATAGAAGGAACTTCAGAGGTTATCAAGTCTAGACCTTTTATTTTATGGATGGGAAAACTGAGGCACCTTGTTGTTGTTGTTCAGTTGTTTCAGTCACGTCCAACTCTTTGTGACCTCATTTGGGATTTTCTTGACAAAGATACTGGAAGGGTTTGCCATTTCCTTCTCGAGCTCATTTGACAAATGAGAAAACTAAGGCAAACTGGGTAAAGTGACTTGCCCAGGGTCACACAACTGTTAAGTGTCTGAGGCCAACCACAGTAAAATGAACTAGGACCACAGATCTAGAGATGAAAGGGACTTCAGAAACCATCAAGTCCAGACCTTTTACTTTACAGATGAGGTAACAGAGGCACAGAGGGCAGTTAAATGCCTTGCCCAAGGTTACACAGCTTATGAGGGTCAGAAGTAGGATTTGAGGGGCAGCTAGGTGGTGCAGTGAATAGAACACTGGCCCTGGAGTCAGGAGGACCTGAGTTCAAATCCAGCCTCAGACACTTGGCACAAAAACTAGCCATGTGACTTTGAGCAAGTCACTTAACCCCAATTTCCCTACCTTCCCCCCTCCAAAAAAAAAAAAGATAAAAGGCTAGAGAAGAATTTATTTTTAGAGGGAGGGGGAGAAAATTTGAAACTCAAGGGATTGTGAATTTTTTTAACTAAAAGTAAACAAATTAATAAAAAAAATTTTTTTAAAGAAGTAGGGGTTGAACTCAGATCTTCCTAACTTCAGTTCCAGTGCCTCCTCACCAACCCATAGTGTCTCTCCTTGATGCCATAGAGGGAGTTTTCTAGTCAGTTACCGATCAGAACAGAAGGCTTTAACAGTCAATCAACATGCATTTATTAAATGCTTACTATGTGCCAAGCACTGTGTTAAATGCTGGGAGGGGAGCAAACAGAAAAAAAAAAAACAAACCAGTCCCTGTCTTCAAAGAGTTTACATTCTAATAAGAGGGACAGATACCACAGAAAAGGAAGCTGCAAAAGGAAGGGACAATGGTGGTGCAGAATGAAGTTACTTGGAATGAAGACAGGGCAGAGAGGTCCAGCGTACATGCAGCCTGGTGAGAAATGAAGATTTGGCTGGCCTCAGCCCCCTCCTCAAAT
This sequence comes from Pseudochirops cupreus, assembly GCA_028627135.1. Taxonomy (NCBI): domain Eukaryota; kingdom Metazoa; phylum Chordata; class Mammalia; order Diprotodontia; family Pseudocheiridae; genus Pseudochirops; species Pseudochirops cupreus. The sequence continues at coordinate 407,275,598 of CM053581.1, forward strand.
GAAGGCTCTGGGAGGAGCTATCTAATCAGAGGCAGAAGCCATAAAAGCAGAGGGCGTTTCCAAGGTGTGAAGTGCTGGGCTGCAATAATCTTCCAGGAGAAAGAGGTTTCTGTGTCAAGGTAGAGGAATCTGGAGTACAGGCTGATCAGAAATGAAGGCTTCAGGGGTCCCTTACAGCTCTGATACCCTGGGAACAGATGCTTAATAGCTCAGTCTGCAGGCATCACACTCAGTGCCGGGGCTACATGGATGAAAAATTGTGGTCCTCTGCCTCAGGGAGCTTCTAATCTAATAGAGAAGTTTATACATATGCACAAATATTGGTGATATAAGTGAAAATATGTTACATGCAGAGATATATAGGTCAAAGGCTGCTTCTCAGAAAGCTCAGAATTAGTATTGGTGTCTAGAACTAGAGAACTAATTGGATCAGCACAGGCTTAGCTTCTTCCATCCTAAGCCCTCCTCAAGGGCTGGGACTGGGCTGTTTCTCATCCTAGGAGCATCAGCCTAGCACTGAGGTCCACCCAGAGCAGGAGCTCTTTCTGTTCACATTTGAGACAAAAGAAAAGGAAGAGAAGGGAAAGGAAAAGAAGGGAAGAGAAAGAAAAGGAAGGGAAGGGAAGGCAAGGAGAAAGATTGTGAATGAAAGAGAAGGAAGAGAAGGCAGAACAGGGCATGAAAATAGACTTTCAGGACAACAAACCATGGACGTTGACAGGCAGAGGGCACTGCTGCAAAAGGTAGCTAGTTTGCGCCAATTCTATCTATTCTCTTGTCCCCCGCCCATTAAACCTGGTCAACCAGTTTAATGTCTATATTTTTTGTTGAAAGAAACAAAAGTTAGCTTGGTCCTTTGGTTCCCTGAGTTGTAACCACACTGTCTTAACCTCCTTTAGATATTGCTTCACACATGATAATGAGCTCATGTTTCTCTACTTTGTTTCATGTTTGTCTTCATATCCCCAGTGTTTGGCACAGTGGCTGGCAAATAGTAAATGCTTAATAAATGCTCATTGATTACCTGACACCACTTGCAAAGTCCTTTCCTTGCTATAAACCTGAGGATCAGAAAATTTAATGTTAATATCCCCATTTGATAGATGTTGTTTTTGTTTGTCCTTCATTCTTCAAAAGGACCATGACGTCAGGGAGGTGATGCCATGACTTGCAAATAAATTGGATTTAAGTGAGGCAGGGCTGTGCAGTCACCAGCCTCACTGTATCCCCTGGAGCCATCTGAGTCCAGTGGCAGGATATAAATCAGGACAACTGGAGATGGCCCCAGATACAGTGGGGGATCTTGGCCTTTTTAAGTTAAAGTCTTTCCCATGTCTTGGTTTGACTGAGGCAACTGGTAGATGAGATACTAAGGCTCATGGAGCTTCAGTGATTTTTCAGTCAACAGTATGATATGACAGAAAAGAACAACGTGGTCCAGCCAGGCTATGAGTTAAGTGGTTAGAGAACACTTTGTCCAAAAAAGATGTAGGGGTAAGAATAGACTTCAAGCTTCATTCACTGTTGGACTGATGAGCCAGCAGTCTATGGTACAGCAGACCAGAAAGCTAAATTTGAGCTTGGGTTCCATTAAGAGAGGCTGAGCACCCAGACACAATGAGGTGATAATCCTGTAGTCCTCTGCCCCAGTGAGACTACATCTGGAGTATTGGGTTTGTCTTCTAAGTCAGAGTTTAGAAAAAGCATTGATAAGGTGGAGAGTGTCCAGATGAGGATAACAAATATGATGAAAGAGCTTGAGTTCATGCCATAGGAGATTCAGTCAAAGGAAGTATGGTTTTAACCTGAAGAAAGAAGTCTTGGGAAAGCTGTTCTGGAAGTATCAGAACTATGGTATGGAAGAATAAAACTTAACCCACTTGGCAAAACTCTGAACAATGGGTACAAGTCACCAAGCAGCTACGGATTTAGACCCAGGTTTTACCCTAATTTTAGTTCAGAGGCAGCTAAGTGGCATAGTAGATAGAATTCTGGGCTTGGATTCAGAAAGATCTGAATTCAAATACAGCTTCAGACACTTAGACACGAACTAGCAGCATGATCTTGGGCAAATCACTCAAACTCTCTCTGCCTCATCTGTAAAATGAGAACAATATTATTATCTGGAATCAACTAAAGAAGGTATTGATTCCAATGCTCTCGTTTTGCAGATGAGGAAACCAAGACCCTCCAAATCTCCCTTTCTACTGCTCCATGCTGCCTAAGTTTTCTGGCACCCAGGCTTTCCTGTGCCATGCTGCCTGAGACATTTTACCTGAGGTTGGTAGAACTTCAAGTGAACCATATGGGAAGGATCCCTTATTAAAAAAAATAAAATCTGTGCTAGAAATTCTAAGCAGAAATATGTATTTTGGGTTTTTTCCGTCATTGATTTAAATATTTACTGCTTCTTATGTAAATGTACCAACAGACAATGTTCTAATGCTCATTTAGCCTGAGTGGGGGGGGGTCCTTTTTTGGGTCAAGGAAAAGCCAAAAAAAAAAAAGATAGGTCGTTGGGTATTGGTTTCCCCTTTCAGCTTGAACATAAGGCTGTGGTAGAATCCCAGCAGCCCGTAAATGCCAAGTCACAAAGCATTCTCCCGTACTGTCACACAAAAGTATTCCCCTGTCGGAGAAGGAGTCTTCGGAAACAAACTCCATACGTATGTAACAATAACACAGCAGTCGGCATTTCTATGGGGCCTTTCACTTGAGGATTTCTAAGTGCTTTGCAAACAGTCATTAATTAGGCCGCCCACAGCCCTTTGAGGGAGGTAAGGGACAGAGAAATGCAGAGAACAACACCAGCCTCAGACTCGCTGTCTCCTCTGGGGTGCCAGCAACAGCAGCTGTTTAACCCTGTACAGCAAATAGTAGACAATGCTTCGGGAGAACTCAAGAAGCCTTGGGGTGATGGGGAAGTAACAAGGCAGGGGGACTACCTTTGGAGCTTGCTGGCCAAGGGTCACAGGATGAGGCCCGGAAGTGGAACGCTATCGGTTAGTCGGTCAATATGTGTTTATTGATGTGCCCAGCACTGTGCTAAGTGTTATTTCATGGTTCTTCCATCTCCCTAATTTAAGCCAGGGTACTAGGTAAATGTCCCCTAAATTGACCAATCATCCCAGAGATGTACCCTCCCCCTTTCATGTTGCCAAAAGTCATTGGTCCAAATCTAGACCAGATACCCACCCCCCTTCTGATGCTTCTTCCTAGCTATATGGAGCCAGTCACTTCACCCCCCCCACACTTTTTCCTCAGTTGTCAGATGAGGTGCTTGGATGAGATGGCCTCTGAGGTCCTTTCTGAGCCTAGCTTTGGTCACAGGAACACAGGATGCCAAATGGAACCTTTTAGAACCCCAGTTATCTTCAAAGCACAGCTTAGGTGATGCCTCCCTACTCAAGACATTTCCTAACATTCTCTCTCTTCGAAAGGACTATGCATTACTCAGCATCTGTGTAGAGTGATCTCTCTCCCCCACCCCACCCCTTAGTGGAGTATAAGCTCCTTGAGGTCAGAGACTCATTTGTTTTTGTCTTTATACCAATCCCCAATGTGTGGCACACAGTAGGCACTTGGTTAACATTTGTCATTGAATTGTCCTGAACTGGAGCTTGAGTGGGGAGATGCTGGAGGAATGAGTCAGGGGCCAGAGTGGCGTTTAACCAGCTCCTGGGAGCAGCCGTCCAAGCATTTACCCCCGCAATGCAGCAACATTCTGAGACATCTACCGATGCTCCGATCTAAACCGGAAGGTTCGGGACACCTGTGACTCACACTCATCCTCCCTCTGCCCAGACTAACACAAATATGACTGCTTACTGCCTTTCCCTTGCCTCGGGGCCTGGAGATGGCCTGGGCAGATCCATCCTGGCTTAAGAGATATCCGGGAGGGTCTGGTGATGGACTCAGTGGCCTTTCCCATGAGCCAGCCTCACTAGGTTCTGAGAGCCCTATCAGGACAGGCTGGCCAGCTGCATCGCTGTCCCTTCTGCTGCCCACATAGGACCATAAAAAAGAAACATTTCAGTTGATTTTAGCACAAGCACTCCTGGCCTGAGTGTTTGTAGTAAACTCAACAACTGGGATGCCCCAATGTGTAAAAATAACAACAAAAGGCTGCTTTGGCCACACTTAGAAGAATAGGTGATAGGGAAAGGTTTAGTTGTTTCTTTGTTGGTTTTTTTTTTTAATGCTGTTTCTGGAGTACTTTGAGCTTTACCGGGTACATTACATACCTTGCCTCACTTAGGCTCATACAACAACTCTACAAGTCAGGTCTTGGAGGTATTCTTTTTCTCATTTAGGGATGAAGTGACTGACCCATGGTCACCCATTGTTTTACGGATGGGGAAACTGAGACTGAAAGGGAATAAAATGACCTGTCCATGGTCAAACATATTATCACCATTTTATAGATGGGGAAACTGAGCCCAAAGGGTGTGTTCTTACATGGTCGAACAGCCAGTAATTGTCAGAAGTTGAGATTTAAATCCAGTTTTTAGAATCCGACACACTTTCTATCCCTCTAGGCAGGTACAGATGGAGTCATAGCTAGGTGGCTCATATAGGGCCCCTCCTGTATCTTGCCACCCAGTGACAGCCATGTCCTTGCTGCTCCTCCCACTAGAATCTCCATCTTCCAACTTCCAACACTTTCAATGACTACCCCCATATCTGGAGTGTTCTCTCTTCTCACCTCCACCAAGGAGCTTCCATAAAGTCCCAGCAAACAGTCCACCTTCAACAAGAAGCCTTTCTGGGGGCGGCTAGGTGGCATGAATAGAGCACCGGCCCTGGAGTCAGGAGGACCTGAGTTCAAATCCGGCCTCAGACACGTAATACTTACTAGCCATGTGCACTTGGGCAAGTCACTTAACCCCAACTGCTCCTACGAAAAGCAAAAAAAAAAAAAAAAACCAAAAGAATCCTTTCTTAATCATTTCCTATGATGGCTACAGTGATTTATGCCAGCTCCAGCTTCTGTGTCCGTGTTGTCTTCCCCATTAGATTATAAACTCCTTGAGGGCAGGGACTGTGTTTTTGTCTTTGCTTAGCACAGTGCCTAGAAAATAATAGGTGCTTAATAAATGCCTATGGATTGACTGATTAGTCGGCTTCGGCCCTTTAGGGCATGGCTTTCGATACCTTATAGAATCAAGGGTAATAAAGTCAGTTGCAGAAGTCTGACCCAATACCCTCCAACCTATGGGTCAGGCTGGGACTTCCACAGGGAGATTCCCCTGAGACAGAGTTGACATTCCGACTCGGCACAAGTGACAGCTCTAACCCTGATTATTAGGTAATCAGAGGGCACCGGGGAGATGAAGCTGCACCAGCCCTGGAACCCAGCAGCAACCCATGCCTTCAGAGCCAAGGAATTCCAGGCTTTCTCCAGTCCCCAGGAGAGGAAAACAGAAGCTAGGAAAAGCCCTCCAGGCTCTCCTGTCCCTCCTTCCCCGGCTGCCCCCTCTTCTCCCCTCCTTCTGTCTGCATCATTCTCAAAGACTTTAACACCCTCCACAGTTGGACTAGGTTTTGCCTCCACGCTTTGGAAAGGATCCAACCCTCTGGGCATCTCATGTGCCCTCTCTCACTCTCTCTGTCTGTCTCAGCAGGGCTTAGACACACAACAATTCCAAATGAGCAGCAGGTGTTCTGTCCTCCCCTCCTCCCTCCCCCCTCCACTCCCTCCCCAGCCCCATTTCAGGAAATCTTCCAGGATTGAGATTGTTACCAGACTCTGGGAGTTGGACGCCTCCTGGGCAATACTCACCATTTTCAGATAACTCTAAAGAAGAAACCAATGAAGTAACATTTCATTTCTGAGACATAAACTGTAAATGACCCAGATTTCCTGTCCAAATACTGGCACTTGGTGACTGCTAAGGAGCCGTAGGGCTGAAAGTGATTAGGCCCCATGTGCCAGGCAGCCTTGAATCTGGTCAGCATAAGGGGTAGGCGTTATATAGGGTACCAGAATCCAATTTGGATTATTAGACTAAAACAAAGAAACACAGATATGAGTCTGTGTCCTTCATCAGCATCTATTCATTTTATAGAGCTAGAAAGGGCTGTATATTTCCTCCCGTCTAACCCTTTTCACTTTACAGATGGAGAAACTGAGGCCCAGAGAGGTTAGCCTGACCCAGGTCAGACTTGCTCCAGAGCAGGAGAGGCCGTCTTGAGGCTGGCTCCTTCTCCTCCAGACCCAGGCTTCTTGCAATATGCCACACAGCTAATCAGTGCCAAAGGCATGGAGGCCTCTCATTCTTGACAGCAGGCAGCCCTTCAAGAATTCCACTCACATCCCTTGACAATAACGTGCCCTTCAAACTACAAAGCAAGCGTTTGGGTCAGAGCACTCACCCTGAGCCTTGGTCGATGCTCTTTCTAGGTTATTGGCTCAGGGTAGAGCAGGCTGACAGCTGGCTCCCTACGCTGGCTTCTTAAGTGAGGAGGGAGGGGAGAAGTGCTGTGTGCACACACATATACTCATACACACATGAAAACATTCATGCACACCACACACACGTGCACACACACACACACACACACACACACACACACACACACACACACAGTTTTATGTTTCCAGGCAGCCTTCTTTCTCCGCAGTGCAAAGCCAGTGGTCTTTTCAGCCTCAGCTTAGAATGAAAACAGGAGACCACCTTACCATGGGCTGAGGCTAAGATGGTTTCCTTGGGATACTATTGTGACTTCCTCAGTTGAAAAGCAGAGGAAGGCCATTACCTAGAGAATCTCCACACAGTTAGGGGCCAGGAACATTAATCAATAAAACATATATTAAACATCTCCTACATGCCAAGCACTGTGCTAAGCAATATAGAAGGAGTCAAAAGGCAGTCCCTGCCCTCAAGGAGTTTACAGTCTAATAAGGGAGACAACACAACACAACCTATATACAGAATAAAGAGGAAATAATTGAGAGGGAAGACATGAGAATTAAGAAGGATGGAGGAAGGCTTCCTGTAGAAGGCAGGATTTTAGTTTGAACTTCAAGGAAGCTGGGGAGGTCAGTTGTTGGGGCAGAGGAAAGAGAGTATTCCAGGGATGGGGGACAGCCAGAGAAAATGTCCAGAGGTGAGGGACGGAAGGTCTTATTTGTGGAACAGCCAGGAGCCAAGTGTCCAATCAGGAAGACCTCCTAAGTCAAATCTGGTCTAGCTGGGTGACCCTGGGCAATTCACTTCATCCTGTTTGCCTCAGTTTCCTCATCTGTAAAATGAGCTGGAGAAGGAAATGGCAAAGCCCTCCAGCATCTCTCCCAAGGAGACTCCAAATGGAGAGTCAGAAATGACTGAAACAGCCAAATAACAGCGTGTATCAGGCACTCTGCTAAGTACTGGGGCTACAAAGAAAGAAAAATAGAGTCCCTGCTCTCAGGGAGCTCACATGCCAATGGGAGAAACAACTGGCAAACAGCTGTTTACAGGCGAGATAAAGTGGAGAGAATCAGCAGAGGGAAGAGGTTCAGAAAGGAAAAGGTTTCCAGTAGAAGGCAAGATTTTCATTTGTAACTTAAAGGAAGCCAGGAGGCAGAGATGAGAAGGGACAGTGTTCTGGGCACAGGGCACAGTTGGTGGAAATGCCCAGAGCTGAGAGGTGAGGAGTCTCAGAAGTCTTTTGGCAGTGGCCAGTGGCAATGGATCACTGAAGAGATGGGGTGCAGAAGGAGTAAGAAACATAGCAGGCTGCCAGGTTATGGAGAGTTTTGAACACCAAACAGAACATTTTAAATTTGATCCCGGAGGAAATAGGGAGCACCCAGAGTTTTACTGAACAGGTGGTGCATGAGTAGGCCTTAGGAAGACGAATTTGATAGGCAGATAGATTGAAGCGGGCAGAGACTTAAGGCAGAGACCAGCCAGCAGGCTAGTGCAGTAGTCCAGGTGTGAGATGGTGAACCAGGGCAGTGATGGGGTCAGAGAAGACAAGGGTCCAGACAGAGGTTACAAAGGGAAAACCAACAGGTCCCGGCAATGGAATGGATATGGAATGTGAAAGAGGGTGAGGAGCCTAAGGTGACATCTAAATTTTGAGCGGGGATGATGTGGAGAATGGTGGTGCCCTCAGCAATAAGAGGGAAGTGTGGAAGGAAGGAGAGTTTGGGGAGAAAAGGTAATGTATCGATTTTTTAATGATGTGATGTCTCCTCCGTCACAATGGAAGCACCTAGGAGGTTGGGACTATTTCTTTTTTATCCCAAGACTTAGCACAGGGGCTAGCACACACATACAGTAAGCTCTTAATAAATGTTTTTTGATTAATCAAATGATTGACTGGGGTGGTAAAGACCAAGATTTGCTTCAAGGTCGAGCAGAAGGGCTTTGTGCATGAGTTGGACAAATAGGACCAGAATTTCTCCATTTGCATTGCTCATCTTCCTCTGGGCACAGGCATGTCATTGTGCCTAGCGGTGTGTGACCCACCCCATCCTCTGGTTCCTTCTAAATTGGATGCAGCTGGCCAGCTCAAACTGCTCTCCATGGCAACAGCCATCGGTGAGCGGGACACCAGTGGCTGTGATATTGCCTCACACACCCTTGAGACCATATTGGAGAATGTGGCAGCTAGGCAGCACTGACCAGGGTCCTTCTGGATTCCCTCCTGGGGACCCTAAAAATTAAACCATGAAACCCTGCCCACGTGGCCCTGACATGGTAGAATAATTCCATCAAGGGGTCTTCTGCTTTGCAGAGCCATCTATTTTGTGACTAGGAAAAAAAAAGAAGTTATTGTCCCACAGTCCTCCATCCTGGTCAGACTACCTCTGGAGTATGATGGTCAGTTCTGGGGGTCACATGATAGTTGGGACATAAACCAAAAAGCAGCCAGGGAGGGCAATTGGGAATGGACCTCGATTCCATGCCACATGAGCATCTGAACTAAGGATGTTTATCTTGGACAGAAAAGAAGCCTTGAGGAAGAGAGGCAGAATAAAATTCCTACCTGAAACATTTGAATGACTGTCACACAGAAAAAGAATTAGACTTCAGGTCAGAACTATAAGCCTGAGATGGAAGCTATTAGAGAGACAGGTCTAGCCTTGACCTCAGGAAAAACTTCCTCAGTCTGTTCCCCAGAGGAGTGAGTTGCCTGGAAGGTGATGGGTCCCCCCCACTCTTCACTGTAGGTCAGATGACCGTTTGTCAGGCTTACTCTAGAACAGACCTTTGCTCAGGCACAGGCTGGAGTCAAAGAGCTCTCAAATTCCTTGCATTTCTGAGATTCTATGAAAGTCACCAAATGGCGTCCATTCTGAAGTCTTTGCTTGGAGGACCCAGATTTTAATACACCGATTATAAGGTAACCCTTTCAAAGACTCTTAGATTTGTCTTCACTGCTAGGTCCGAGTCTAATGTTTGTGCCAGCTTTTTCATTAACTGTCCCATTGTTTCCCAGACTGGGATTATCAATAAGATTGAACTAGACAGGGCCTCGGAGGTCAACCCTCTCATTTTCTGAGTCACCTACTCAAAGTAATATAAGTAGGAGCAGAGGTGGGATTTGAACCCAGGTCCCTTAGGCAAGGATCCTCTTCCATTGCTCAAGACCTGATAATTGATGGCATTTCAAAGACCAGAGCCAGGGACTCCACAAAGTTGGTCCCTCTGAGACCTCAGTTTTCTGAACTATAAAATTATTTTGTGATGCAGAGTTCAGAGATTTCTCAAGTGTCTCTTGGCAGTCCCAAAGGTCAGAACTGCAGGTTTCCCTAATGATGTTTAGCCCTGACAGCAGCTAGCCTGACCTACACCCCCTCCCCACACATGCCCCTGCTTTCTTCCCTCCACCCCCACACACTTGTTCAGACTATTCCTTGAGGCTGAAACGCCTATCTTCCCACAATTCCCATCCCTGCCTATGGAATTCCTCCCCATCCGTTAAAGGTGAACTCAAATGCCAAACCCTTCAGGAAGCCTTCGCAGATCCCCCTGCGGGTGATGACCTTTCTCTCCCTTAGACTTCTTCTAACTCTTTGTTTTCAGGTTTCTAATGAGCTTAATTTTGTATTTCATATTGTAGTTTGATTCCTCTCTGGATCTCAGTTTCCTTATAAGTAAAACTGAGGTGCTGAATTTGATAACCTCTTGAGTCCCTCCTAGCTGGATCATTCCACATTCTAAGTTCCCCCCCAGCTCTGACATTCCTTATTCTAAGGTTCTTCCCTGCTCCCAATCCTAGAGCTTGAATATGGGGGTATTAATACTTACAGATTAGAAAGGAAGACATGAGTAGCTCGTTCGTGTCAACAAACACCCACAGGCCTAGCCAAGTCTGTTCTGGACACCTCCTCCATCACTGACTGGGCTAGGTCTGGGGTCATGACTGTGAGCAATTATCAGCAATGGGATCCTGGAGTGAGAGCTGGAATGTCCTCCTGTCTCCCATTAACACTCCTTACAAGTCAGATGTGCAACCGGGCTCAAGACAGATTTGAGGCATGCTCCAGCCACACCATGTTGCCTTTGCCAGTGTGGCTTCTGTCAAAATGGTGTTAATATCTTAGAACTTAACTCCACCACAGAATCAGAAAACCCTGCTGTGACACTCCAGCCCAGCCAGCAGCACTCAGCCCTAGCCAGCTCCCCTAAGTTCCCAAAGCTGCCTCCCACCCATGCTCCCTGCCCAGCCCAGTCCTCAGCACCTGCTTCAAGATTCAGCTCTGGCATCACCATCTGTGCGAAGCTTTTTCTCATCTTCCCGCTCCAGGTCCCTCTCCCAAAACTTTGTACTTATTCTGTGCGTATTTTCTTATTTTAAAACATGTGTGAATATTCCATGTCCTCACCCCTTTTTCTCCAGAACATAAGCTCCTTCAGGGAAAGGAGTGTTTCATTTTTGTCCATTTATCCCCAGCCCCAAGGCCCCCACTTTTAGTACATGTTTAAAAAATGCCCATTTCAGCCCTGAGAATGCAAGGGCTTTATATCATCTCAGGGGTAAATAAAGTCTTGGAATAAATCCTAGGATTTAGAATCAGAAGACATGAGTCAAAGTTCTAGTGCTGCCAGTGACTAGCTATGTGGGTGATCTTAGTTGTGGCTCCCATCCCTCATCTATAAAGTGCAAATGTTGGACTATATCATGTCTAAGGTTCAAATCCTAAGATCCTATGAATTGTGGCTGCCCAGGAGCACCACTCGCATTTTTAACATCGTCTCATAGAAGCAACTACCCTTTGTAATGCTATCTCACCTAAGGGAGTATTTTTGAGGACAAATTGGCAATGTTAAACTAGGTTTAGATATAAACTTTTTGTCTGGGCTACTCTAGCAATGGGGAAAAGGATAGAAAAAAATGAGGAAAGAGGAAGAGAGGAAAGAGAAAAGGAAAGGAAAAGAGAGGAGAGGACTGGGGTGGCTAGGTGGTGCTGGAGGCAGGAGGACCTGAGTTCAAATCCGACCTCAGACACTTAATACTTACTGACCATGTGACCTTGGGCAAGTCACTTAACCCCAATTGCCCTGCCTTTCCCCCTCCAAAAAATAAAAAGAAAAGAGGACAGGAGGGAAGGAGAGGAGAGGAAAGAAGGAGATGAAGGAAGGAAAACAGGAAGAGAGGGAGGGAGGAGAGAAGGAGGGAAGGAGAAAGGGAGGGAAAGAAGGAAGGGAAATGACTGGAGTAGTTGCTGTATGCAACACTTGAATTATTGAGACAAAGAAGTTGTGCTTCCTGCTTTAAAGTGTGGATGAAAGGTGTCCCTGGAAGTGAGAGCTCTCGAACTGGGGTCCATGAATTTGTGGAGGGTTTTGTAATAACTGTATTTCAATAGAATTGGCTTCCTTTGTCATTTGCATTCCACTTTATGCATTTATAACCACTGTTCTAAGAAGAGGTCCACAGGCTTCACCAGCCTGACTGCCCAGGGAGTCCAGGTCACAAAAGAGATGAAAGCCTCTTTCCGAGAGGGAGCCATGAAGTTGACCTGTCACTGTTTAATTCAGTTCAGCAAGTGTTCATGAAGCATTCCTGCCATTTACTAGCAGGTTAGCCTGGCTGAGCCTTAGTGCCCTCATTGAATGATAAGAACACTGAGCCTGAGTAGACTCTAGGCTCTGATCCTGAGTCACTTTCCCTCCCTGGGCCTCAGTCTCTTGCCCTGTAAAATGAGGGGATTGGACTAGACGACCTCTGACCTACTTCCCACCTTAGAGCTAGGGTCCAGTGATTTATCCAAATGAAGCCTATGATAGCGCCATGGATGCTAGTTCTTGATTCAGAAAATCTGGATTCAGATCTTGGCTCTTCCACTTCCTATCCCTGCATTCTTGGGGCAAGTGACTTCATTTCTCTGGGCCTCAGTTTCCTCATCTGTACAATTAAGGTGATCCTCTGTGTGACTTCTGAGGTCACTTCCAGCCCAGAATGAAGATCCTCTGGTCTATGAAAGTGAAAGAGTGAACCTCACTGGGTGTGATGCAGGGGACAGAACATGAGATTTGGAGTCAGAGGACCTTTCTCTGTCATTTATTATCTGTGTGACTTTGAGGCAGGTCACTTCCCCACTGTCTGGGTCTCTGTTTCCTCATCTGTAAAAGAAGGGAGGTGAACTAGATGGCCTCCATTACTCTTTCCCTAAATCTTGTGCTTTGGTAAACTGATGTCCTTAGGGGCAGCAACAGCAAAAGGGTCTCATCCATTGGCCGGCAGAGTCCATTCATGGGCCAGCACCTAACTCTGAGAAGAGATAGGGGGGAGTCTAGGTGTCACAGACCAACCATAGAAAGGGCTGCAGAAATGGGACCAAAGGGCAGGGTTATGGAATTCAGCTGCCTCGGTCTCTCTGACTCTCTCATCTCCTGCCTGGCTGCCCAGGTCACCCCTTTGAGCAGCCAAGAGTGGTGATGGCCATGCCTCAGTGCCCAGCTTGATGAGTCCCAGCTGCTGCTGCTGGCGCCTGAGGATGGGGAGGGGAAGGGGAGGAAGGAGTCAGAAATAACTCCCAGGTTTGAACCTGGGAGGTTGGGAGATGGAGGAGAGAGAAGGCAGGGGGCAGTGTGATGGGCTGAGTTTGGGACACACTATTCACCCCCTCGTGTTTGTGTCTGATTGCTCAGGACCACTCATCATCCCAATTCTATTCATTCTGTTCACATCCACTGAGGCCTCACCCAATATTCAATTCCTATAGCTAATGCAAGCTGATTGGGTCAGGTCCTGTTCACAGAGGAAGGAGGAAGGAGAAATGACCGGAGGGTTGGATGAATTAACTCCTAACTCCAAAGGAGTTCTACCACTCCCACCCCCTAAAGCCTTCTCCAACAGTCTCAGAATTGGTGTAATGGACCCAGTCCCCTTTGTCTATCTCTTCATCAAAAACAAACCGCCCCTGACACCTGTGAGCTGTCAGGAGGTGGGTCTGCTGCCCACTGAGAGTCAGTTCCATAGGATCATACATTTAAAGCTGGAAGGGACTTCAGAGGTCATCTAGCCCAATCTCTGCATTTAGCTGATTAGGAAATCAAGGCACAGGGAACTCATGGTCACACTGCTGGTGTCAAGGGCAGGATTTGAACCAAGAACTTAGCTTTAAAGGGGTCCAGGAAAGGCTTCTTATGGAAGATATGATGAGCCCAGTTTAGCTGGAATGTAGAATGTGTGGCAAAGAATTACAAGGTTGGGAAGAAGGTTCACTCCAATTGGAGGTCTATGACTCCTTAAAAAGAAGCTGATGCATTAAATGTTGTCCAGGTTATGCCCTGGTATTCGGGATGCATAGAAAACCAGAACAACAGCAGCAGCAGTGTGTGTGTGTGTGTGTGTGTGTGTGTGTGTGTGTGTGTGTGTGTGTGTAGCATCAATAGCTACCTTGAGATGCTACTGCCTTTAGTCCAAGGAAGAGTTTTGATATTCACACCAAAGGTGCCAGCTAACCCCGGATTCCCCACCAGTACCAATCCTGCTATATCCATTGGCATGGTGCTCATCTCATGGGTGGCAATCAAGGAAGGATCATTCTTGAGCCTCTAATTGCCTACATACAAGATCATACTCATTTTCTACATCTGAATGAAGGACTGGCAAACTGAAAGAGTAAAAAAGCCTTTCAGATGTCTCATAAAAATAAGAGAACCCAATACTCCATGGAATGTCTCAGAACTTCCCATTCATTTTATTCATTCAAAAAAATTTTTTTGTTAAACATCTACCAGCCACAAGGTTTTGAGTTGGTCTCTGTAAGAGATTCGAAGATTTCTTTCAAGCATTTGAAGGGCTGTGATGTGGAAAAGGGATGGGCTTTGTTCTCTGTGACCCCAGAAAGCAGAACTAGAAACATTGAGTTTAAGTTTCAGAGAGAGGCAGAGTTAGGTTCTATGAAAAAAAAAATTTAAACCATCTTCCTTAAAGGTTTTGGGAAATGGAATGAGCTATCTCAGAAGAGAGTGGGTTCATCCTCTTCAGAGGTCTTCAAGCAAAAACTGAATGATTGCTTATCATGCATAATGTAAAGAGGATTTTCAGTAAGATATGGGATGAACAAGGGCAACCAAGTTGTAAGGTGAACTATGGGAATTTAAGTCTTTCTACCTGAGCTTCAGGTAGCTAGGTGGCACAGTGAATTGAGTGCCATACCTGGAATCAGGAAGACCTGAGTTCAAATCCAGATTCAGATACTTACTAGCTGTGTGACCCTGAGCAAGTCACTTCATCCTGTTTGCCTCAGTTTCCTCATCTAGAAAATGAGATGGAGAAGGAAATGGCAAACCATTCCAGTACCTTTGCCAAGAAAATCCCGAATGGGTTCACAGAGAGCTGGACATGACTAAAATGACCAAACAACAACAACGTGGGTTGAACTAGGCAAACTTTGAGGTCCCTTTCAAATCTGAGATTCCATAATTATTTGAAAAATTCATGAGTGCTCACATGCAAGAAGCTGGGATAGATATAATCTCTGTATGATTCTCAATATAGTTACTGAGATCATCATAAGAAGAGGGTGATGGTGACAGAGAGTGGCCTCCAAGAAAAGACAACTTGTGTTCAAATTCTGCCTCTGGCATGCACTGCCTCTGTAACCCTGAGCAAATCATTTCACCCTTTCAGTTCCTCAACTACTTCCTAGATTATGAATTGATTGCAGATATGGTGCCAACACACACCAAATTTTCTTACCTGGGATTCCCCTTTAACAGTGAAATCACAGGTCCCGGACCTCTCCTAGTTAGAAATGGACTCATTCCAGTGGTGAGCCCCTAGTACTGACCAACCCATGTTCTGACATCAGGAGGGAGGGGTTGGATATTAAAAAGACAGAAGGCAGCAGGCATGCCCTTGGCAAGGGAGGGGGCACTTACAATCTAGCTGGGGAGAACAAAAAAATACCAATGAAAAAATACCTGGTGGTACAATGCAAATGAGATCGAGTTACCATAATAGGGTTATTAATTACCATAGAGTAGATTACTTAGCTAGCTGTAGCCAGGATGCAGAATGCCAGGAGAAGTGGCACACAGCAGCTCCCTCCCTAGAGAAGCTGCTGGCTGAAATCATTACACCCAAAAGCTATAGCTAGACCAGGTCAGAATCAGAGCCCAGGTTCAGAACAGGGGCCCCCATTTCTACAACACTGGAATGTTTGCAAAGTGCTTTGCTCCCAAGAACCCTTGAGAGTGATGGTTTGAGGATTCCTCATCTTCCCCCAACTTTCCAGAGGAACCTGTGGGCCATGGCAGGAAGACTGTTGGAAAGAGAACCCACATTTATTAAGTAGTGCCATGTAGTACAAGTACCTTATCCAACAATCCTTAGAGGTAGGTGCTGTTATTTTCCCCATTTTACATCTGAGGAAACTGAGGCAAATAGAGGTTACATGACTTGCCCAGGGTCACACAGCTAGTGAGTGATTTGAACTCAGGTCTTCCCGACTCTAGGCCCAGTGCTCTATCTACTGTGCCACTTGGCTGCCTCAAATCAAAGGACCCTTATATGACCCTGGACAATCCATTTCATTTCTCTCGGTTGGACTGAAAGGAGAAGGTTGGACCAGATGGTTTCTGTGAGCCCTTCCTACTTCCAGTCTCTGTATTTTAAGTCTTTCAATGCCCCTCTTTTTTTTTCTAGATGATGAAAATGAGGCAGCTCCTACTAGGCTTCCTAGGAAGGCTATTAGCAAAATGACATGGTGAGGCAGTCAATGACTTGAACTGTGGAGACAAAAAAAAATAACCCTAGCTAATTCAACCTCCTCTCCCACTGCCAAACCCCTTTGTTTGTATCTTAAATGGTAGGAATTTTTCTCGAGTTACCTGGATAATGATTTCAATTGTCCACCGTCAAGAAGAGAAGTAAATAGAGTTGTTCCAGGACAGGCAGAGACCCAACTGCTCACAAAAGCGTTGATTCTATCAGTATGGAATGTGAGTCTATAAAGAAGAAGAAAACATTGGCCAGAAGGGGAGGGGGAGGGGTGGCAGCTTCCTTCCATTCCATCTTAATAGCACCAGTAAAAAGGAGCAGAGCAGCATCATTGTAGGCTTACAGCTGGAAAGAACCTTAGAGACCATCTCTTCCAACTCCCATGGCTTACAGAGGAAGGAAAAAAAACACCTATTATGCACCAGGGTTTGTGCCAAGGAATTTACAGCTTTTATCTCGTCTGATCTTCATAATAATTTTGTGTATTATGATTCCCATTTTATGGTCAAGAAAATTAAGGAAGACAAATATTAAGTGATTTGTCCAGGGTCATACAGTAAGTGTTTGGGGGGCAGATTCGAACTCAGTCTTCTTGACTCCAGGAAGCAAACCTCAGATTTCCCAAAGAGTGAAGTTACTTGTCTACAATCACACAGTGATCAAGCAGTTATCCAGAGTTAAATCTAAGGGGCAGCTAGGTGGTACAATGGATAGAGCACTGGCCCTTGAATCAGAAGGACCTGAGTTCAAATCCAACTAGCTGTGTGATCCTGGGCAAGTCACTTAACCCCAATTGCCTCAAAAATAAAAAAACATATGAATCCAAGTCAAAGGATCAGAGATTTGGGGCTGGACCTTAAAGATATCTAGTCCAATTTCATTGGAGCCTAGACAGGAGTTATCTCCTCAGAGTCACACAGGGTGAAAGCTCCTTAGGAAAGCTGACACTATTTCTTTATATCCCCACTTTCTAGGCCAGTGTCTTACATACCTTACATGCTTAATAAATGTTAAACACTGGATCCAATGTCAGGAGGACCTGAGAAAGGCTACCAGCAGATTGGTCCCTAAGGCTGATTTCTAGAAGGACACAGACGAGATTCATAGAGAACAGCCAGGCATGGATGCATCTAGATTTGCACCTTCAAGGGAGCAGCCACACCTCTAAGTCACAGATACAATGCAGCATTGGGAAACCAAACTGACTTAAACTGAATTAGCAAAGCTGGAATTTGAACACAGGTCCTCTGTCTCCAAATTCAGTGTTCTTTCTACTACATCTCTTATAAAAAGAGACTGATGCTGGTGATTTTTCAGACTGGCCCCACAGCTCTGAGAATGCCAGCCTACATCTGACATACATATGATGACATTATGACATAAATGATGGATTGATACTGGGCTCAGGGCTCACAGCAGTTTCCACATCTATAATGGTGTTGGGTTCCCACACCTACCTTCCACTCAGAAAGTCAAGCCATTGTGGAGTAAAGAGAAAGGAATTGAGATTATTATCTCACTCTAACACTTTATCTAAGTCTCAGTTTCCTCATCTATAAAATGGGAACAATAACACCTTCCTGATTGCCTCACAGCACATTGTAAAGTTTTAAGTGCTCTAGAATCTCAAGCTCTTTTTATGATGTGTTTGAGTGGCTCCCTAAGGATTGTTCCTGAAGAAATCAAAATACAGAGAAAGAGCCTTCCGTTTACAAGATGAATGGAAATCTCTGGGGAGGGTCCACTGGTCTTCTCTAACTCTGAGTTGTGACATGAGCTGGGAACACAATCTTAGCTGGTCAAGATCACTGTGGGTATTGCCCAAGATAAGATCTAGCCCTAAGCTTTGCTGAATAGCGTGTACTTAAAGTGTCTTTCTAATACTCATTGTCTTCCCTCAAATCTAGAATACAAGAACAGGAAAAGATACCCCTGCCCAAATATAATGTCCTAGAGAGGGAGCAGAGAGGACCCCAGATCTAGAGGAACCTCAGAGACCACTGAGTCCAATCCAGTCATCTTACAAAAAAGGAAAGTGGGGGCTACATAATGAGGTTAAGTGACTTGCCCAAGGTAAGCATTAGAGGTGGGATTTGAACCCAGGTCCTCTAAATCCAGAGGCAGTAGGGCTCTTTCTACTCTGCTCTTCCCATGGGTTTAGAGATGTAGAGCTGGAAGGGAAGTCAGTGTCCATCTAGTCCACATGTTCTTAACCTAAGATAGATTTAGACAGGTCATCTTTCTTTTCATTAACCACTAACTCAAATTGAGCATTTCCTTCCATTTTTATATTTTAAGAACTATGCGATTCTGAGCTAGGGTTAATGGGCTTTACTGACCTCAAAAGGGAATGCCATAAAAAAAGTAAAGAACCCACGATAAAACCCAACCCTCTAGTTTAATACAAGAGGAAACCGAGGAGCACAAAAACTGAAATTAGTTAGCCAGTCAACAAACATTTTTTAAGGACCTACTGTGTGCCAGGCTCTCATGTTAAGTCACGGGGGTCAAAGAAAGGTCAAAGACAGTCCTTGTCCTCAAAGAACTTACAGTCTAATAATGGCAGAGACAACATGCACACAACTACATACAAGTATGACCCAGACAGGATTAAGTGCACATGGTCTCAGAAGGAAGACATCTAGGCATGGCTCATGTACCCTTTGGATCATCCAGGACATATGTTTAACTCCTGTCTACTTCCCTTCTTCCGCTCAGCACACTCCTGGCCTGCCTTTCCCTGCCCCCAATTAGCAGAACTAAGAAAACCTAAAGCAATTTAGACAGTGTCAGAAACAAATATAACCAGGAAAGTAAGGTGACTGCTGGGGAGAAGGTCAGGGAGAAATGGCCCCAACATCTCACATATTCTAAAGACAAATAGAAATTACTTGTTACTGAGAGAAAGAAGAGTAGTTGTATCATACCTAGAGAACTTGGTTTAAGGTAATCTCTGTGTTTTGAAAGCAATAGGTTCAGTAGTAAAACCATAGGACCTGGAAAGGACATAGGTTCATATCCCTGACTTTGCCAACTTATTATCTATGTGACCACAGATCATCACTACCCCTCCCTGGGCCTCAGTTTCTTCTTCTGTAAAATGAGGGGGTTGAAGAACAGGACTTCATGGGTTGCTGTCTGTTCAATCTCTGATTTAATTTTTTGAGGGTCCACTATTTTAGTTCTTCTGCACTGGGGCCCCACCCCATTGGTGAGGTTTTCATGATGTCTATGTCCTTGCACATTTGTTCTGGAGACTAAACCAATGATTTCTTTGGTGTAGGGAACTCCCAGTGAGGAATTTCCTTTTCCAATGGATCTGCTCTGCAATTTAGAATGCCACAGGAGAGGTGGCAAGCCAAGTTCCCAGGCAGGCTTCAACTCCTCTTTCCTCAGTACAGAGTAATTTCTATTTGTGAGTGCCTGGGGCACTGAAGAAATTAGGTGACTTGTCCAGTGTCAACTAATCAATCAATAAGCATTTATTAAGCACCTACTGTGGCCAGACAAGGTGTACTAAAAGGAAGGGATCTTACAAAGGTAGAAATGATTGGACTTGGCAACAGATTTAATAAAGGGGTTGAGAGAGGCTGAGTCTAGGATGACACCCAGGTTGATGCCTGGGTAACTGGGAGGATAGTGGTGCCATCAACATTACTAGAGAAGTTAGGAAGAGGGGAAGACTTATGAGGAAAGATAATGAGTTAAGTTTTAGACTGTCTTTGGAACTTTCAGTTCAAGATGTTCAATAGAAAGTTGGAGATGGAAGACCAGAGGTCCAGAGAAAGGTTAGGAGACCTGAGGAGCAGCCATATAGAGACAACAGTTGAATCTTTTAAGAGCTGATGAGATCACTGTGTGAGACAGTATAGAAGAAGAAAAGAGGGAGAAGGACAGACCCTTGAGGGACAGACCCTTGATGGGCAGTGGATGTGATCTGGAAGAAGATTCAGCAAAGAAGCCCACGGACAAGTAGATGAGAACCATGAGAAAGCAAGAGAGGAAAGATTATCCAAGAGAAGAGAGTGGTTTACAAGGTCACAGGCTACAGAGAAGTCAACAGAGCTGAGGATTGAGAAAAGGACATTAGACTGAACAATTAAGAGATCATAAGTACCTTAGAGAATAGCTTCGGTTGAATGATGAGATCATAACCAGACTACAGAGATTTAAGGAGAAAAGGAGTGAAAGCAAGTTGAGGCCCCATTTGGAGGTAGCCCTCTAAAGGACTTTGGCTATGAAAGGAAAGAGATACAGGGTGATCGCCATTGGAGCAGTCAGATCAAGTGAGGGCGTTTTGAAGATGGAGGAGTCATGTTTGCAAATCATAGGGAAGCAGCCAGTAGCTGGGCAGAGATTGATGACAAGTGAAAGAGTGAGAAAACTTCAAAGACAGTCTGCTGGAGAAGACAAAATAAAATGGGATCCCTTGTACATGGAGAGGGGTTAGCCCGGGCAAAGAGAAAGACCACCTCACCATCCCAACCCAAGATCTGATGACCCTGGCGTAAGCCTGCCTAACCCAGTCAATTCACTGAGGGAGACAAGTGGCAAGAAACTCTTGGCTCAAGTTCGTATCCTTTTATCTGTTTGCCACCCGCCTGTTGCTGACCCTCCCCGGGCTGAAAGCCACTGATGCCTTCAGTTCCCGTGGACTCCATGTTACTCACTGATGCCTCCCACCTCACTCTCTCTGACTCCATGCTCACTTCAGAGAATTCACATTCCTTGTTCTTGACTCCCACTGAGCCCTCAGATTTGGTGACCCCTTGAACTCTGGCTGGGCTCAGCGGGGCATCCTGTCTTTTCTGTCAGATCCCAAGACCCACCTGGCATCTTTCTCTGGGAGAGCTCTCTCCCTCAGGTCCTATTCATTGAACTCCTAATCACCAGCATGTATAGCCCACCCCACCCCCCTTTTCCTAGCAAGGCAAGGATTAGAAAGCAGAAGCAGAATGTCTCACAAAATTATTCTGGAACCCACGGAGATCCAGAGAAAGGGGCAGAATGTACAAGCAAGCAGATCTGGAGTCGGGAAAGAAAACCAGAAATTAGTCTGCCTATCAGGCCTTAGGCAGCATGACATGGAGACAAGCACTGACTTCAAGTCAGAATAACAGGGTTCAAGTCCCGCCTCTAATGCTTATTACTTGTAAAACCTTGGACAAGTCATGTACACTCCTGGGCCTTGGTTTCCTCATTTGTAAAATGAGAAGGTTCACCCAAATGGCTTCAGAGGTCTCTTGTGGCTCTAGGTCTACGACCCCATAATCTTGGGATGCTATTTATGCAAATCTAAATGAGATCGTATGTGTAAAGTACTTTGCAGTCCTTAAAGTGTGATATCAGTTCTAGCTAGTCATTTAATCAGGGGCAGCTAGGTGGCACAGTGGATAGAGCACTGGATCTGGAGTCAAGTGGACTCAGCTTCCTGAGTTCAAACCCAGCCTCAGACACTTCCTATCTGTGTGACCCTGAGCAAGTCACTTCACCCTGTTTGCTTCAGTTTCCTCACCTATAAAAATGAGCTGGAGAAGAAAATGGCAAACCCCTCCAGCATCTCTGCCAAGAAAACCCACAACGGGATCACAAAGAATCAGATGCGACTGAACAATGACAAAGCTATTCAGTCACTGTTTTCTTAATGGGCTTGAGATCACCCCCACCCTGCATCCATGTGCAAAAAGAAGGGGTGGGCTTAGGTGAGCTCTGAAGTTTTTTCTACCTCCAAATCCCATGAATAAAAACTCTGCAGATATTCTTTTTTTCATCACAATCCAGATAGCTCACATTTTGCGTGGGGACTCCAGTTTAGGAAGCACTTTCAACACAACCACCCTGCAAAGTAAGAAATGAAAGTATTAACATCCCCATTGGGCAAGTAAGAAACTGAGGCTCAGGGTAGTTAATAACTTGGCCAAGGCCCAGAACTCTAAACCTGACTTCAAAGTTCATAGATCACTCACTTGAATCCCAATTTTACAGAAGGAGAAACTGAGGCCCAGAGAGAGGAGACAACATGCTCAAGGTCATAAGTGGGAGAATTGGATGAGCTGTCCAACTCCAAATCAAGAGTTCTTTTTACTACCGTGAGAGCCTAGATCATGGGATCATATATCCTACATTTAGATTTGAAAAGGAACTCTGAGGTCATCTAGCCCAATCTCCTCACTTTTAAATTGAGGAAACTGAGGCCCAGAGAGATGAAGTGAGGCTTTCCCAAGGTCACACAACATGCAACAGGGGCATGAGTTGAACACAGGCTCTCTGACCAGAAATCCAGCCATCTTGCCATGTCACCCTAAACCTTCTTCCCCAGGTATGCTGCAACTCCTGCCAATATTGCTCCCAAGCATGTGAGCAGAGCCCTGCTTTATAGAGGCAACCAGTTTGGCAGGGTTTCTCCCCACACTGGGTGAGGAACCCAGATCCAAAGACTTTACTTTTTACACTTGACATATTCAGATTCAGTGGCTTTTATCCAGAGTAAATTAAGGCTCTTAAAATGTCAGAATGTTTTTGTTTCTTTTGACATTCTCTCCATAGGTCAAACTGCTTCTAAAACAGACATGTCTAAAGAGCTGTCTAAATCCATGTCTCATTATGGCTTTTTAGGAAGGCTCGAACATCAAGGGCTGTGTCAATGCCAGTATCACCCAGGCCTTCATCATAGGGAGTCATGCTTGGAGCCGTTCCCATAGAGAGAGTTTAGAAAGCCAATGTACAAACCCCAGGATCAAAGACTAGGAGGAGTGTAAGGGGACCTCAAGGGGTCATCTTGTCCATTTCCTTGCTTCTGTCCAAATGCTGTGGCATCTAAAGGATCCCAAACTTCTCTTCCTTAAAGGTTCCAGCAATCCGTAAGTCTTTCTGCCTGAAAGGTCTCCCTTCTATCCCCCACACACACACTTTCTTCATTTTAAGTTTTATTGTTTTGTTTGGAATGTAGCTTTCTTAGG
The DNA here is from genome assembly GCA_028627135.1 of Pseudochirops cupreus. NCBI lineage: Eukaryota > Metazoa > Chordata > Mammalia > Diprotodontia > Pseudocheiridae > Pseudochirops > Pseudochirops cupreus. Next base: position 407,298,730 of record CM053581.1, read on the forward strand.
TATGTAAGCTCAATTATGATTATCTTGAAGGTCATATATTACCAGAACAGGAGATGGTCCAGTTTCAGAGATGGAATGAGGGATAACAGAGATAGAATCAGGTGTTACACTATGGACAAAAGTGCTAAAAGATCAAGAGGAAGGCTTTCTGGGTGTTGGGTAGATGCGCAATGGAGGATTTTAAAGAAAGATGAAAGATGAAACAGGATTGGGCTGCCATTTGCCTTTGTGGGAGGATCATAAGATCTGGAACTGGAAAGCCATATCGTCAACCTTCTCCTTTTACAGATGAGTAAACTGAGTCCCAAAGAGGGAAGTAATTTTCTCAAGTTCACTTAGGTAGGTGGGATCAGAGTATCATTGATCTACAATTGGAAGGGACCTCAGGGGACATCTATTCCAAACCCCACATTTTACAGAGAAGTAAACTGAGGCACCAAGAGGGGAAATTACTCCTCCAAGGCCATACAGGTGAAATAATTGATCTAGAATTGAAAGGAACCTCCAAGGCCAGCTGTTCCAACCCCTCCCTGCCTTATTGTTTTGGACATATGAGGAAGCTTTGTACCAGAGAATGCCCATATCAATTAGATAATATATGTAATTTTCTGGACTTGGAGTTAGAAAGATTTTGGTTCAAAACCTACCTATTACACTTTCTAACTGCATGACCATGAGCAAGACACTCAGTTTCTGCCTCTGCAAAATGGGATTATAATGCAACATCACAGGGTCACTTTGTAGTTCAAATGAGTTAATGTATATAAAGCACTTACTTTGTAAACCTTTGGGGGCTATAGAAATGTGAGCATTTATTATGTAAGTACCTGCAGACTTTCTACTATCTGATGCCCCTAAAGAGTCTATCAGAAACTTCCATGTTGCCAGCTTTTACTCACAGTTTCCTTATCTATAAAATGAAGAAGTTGGATTAGCTGACTAAGGTCCCTTCCCATCTCTAAATCCTAAAATCCTATAACCTCAGCTGCTCCCCTCAGAAGTGAAGAGAAACCTCTCCCTGTCCAGCTTTGATAAGCTGTGTTTGTGCTCACATCTTGGTATGGTAGAAAGACCACTGATTTGGGAGTCAGAAAACCTGGGTTCAAATCCTGCCTTTATCACTAACTAGGAATGTAAATACATTTTTTTTATTGCGGCAATTGGAGTTAAGTGACTTGCCCAGAATCATATAGCTAGTAACTGACTGAGGTCACATTTGAACTCAGGTCCTCCTGACTCCAGGAGAACTCCTTCTGTAAATACATTTATTAAGCATTTAATATGTGTCAAGCACCCAAGTACTGGGGATACAGAAGCAAAGACATTTTCTGTCCTCAAAAAGCTCATGTTCTAATGAGAGGACAAAACATACTTGGGGAAGTGGTAGCCAGGGGGAAATCCTTTGGTGTTTAGGGAAAGTTACTATGATGTTGATTGGGGCCATAGGGCAACAGAGTGATACAACCCAACTAGGAACAATGAACTATTTTGATCCTGGTTCCAGATCAGGAAAGAGGAATCAATTTTACTGAAAATCATTGATAAGGCTAGAAGAGGTGGAAGAAAAGGGTATGTGGAGGAAACAGGAGAAAATTAAGTGTAATCTTGGGTTTGTAATCTTGCCTTTCTGTGGGCATCAGTTTTCTCACCTGTAAAATTAGGTTGTTGGACTAAAGGATCTCTAAGATAACCTTCTAGCTCTGTATTCATAATTTTAATCATGAAGCCTATAAATGAATTACTTTCCTTTACAATTACCAGTATACGTTTCACTAACTTCTTGTAATATCTCTCTTTATATCTAGGTCATGTATACATTTTGACCTTTTCTTGGTAAATGGTGTAAGATATCAGCCTATTTCCAATTTCTGCCAGATTACCTTCAAGTTTTCCCAATGATTTTTACCAAATAATGAATTCTTATCCCAAAATTTCAGTCTTTACACTTGTGAAACACAAGATTTCTACAGTCATTTGCTGCTCATGTCTACTCTGTTTCTCTGATAAAATACTCAGAATTTTGGCTTTGGACAAAATATCCATTTGATTCAATCAGATTTTGAGTTTGAAGTTCTCTTGTACTCTTCAATTTTCCTTCCTCTGTACCTTTAATTTTTATTTTTGCCAGATGGGATCATGGCCATAGATTTAGAATTGAAAGGGACCTCAGAGACTATGTAGTCTAATTACTCTCATTTTACAGAAGTTGAAACTGAGGGCCAGAGAGAAACAGTGACTTATGGTCACAGGAACATAGATTTCAAACTGTAAGGGACTTTATAGGTCATCCAGTCCAACCTGTTATTTTATAGATGAGGAAACTGAAATGTAGAAAGGTTGCAACTTGCTCAAACACATGTAGCTAGCAAGTGACAGGGCAAGATTTGAACTCTGGGGCCTCAGATACTTCCCAGCTGTGTGACCCTGGGCAAGTCATTTACCCCTGTTTGCCTCAGTTTCCTCATCTGTAAATTGAATTGGAGAAAGAAATGGAAAACCACTCCATTATCTTTGCCAAGAAAATCCCCAAATGGGGCTGAAGAGTCAGACATGAGTGAACAACAACCACCTCTGTCTCCAAAGCCAGTGCTCTTTCCATTGTACAAGGTTTCTCTTCTGTTTCCCAGGTTTCCTGGGAACTAAAGCTGTATCAACAATCAATTTTTCTGAGCATTTGGCTGCTTATTTTTCAGGGATATTTTTTTTTAAAGAAACTGAGATCCCTCTGGAGTTGTTCAGGAATCACAGAGCCATTTTACACAGCACCTAGAAGAGCTCATGACCTACCTCTAGTTATCCTTCATGGGAGGTATGCCCTGGAATCAATCCCTTTTGGCCTCACTGCTCTCCTCTGAGAATTGGGGATTCTTGGTTTTTCCTGTCCCCTTTCTTCACCTTTCATTTCCCAGGGAAAACCCAGCTAGAGGCAACCAAGCCTCCTTAGTGTGGCCCAGCCAGGGCATTGCTAGATCATGCATCCTCCAGAGGAAAGCTTTATTGGGAGTTCTCACCAGCTGGATAGCAGGAGCGCCCACTAAAGGGCCGGAATCTATTACCCTCCCTGCGCACATCCTGAGAGTTCAAATTGCAGGTCATTTTCTCCTGCCTGTCCCTTCTGTTTTATTTCTGGGCAGATTTTCATGAGCCAAACAACCAGTTATAGCTTAGAAAGGACGGGCCTAAATAAAAATGAGATAGAAATGCTGGGCTTCCCACAGAGAGCAACTTTCCCATTACCCAGAGCGATGCATGAACGCTGAGTGATTTCATTAAGGTCAGCCAGGCAAGGGACAGCAGCCGCTTGATGGCTTAGCCTCCTGACTGGTTGAGGAGGACTGAATTTCAGTATGAGGCTGTATGGAGAGGCAGAGGGTCCAGAATGAGGAAGGTGAGAGCTTGCTACCTGGTGCCCCTCCTCCTCCCCTCTCCTTCCTTTCCCCCTCTTCCTCCACCTCTTCCTCCTCTCCACTTCTACCTACCCTCTACCTCCTCCTCCCCTCTCCTTCCCTCCCCTTCCCTTCCCCCTCAGGCCGCAGCTGGAGGCTTTATACTCAGAAAGGCAGCTCTGCTGGATTTTGGAGTCAGAAAATTCTGAGTACAAATCCAACAGAAGCATCAAGATTTAGTAGAAAGAGCGCCCTGGCTCTTGAGTCAGAGGATGTGAATTCAAATCCTGTTCCAGGTGCTTTCTACATATGTCACCATGGGAAAGTCATTTTACTTCTGGGTTTTGTTTCCTCAGTTACCATATAAGAGAACTGAACTAGACTGTCTCTGAGCTCCTTTCAAGTTCTAGAACTATCCAAGGCTATTCCTGAGCCCGCTGCAATTATCCAGTGAGAGGTGGTTGTTAAGTTTTCAGTGTGATCATTTATGCCTCGAAGGCTACAAATCAGAAAATGATCTATTGTATTGTTGATGGTCTAGACTTAAAATGATGGAGAAAGCATTAATATTGCGGGTTAAACTTGAAAGTATATCCTGCCATTCAGAGAGCCAGTTGTTAAAAAGTAACCAGCACACCCCTACTAGTATCCCTCCTCATCTCCTTAATGGATTGGTGACAATACCCAAATCATGTCAGTCCTCTGAACCCTCATTTTCCTCACCTATAAAATGGGAATAATAATACTTTCCAGGACTTCTTTGAGGAAAGCAATTTATAAACCTTAAAGCAATGTAGAATCATGGTATTATTCCACTCCTCAGTGCCATATTTTAGGGAAGGCAAGCTTGAAGAGAAATAGTGGAAGAAGAGCAGGCTGTATAAGGAAAAGGAATAAGCATTTTTTTAGCACCAGTTTTGTGCCAAGTCACTGTGCTAAGCACTTGAAGGATCTACTGAAAGAACTGCAGTGTGCTAGCATGGAGAAGAGAATACTCATTGTGGGGGGAGGGTAGAGGCAGGAGGGAAGCACTAGGTCTCCTCCAACGTCTAGAGAATGGCCCTGTGAAAGAGATTAGCCTGGGTTCTCTTTCTCACAGTGCTGCTGCTGTCCAGGGTGCTGGCATCCTCCACTCACCCGGGATAACCAACGGAGGTTATCTTCCATGGTTCAATTCCTCTTGCTCCTCCAGTCAATTACCAAGTCATGTCAGTTCTTCCTCCATGACATCCTTGCATCCGTCCCTTTCTTTCCTTGCACCACCACAGACCTGCCTCTCAATTTGCTTCTATTCTTCCAGGTTCTTTTCTCTTCCATCCATCTGCTACCCAGATGACAAAGCGATCCTTAAACACAGACCACATCGCTCCAGTGCTCAAGAAGCTTCAGTGGCTTTCTCTTCCCTCTCAGATAAAATGTAAATTCCTCTGGCATTGAAAGTCCTTTGCTGTCCATGTTTCCAAACTAATCCCATATTACCCTCCTTCATACACTCTCAGTTTCAGATTAAGTAATTTACTTGTTGTTCCCCACACATGATCTTTTGTCTCCCATATCTCATTTCCATGCCTTTGCACAATACGTTCCATGGCAGGAATGCTGTTCCTCCTCAAACCTCCAGCTCTTAGAGCCTCCCTCTTGCACAGCTCATATGCCAAGTCCTCCAGAGGCCCTTCTGAGCCCAGGGATTATGAAAACTCTCATCTCTCCCTCAAATTTACTGTGTGTGTGTGTGTGTATACATACAAATATTATATGTTATATGTACATATATATTTATTTATCTGTGTGAAAATTATTTCCCCAAAAAGAATATAAGCAACTTCTAGGCAGAGTCTATTTAATTTTTTCTTTAATAACTAGATGTCAAAGAGGATAGAGCATGGGACTTGGAGTCAGCAAGTCCCAAGTTCAAATCCAGCCTCAGACACTTAATACTGCATGTCCCTAGGTTAGTCACTTAGCCTCCTTGGGCCTCAGTTTCTCCCTCTGCATGGAGGGACAACAATAGCATCAGTCTCCTGAGAGGCTGTAGTTGCGTTCAAATGAAGTAATGTTTATAAAGGACTTTGAAAACCTTAAAGCACTATAGAAATGTGAGTTATTATTTGCATCATTACTATTATTATTTATATCCCCAGCACCTAGCTCAATGCCAGTCACATGAATGGCTAGGCAAGCATTTTTGAATTGAGTCGCTATGCTGGAGGAAGCAGGATATAAAAGCTACAGAGAAACAGAGTAAGACAATATAAGCCCAATAGTTAGGGCTGTGCCACAGTGAGGTGGGCTTCCTGGGGAGGTACTGAGCTCCCCATGATGAACTAGAGAGCTTTACTTGTGAGGGATGCAAAAAATACCTTTCAAGGTATAATCTGGCATGAATGTCCCCTAAAGTCTTGTCTAACTAGGGTTTGATGACCGCATGATCCTGTGGGTGAATTTCATCGTCAAAACAGTTCCAACTGAAAAAAGGATCCCACTGCTGGTCCAGTACCCCAAAGATAGAAATGAGGAGGAGGAGGAGGAGGAGGAGGAGGAGGAGGAGGATAGCTAGAATGTATATAATGCTTTACATATGCTATCTCAATTGATCTTTTCAACAGCTTTGGAAGGTAAATGCCATTATAATAATACCCGTTCTATAGATGAGGAAACTGGGGTCCAGTGTTAAGTGACTTTCCCAGGATTACATAACTAACGAGTGCCTGAGGCAGGATTTGAACTCTGGTCTCTCCCTAATACCAAATATGTCTCTCTATCCACATATCACTGAGCAGTCTCAGAAAGGTCCTTTGCATGTCGAAATTATCATGATAGTGTTTGTTTGTAGTAGCAAAGAATGGGAAGGACAACGGGTCCCTTGATTGAGTAGTGACTGAACAAATTGTACACAAAACATATATTATGGAATATTTTTGTTCTATAAGAAGTGGTGAATATAAGTAATTATCAGTCTTAGAGAGGTGGAAAGACTTTAGAGCCCAAGGATCCTAGTTCAAATCTGTCACTACCTGTGTGACTTCTGTCAAGTCATTTAACCCTTTTCAGCCTCAGTTTCCTTCTCTGTAGAATGAGAGGGTTGTACTCTAGCACAGGTGTGAGAGGTATAAAAATGGAAGGAACTTTAGAGTCTATTGAATACAATAGGGAAGGGAAACACAAGGGAAGGGAAGGCCATCATTTTATAAATTAGCCAACTAAGGCCCAGAGAAGTTGGGACTTTGCCAGGTCCACACAGCTGGTAGGTACCTGGGGCTGGATTTGAACTCCAAGTTTTCTGCCCTATGTACTACCCCATATTCCAAAGTGACTTCCAGCTCCAGATTCATGATCCTATAAACTGATATTCAGTGAATCAGCACCAGGAAAAAAATTGGTATGTGTTTGTGTGTGTGTGTGCGTGTGTGTGTGTGCGCGTGTGTGCACACATGTGTGCTCATAATGATTAAAACAATGTAAATGAAAGGAACAATTAAACAAAGCCCGGTGCTATGTAATTATAACTAATCTTGGCCCCAGGAAAAAGATGGAGGAAACAAACTCCCTTTTTTATTGGAATGATGAGGACTCTGGGTGTGGAATATTGCCCACTTGGGCAGATGTGGTTGGTTTTACTTGTCTTTTTCTTTACCATAAAGAGGAGTTCACAGAATCCAGTAGGAAAGTATTGATCTAGGAATGATTATGATGTAAAAACAAAAAGCAACAATAAAACCTTTAAATAAAAAGAGAGAAAGAAGATGGAATTCTGGGCTTCTGAATGAGCTGCTGTGCCCCATTGCCTTTGCTGGTCCCTGTAGAAGCTGAGAGCAGGGGTTGTAGAGCTGAGGCATTGATGGGATCTGGATTTTTAATGTTTTTTTCTTTCTGTCCTGACATCCAGGGAGGTAAGGACATTGATTAAACTCGGGGGAGATTGATGAATCCTGCCTTCCTTTTGTAAATTTTACCCCAGTCACAGGGCATCTTTCAAAGCCATCTTCTGAGCCAAATTCCATCTTGAAAAAAGTTCATATAACACTAATAGAAACTTGGTAGGGGCAATCAGCAGAAACTGGAGAATGACAAGAGGGTCCAGGGAGGTCTCTTTGCGGTCCCTGAAGGATCTCAACATCTTACAGTCCATTCAAGCAAGATGTTTTCCAATGATATTTTTTTAAACTCACAAATGGAAAATCTGGTGTTTTCCATTTCATGTTATCACCCAATTCCAAAAATGAAAATGAGGAAAAGAATAATAAGGGTCAGCTCCTCCTCAAGGATAATAATTTAGAAAAAAATACCAGACTAGAAGCTTTTCTACTTATAGGACAATCTTCTCCGTGAAGTAGGTCAATACTATCATCTTTTAAGAGGGAAAGAAAGTGAGCACAGGGAAATAAAATAATGGTCCAGGAACAAAGCAGGTCCAGAGCAGACCTGGAAACAGTGCTCTAGAGTGGGAGTAAATCTGTCATTTTCATGGTATGGATATACATTTGATAACAAAGCTACTACAAACAAGCTAACTTGTTTGTGTTTATGCCTTTTAACTTCTCAAACTAGGTTTTCTTGTTGTTATATTAATTCTCCCAAGTTGTTCCTTCCTTCCCTAAAGGAATATAGAAACACTAGATTGGGGAGGGACCTAGAGATCTAATCCAAACCCCTCATTTTACAGCGGAGGAGAGTAAGGTCCAGAGATTAAAGGGACCCAAGTCCAAGGTCACACTGGCAGGGAGAGCTGGAGTCAGGATTCAAACTCAGGTCTTCTGGATTCAGATCCAGGACTTTTCCCTCTATACTACATGACCTTCTTTCTTTCTTCTTTCCTTTTCTTCTTTCTTACCTTCTTTCTTTCTTCATGCCTGTCTTTCCTTCTCTCCTCTCTTTCCTTCTCTCTCTACTCCCTTCTTTCTCTCGCTCTATCTTTCCTTCTCCCACTCTTTTCCTTTTCCCTTCCTCCTCCTCCTTTTCCTCTCTCTCCTTTCCTTTCTTTCTTCCTCTCTGTTGGTTTTTTCTCTCTCTCTCTCTTCTTCTCTCCCTCTCTCCATCTCTTTCTGCCTTTCTCTCTCTCCTTCTCTCCCTCTCTCCCTTTATCTCTCTCATCTGTCTCCCTCCCTCTCCTCTCCCTCTCTTCCTTTCTCTTTTTCCCTCTCTCCTTTGCTTCATGAATTAAAAGAATTGTTGGGAGGAAAGCAATCATATATAGCTACATAGACCAAAATGACTTGAGAAAAGTGTGCCCAGGCAGTACACTGCAGCAAAAGATAAAATAATATTTCCCACAGAAATCCACAAGGGCTAAGCTATCTCATTAACCAACTTAGAAAGTCACAGAAGCCATTCTGCTCACCAGGTTGGCTGGAATTCTACCCCGCACTTGAGAGAAGAAGATATTTAATCAATCATCCTGTGAGATGAAATTCAGAGCAATTAAGACACTTGCCTGCAGTCTCATAGCTAGTAAATGTCAGAGGCTGGATGTGAATCCAGGTGTCTTCTGACTCCCAGTCCAACTCACTATCCATTATGCAGTAGCACCTTTTAGAATAATCTGAAGTAGCAGCACCACCAATGTATTTTCCCAGTAACAGTCCCTTATATCTCAACCTCAGCCTGACTTTCAAAATGTCCTTCTCTTCTCATATTCATTTTCAAGATGCAGATCGAATACTCTCCCTCAATTCAATTCAGCTCACATATTACACACCTACCATGCCACAGGCATTGTTGTAGGTGCTAAGGAATATGAAGACATGTACAAGATATAATATGAATAGTTAGCATTTATTTATATGGTACTTTAAAATTTGGAGATATCTTTACATAACTCATTTGCTCCTCACAACAGCCCTGGGAGGTAGATGGTGCTATTATTATTCCAGTTTTACAGATGAAGAAACTGAGGTATTACGAGTGACTCACCCAAGGTCACAAGGTGTCTGAAGCAGGATTTGAACTCAGATCTTCCTGACTTCAAGTACAGTGCTCCATTGACTAAGAGAGCCAGCTTGGTCCCAGTTTGTGGTCTCATTGTCATAGGGAACACCGAGTGAAACTCCTCCTGCCAATGCAGGTCAACACCCAAACTGTGATACAATCAGGGAATTCTCCAGGGTCACACAGACAATATGTGTCAAAGGTGGGACTTGAATCCAGGTCCACCATTTATAGCCTTGGAGACCGTCCTGGGACACTCAGCTCACATTCATAGAATCCTATATTTGGAAGGCATCACTGGGGTCACCTAATCCAACCCATACCTGAAAAGAAACTTCTGCACAACACACCCAAAAAATAATCATTCAGCCTGTGATAGACCTCCAGTAATGTGGAATTCTCTCCTTCCCGCCTTTGGCCAGCTCCATCTTTAGGATGTTGAACCTTACAAGTATAAAGCTGCTTCTCTGCCATTGTTCCTCCTGGCCCTGCTCTCTGGAACCAAACAGAAAAAGACACCGTTCTCTTCCATATAAATTTGGATTTATGAAGTTCCTATTGTGTGAGGTTCTCCTTGAGGAGAGGAGAGGGTAGAGGAAGAAAGAGAGATCCTGGTGCCTCCCCTGAAGGAGGAAAGACCTAGATTTGACTTCTACCTATTATACTTAGTAGCTCCGTGACTATGGGCATGTCACTACATCTCTATTGACCTCAGTCTCTTCTTTTCTACAGTGGGGATCATCAGACCCTCTTTACAGGGTTGTTGTAAGTTTCTGAGATAACAGATGTAAAGGCCTTTGCAAACTTCAAAACCCTCAGTCATTTTATTAGAGAGAAAGATGCCCAGTTAAATGTACTCTCTGCCCTTGTGAAGATTACAATCTAATCAGAAGTCTGTACTAAATATCCTTGGTTAGCAAGGATGCTACAAAGGGGTGTGTCCTTTGAATCCTACCTCCCTGAGCATCAGACTGTTTACCTCTGATGTAACTAACAGAGCATTCTTCCTTATGGAACTCACTGTCCCCTGTAATGCCATTATCCCTAATGTCCTGTTTTCATGGAAACCATTGAGGACACTAGGCAGCTAGTGCTTCAAGTGGTCATTTCCTGAGTGATCAAAACACTGCTGGCTTCATTGTTTCAACAGTGTTTTTGCAGACCTATTTAAGTAACTTTCAATGCTCAAACAAATCTGCATCTGAGTTGCATCTGACCTACATGGGACATATTTTTGAATCAGTGAAATTTTGAGCAGAAAGGACTCTAGGGATTAGCTAGTCTAGCTTCCTTCCTTTTACAACTGAGCCTCAAAAAAGTCAGGTGGCTTGCCCAAGGTCACACTGGAAAGTCAGTGGCAAAAGGAGGCTTCCTAATTCCCAATGTACTACATTGTAACTCATACCCAACAAGATACCAAGGAAGGAAGACTGGCTTTGGAAACATCGGAACTGGATTCAAATGTTGCCTCTGTCCTTGGTGGCCCATGTGAACTTGGAAAAGTCATTTAACCTTAGACTCAGTTTCTTCAACTTTAAAATGAAGTTGGACTTTGTGACCTCAAAGGTCCCTTCTAGGCTTAAATCTATGATCTTATGAATAACAGCTAGTAGGTGACATTTAGCATCTACTCTGTGCTAGACATTGTGCTAAGCACTTTAATAACAATAATAGTTAACCTTTGTATAGTGATTAATCTGTGCTAGGCACAGTGCTACGTGCTTTACAGACATTGTCTCATTTGATCTCACAATAACCCTGAAAGGTAGATGCCATTATTATCCCATTTTACAGTTAAGGAAAGTGAGGCAAACAGAAGGTCAAGTGAGTTGTCTGGTCACTCAGCTAGTAAGTGTCTACAGCTGAATGTAAACTTAGATCTTGCTGACTCCAGACCCAGCGCTCTATCCATTGCTTGTTGTTCAGTCATTTTCAATCACATCTAACTCTTTTTGACTCCATTTGAGGTTTTCTTGGCAAAGATGCTGGAGAGGTTTGCCATTTTCCTTCTCCTGCTTACTTTACAGATGAGAAAACTGAGGCAAATTAGGGAGAAGTGACTTGCCCAGGGTCACACAACTAGTATCTGAAGCCAGATTTGAACTCAAAAAAATGAGTCTTTATGACTCCAAGTCTGACATATCAACCTAGCATCATCTAACCAAACCCAAACATAACATAAGAAATAAAAGAAAAATCATATTATGATAGAAAGCAATTGATTTTATGGTATAGCATTCTGGTCCAAAAAAGAATGATAAAACATTTTTCTAGAGAATACTAAGAGTGTTCTATAGTCCAAACAATAACATAAAGTATTTTGCATATAATGGGCATTTAATTGACTTTTCATTTTAATTTATTTTTAAAAGAGTATCTATCAATCCTTAGAGGACACTGGCAACAGTTGCAATATACTTAGATCATAAAATCATCAGATCTGGCAGAGACTTGAGGACAGAGACCATCAGAACTAGGAGGGAGGGCCCTTAGAAGGGAAAACTTCAGAGCAAGGAGGGATCTTTTAACATGAAATGCTACAGATAGAAGGGGACCTTAGAACAGAGCCTGTCTGATCTGAGAGAAACCTTAGAAAGGGGGTCATCAGAGCTGAGAGGGCTATTGCAAGGAAATGTCTGTAAGCATTTGTAAGCAATGAGGAGCTTTATCATCTTCCTCATGGTTGTCACTGAAGAGTAATTCCTTTGGATCAAGTCATTGCCAGGTTGACTCCTGGAGAAATAACCCCAGAGTCATGAAAGCCTAGAACTGGAAGGCAGTTCAGAGGTCATCTACTCCAGCCCATATCTAACCAAGACTCACCACTGCAGCCTCCCCAAGAGGTGATTCTTTGCTTGGAAATCATTAGACTAGGAGCAGCTTGAGTACAGTGATTATCTTTTGTCTTTCTTTGTATCCCCAGTGCCTGAAACATAATAGACATTTTTAACAAATGCTTATTGATTGACTGATAGAGAACTCATTGTGATCACTCATTCTAATTTGAAATAGTTCTGATTGGCTATTTTTTCTGTTAAAATTATCTTTATTTTTCAAATAATAGTTTTTATATTAAATCTCCCTCTTTGGGCAATTTTTTAAAAAGGAAAGGGAAACAAATCCCTCAATACATAGCTGCGTAATCCAACAAAACAAAAATTCCTACATTAATCATTTCTGAAAATGTGTCATTTTCTACATTTTCAGTTCATTCTTTCTCTGTCGGAAAGGGAGTATGTTTCATCTTTGTTCTTGCAGTTTGTCAAAGCATTTGATCAAAGCTCTAAACAGACTTGAAGTTGCTTTTTCATAGTACAAATTGTTCTATTTTTGCTTCCTTCTCTTTGCATCAGTTCATCGAGATCTTCCCATTTTCTATTTCTTAAAACACAATAATATTCCATTACATTTTTAAACGCCGTCTGGCTTAGCCATTCCTCAATTAAAGGACAAGTTAGTTTGCAGCTTTTGGACTACCACAAAATAAGCAGAGCTCTGTTTGGAAATGTTTTTTTAAGGGTAAGCCTAAATCTGCGGCCATGTAATTTCTATCCCTTGGTCCTGGCTTTGCCCACTTCATCTCTACCCTTCCAGACCAAGTGGAGTAGGTCCACTTGACAGCCCACCCAATACTGGAAGACACCACATTCACCTTAAGTCTATTCTTCTCTTGGCTAAATATCCCAATTTCCTTCAACCTATCCTTATGCGGCCTAGTTTCTGGATCCCTCAGTCTCCTTCCTTTGGAAGCTCTCCAGCCTGTCAATATCCTCCCTAAAATATGGCATCCCAAAGTGAACACAGTCCTGTGGACATAGTCAGAAGGCAAGGCAGAGGGAGTACTGCTTCCCTATTCTAGAGGAGCTGTCCTGTACCCTAGTGCTGGACACTCTGCCTCTTTCCAAGCAGCCAAAAATCCTTTTTCAGCTGCCATCTCACGTTATTGACTTATACTGAGCTCCCAGTCCACTAAAACCCCCAGGTCTTTTAAGACAACATTTATCCTTATCAGCTATTAACACATTAGCATGAGTGAGTGTATTAGATCTTTCCCTTGAGACATCTAGCCAGTTCTGATAAGAAGAAAGAAAGTCCTGATAGTTGGCAAGAAGGACATGGAAAGTGTAAAGATGAAGGTGAAAGGGGGCCAAAAACAAACCATCTGATTCCCAATTTTGCATTGATCCAAGCCTGGCCTTATCTCCTAATGTCATCCTCCATCGGAGCCCCCACAGGTGGAGTCCCAAGTTAACAGAGGTTATTCCTAAATCCTCTGAAACTCTGAACAAAACTTCCGGGAAGCCTGAGGAGAGAAAGCTTTTGGAAACATTTAAGGGTCAGAAGAATTGCCTCACCTTCATTAATTGTCAATAAAGTATCAATAAGTAGAATAGAAGAATGGAGGGGGAGAAGGAACCTTAAGAACACCAGGCTAGAGCATCCAACTCTTCAATAATGGTACACATGACCAGATAACATGCAAGCCGGCCTTGAGAGTTTTTCTTGATAATAATGGCATTAGCTATTCAAAAATAGCAGCTGGGTGGTGAAATGGATGTCCAGTGAAATGGATAGAGCACCAGACCTGGAGTCAGGAGTTCAAATTCAGCCTTAGAACTATATTGTG
>CM053581.1:407313167-407328286 GCA_028627135.1 Pseudochirops cupreus
TGGAGTCAGAATTTGTTGTTCAGTCTTGTCTGACTCTCTGTGATTCTGTTTGGGTTTTCTTGGCAGAGATTCTGGAGTGGTTTGCCATTTCCTTCTCCAGCTTATTTTACAGATGAGGAAACTGAGGCTAACAGGGCTCAGTGACTTTCCCAGGGTCACAGCTAGGGAGTGTTTGAGGCCGTATTTGAACTCTGGTCTTCATGACTTAGGGTCTGGGGCTCTATCCATTTCAGCACTTAGCTGCTCCACAGACTGTCAGCGCCTTTCCTAAAATAAGGTGCTTAGAATGGGATGTACCATTATGGATATGGTCTGAGAGGGCAGTGGGCAGTGGGGATCATTACTTCTCTTGGGCTATTATGCATTTATTAGATCAATTTAAAGTTGAATTAAAGGGTTAGAATTTTTTGGGGTTGTTCTGTCATACTGTTGATTCACATTGGGCTTGGGGTCTTCTAAATTCATTAGTTTTTTTTCCCCATGTCCTCTGTCTACCCACATCTCCCTCCCATCTTATACTTGTACACTTGGGTTTTTGGAACACAAATGTAAGATTTTACATTTATCCTTCATGTGCTTTACCAGCTTGGGGGAGAGAGTAGTAACAACAAGAACCATAAATGATGATGGTGATGATGATAACGATGGTGATGATGTCTGTCATTAGACACATTAGCTAACTGAACAACATGTCCACAAAGAAGTATCAAACAAATGGGTAGATTTGTTTATTTGACAACAAATCAGGGTGATCAGAACTTAGAGATGGGTTATTCTTAAGGAGCCTGGACTTATTGGTCAGTGAAAATAACTCAATGGACGCCTAGAGTGACACCCCAATTCAAGCTGCAAAAATTGAGTAAAAATTGAATATTTGCTAAGACTTGGACTGGCAATTAGAATTCTAGGCTCCCTGCTATTAAAAAAACCCAGCATACCAGATGACAAATCCACATATTCCAAACAGAAACGTCAAAATGTCCTTGAGAATCCAGCAAATAAACTCTACTGGGCCATTGTCATGGTTGGAACTGTTGCCCATAATCACCTGCCCGTAACACTTATTGATACTAATTTAAGAACAGCTGTTTGAATTGATGTCACTCTACCAAGTGCAACCCTCCGAGCTTTGGGGAGTGAGAAGCTTTCAAACATAAACTTTCAACAGAAAGAAACGTAGCCAAAGAAATCAAACTCCAATGGGAATAGGTGAAGTCTTTGTCCTGCCTGTTATCAAGGATACGTGCAGCAAGCCCCCAGAGGATGAGCTCACATCCCAATGCAATTATTCAGTTACAAAGAGTGGCTATTTTCCCCACCTGTGCAAACAGTCTGTACAACGGGAAATAGAAAAGAATGGCCAAGAGAATGACACTCCATTTCCCACCTCTGGGTGTTTGTGTGGGCTGTCCACCACGCCTAGAATGCTCTCCCTGCTTCCATCTGCCTCCTGGTTTTTTCCTGGCTTTTTTCAAGTCTCAGCTTCTACAAGAAACCTCCCGTGGTCCCCCCTCTTCCGTTGGAGATTATCTCCAACTTACCCTGTGTACATCCTGTTTGTTTACAATTATTTGCAGATTGTCTCCCCCATTTGACTAGGAGCTGCTTGAGGGCAGGAGCTGTTTTTGTCTTTCTTTATGTTTCTGGCACTTAACACGGTGCTTGGCATAGGTAGGCGCTTAATAGATGCATTAATAATAGCTTTGAATAGCTAGCATTCACCTTGTGTTTAAAGATTTGCAAAGCGCTGTATCTCATTTGATCCTCAGAACAATACTGGGAGGTAGATACTGTCACTATTCCCATTTTACAGATGGGGAGCAGAAGATAACAAATATTTATTAAGCCCATACTATGTGCTGGGCACTGTGCCAAGTTCTTTAGAAGTATCTCATTTGATTCTCACAATGACCCTATGAGATACTAAATTACAAAAAAATTATAACTCCCATTTTGCAGATGAGGAAACTGGTGCATATAGAGGTTAAGTGACTTGCCCAGGGTCACCCAGCTAGCATCTGACTCCAGGTCCAATGCTCTATGCACTGTGGTGCCCCCTAGCTGAAGAAGCAGGTTGAGAAAGGTTAAATCACTTAATGAGGGGCTTCACAGCTCATAAGGGTCAGATTTAGAGCTGGAAGGGATTTTATAGGTCACTGAGTCCAATCCTTTCATTTTACAAAAGAGGAAACTGAGGCCCAGAGAGCTTGCTTGGGCTCCATAGCCAGAATATGTTTGAGGTGGGATTTGAACCCAGGTCCTTCTGACTCTAGGCCCAGCACCCCCTCCTCCACACTGCCTCTAAGTGGTTCTGAGTATCTCTGGACACAGTGGCCTGAGCCAACTGTGTAGTCTTGGCCAAAGCCACCTTGAGTCCAGCTCTGGGGAGGGACTGTCTCATCTGGGTTGGTGTTGGGATGTACTGAGCCCTTCCCTATCCTTGGGGATTCACCCTGAGATGCTGCTTCACACAGAACATTTTCAAGGTTAATAGATCGAAAAAAGTGGCCTACTTTTAATCCATTTGTGCAAATTTTAGTCTGTCGTTCCTGATGTGTGGTTATTTCCAACTTCAGGATTAACGTTCCGCTAGAGTTTCTTTAAAAAACCCAGCCTCACCAAGGCACTGATGCTCAGAGGCAGCCTCGAGAGGGAACAGATGGGATGTCTCAAATGCCCCTCCCCCCTGCTCTGTGGAGCCAAGGCGCCCCATCTTGGAGGACTCAGATCCAGGCTGCCCCCTGCCCTCTGCCACCGACCCTTCCTCTGCAGCTCTGGCCCTGGGGCAGGCTGCACCCTTCACTGGGGTATGGAGAGCAAGCTGACTGCCATGGTGGGGGTGGGGCTATCCAGATCACACAGGAATCTCCTTGTCTCACAGACACATAGGTCTTTAACTTGCTTTGTGTCCCTTGAGGGTGGGGGAGTTTAATACAGGGATTTTCAAAGCTGGGAGGGGCCTTGGAATAGAGATTATCAGAGCTGGGAGGGGCCTTAGAACAGGGGATGTAAGAACTGGGAGGGGACTGAGAACAGGGGATGTCAGGGCTGGGAGGGGCCTTTGAGCAGGGGATGTCAGAATGGGGAGGGGCCTCAGAACAGGGGATATTAGAACAAAGAATTTTAGAATTGGAAGGCACTTGAAAATATAGGATATTAGAACTGGAAGAGACCTCAGAGGTCAACAAGTCCTATAGCCTCTTGTTACAGATGAGGAAACTGAGGCCCAGAGAAGGTCAGTTCTTTCCCCAAGACCCTCTTGTTAATGAGGAGCTGTCTCTGGTTGCACCAGATTATATGACAGCAGCCACCAGGTGGCACCAGAGTGCCCAGAGTGCTGGGCAGAGACTCAGAAGATCCAACTTTCAAGCCATCCTTAGCTTTGAGAAAGTCGTTGGGCTCTTTTCTGCCTCAGTTTCCTCATCTGTAAAACAGGGATAATGATAACAACAACACCTCCCTCCCAGGTTTCTTGTGCAGATGAAAGTGGGATGATAAAGTACTTTGCAGACCTGAAGGCCAGCTGTGTTCATATGATTAGCAGATAACCTGCACCCTCTATTAGATCTTCCACCAAAAGACATGAAAATGCGCTTTCTATTCTAGCAACGATCCTTTTGTGGAAATGGGAAAACCAAAGCTGGCAGGTAGGGATAACCAGTCACCAAATGGTCAGGGGAAGCTGCCAGGACCAGCCTGTGGGGATCTGACTCTGGGACCATCTTTATTGCTTCCTTGGGCCATCCTTTAGCAGGCTAGTTGCAGTGGTGACTGTGAGCCAAATTAGAAGGACAGAATCAGAACATTGGAACTAGAAGGGCCCTCAGTAGCCCCTGCCTTTTATATCTGGAGCAAACTGAGGCCCTGAGAGGGGAAGCGTCAGGCTTATAGTTACCCAGCTAGCCAGTGGCATTGCTAGGACTTTGAGCCCAGGACTACTAACCCTCCCCTGCCCCCAAGTCCTTTGCCCTTTCCCTGACACCCTGCTGCCTCTCTGCCCTTCACTTGTCAACCTTTAAGGGTGTGCAGCACCCCCTGAACACCTCCTGAGGGCTTGGGCACAGTCTCAAGAGAAGTCAACCGCAGAGAGCTTCTCTGAGAAAAACAATCCAACAATCCAGGAGCAGAGGGTGTCTGGGAGTCCCAAGAAAACCATGTCGGGAGAGCTCACAACAGAAGTTAGACATCTGTAAGGCCCCCTGTTTCATTTTGGACCTCATGCCTCCTGGGAAACAGAGATGCCAGGATGGATCTGTCTTGCTGCCTTGATTGGAGAGGCCATCCCTTAAAGAGACAGCAGTGATCCATATCATAAAACACTGCCTACATTTTTAATAAGATTGATCTGAGCATAACAGAAGCCAATTTAGCTTGGGTGAGGAAAGACAAGGCCCCATAGGGCACAGAGCCTCACAGCTGCCCTGAAAGGGATCTGAATAAGGCTGGGGCCAGATGGCCCTCAGTGAGGAAGGAATCTTCCTTGAAGGCACTGTCCTTGAAGTCTCTGGGTGGGTGGGATGGGAAAAGGGCAACAGAAAGGAGTGACATGGTAGGGAGGGCAGACTGGATCTGGGGTCAGAGCCCCCAGGTTCAGATCCTGACCCTGCCATTACTACTCAAGACCCCTGGCTTTCTCTAAGACAAGGGGGCTGGGCTTGATGGCCTCAGAAATTCCTTCCAGATCGAAATCTAAGATACTGTGACTTCTGGATTCAATTCAGAATTTATTGGGTTGAACCCTAGCTCTGCCATATTTTAGCTGTAAGACCTTAGGTAAAAATCACTTTCCCACTTGCAGCCTCAATTTCATAATCTTTAAAATGGGATTTGTTGTAGAGTCAGTCTGACTCTTCATGATCCCATTTGGGGTTTTCTTGGCAAAGACACTGGAGTGGTTGGCCATTTCCTTCTCCTGCTCATTTTACAGATGAGGAAACTGAGGCAAACAGGGTGAAGTGACTTGCCCAGGGTCATAACAGTCAGTAAGTGTCTGAGGCCAGATTCCTGATCCCAGGCCCTGCACTCCGTCCACTTTGTCACCTAGGTGGCCTTAAAATGGGATAGATGATCTCTACTGTCCCTGCTGGCTTTGCCTCTATGGTCATTGTAAGTTTTGCTTTGAAAACTGCTACTGCTCTGGGTTGAATTCCATGGCCCCAGAAGTCAAGAGCTCTCAGCCTCAAAGGATAATAGATTTGGAGCTGGAGGGGATTTTGAGGTCAGACGTCCATAGATTTAGTGTTGGAAGAGACCTTATAAATCATCTCGTCCAACTGTCTCATTTGACACTAAAGCCCAGAGGGGTACAGTGCCTTGCCTGGGGCCACACAGCTAGGAATTACTGGAGGCAGTATCCCAGCCTTCATTTTCTGACTCTGATTCCACTTTGCCAAGCTGCTCGCTCTGCTGGGAATCCCTCCCACAGAATCCTAGATTGTCAGAAAAGGACCTTTCAAGGCATGTAGTGCAACCGTCTAATCTTGCAGAGGAAGAAACTGAGTTTCAGAGAGGGAAGTGACTTGCCCAAGAGCATACTGCTGCTCAATGGAATAGCAGGACTCGATGCCTGCTCTTTTGATTCCAGACTTCACTCTCTCTTCCCCCTGCTTCCATAGGATCCTAGGTTTATAGACTTAAATTAGCAAGGAACATCAGAGCCATCTCATCCACTATGGTCCCTGCCAGCTCTGGCAACCTAGGGTTTGACGAGAGGGGAGTAGGCAGCCCAGCCCAGTGGAAAGGCCACACTAGATTCAGAATCATCTCTAGTGCTTGCTCGAGGTGGGACCTCAGAGGTTAAATAATTCACTCATGGCTGCCCAGATTTAGGCAGAAGACTAACAGGAGGTGAATTCAAAGGCTTGGATGTGGCCCTTGAACCCTGACCCCAACCATGGCTTAGGGGATGAAATTTCCTTGCTATTTTCCAAGGTTCCCAGGCTGAACTGCCAGCAGGAAAGGATGGTCCCTCTGCTTTTCCCCAGAGGGAAGGCTTCTCGGAGGTGTGGTCCAGAGACCCTGGCCTCCTGGTGTTCCTTAATTTCCATGCATTTTCCCTGGTTCTCTGTTCTGCCTGCAATTTGCTCCCTCCTCATGTTGGCTTCTTGGCTTCCTTCAAGTCTCAGTTAAAATCACACCTTCTGTAAGAAGCCTTTTCTGGTCTCATTCCTTCCCTCTCTCCATTGTATCCTGCCCATGTCTTGTTTGCATGTAGTTGAGTTGTTTTGGTCGCCTCCTCCATTAGACTGGCAACTCCTTGAGGACAGGGGTTGTGTTTGGTCTTTCTAGGTATCTCCAGTGCTTGGCATACAGTAAGTATTTACTAAGTCCTTGCTGACTTGACTTGACTTGACTTAATCTAACAGGCAGTGGGGCTATTATTTTAAATTAAATTACATGAACATTTTTTAAAACATAACTCTCATGGGGCTGGACTTGGGTGTTTCTCCTATAGCTGGCCCTACATTCTGGTCTCCTGCTAAAGGACATGTATGGCATAGCATCTCCTAATTGGTTGCTTGGTCCCTAGGCCTGGGGTTGCATTGAGGATGACCCAGCCAGGAGGAGCTGTCCACTCAATGGACCACCAGACAGCAAACAGCTTGATTTCTCTTCTACTCTGGGTCTTTCCCAGCCTTGCCCTTTGAATTCTAGTGGTGGGGGACAGAGAATTTTTCTCCCTTCTCACCCAGTGATAATGATGGCCCACAATTTAGGCTTATGGCAATGAGAATTAGGTGAAACAGGGATCCTGGCTGCTTTCTTCTAGGTCAATGGTTTTCAACCTTCCTAATGCTGCGACCCTTTAATACAGCTCCTCATGTCGTGGTGACCCCCAACCATAAAATTATTTTCGTTGCTACTTCATAACTGTAATTTTGCTACTGTTATGAATTGTAATGTAAATATCTGATATGCAGGATGTATTTTCATTGTTACAAACTGAACATAACCCACAGGTTGAGAACCGCTGTTCTAGATTTATGTTTCTTCCCTGGGCATAAGTCTGAGAACAGCAACCAGCCATCTTGAGCAATGGATATTCTCAGACTTGGTGGTGACTATCTTGTGAATGCAAGCATTCTTGAGTCCCTGAATTAATTCTGGCCATCCAGCAGAAGGTGTTTCCTGGAACTACACTGCTTCTTAGCAGGCAAGGTGACCGCCGGCCAGGTCATCCTGAACTTAAAAGGACTGAAGAGCCAGCCCTGACTGGCCAGCAGATGTGGGACTTAGGAATTGCTCGGACAAGTAGGGGTCTGAGGTGAGTGTCTACTCAGCGGTCGTACACTGCCCTTTACCTTTGGGAAAGATCATAATGATGGGGGTGGGTTAGAGTTGTATGTTTTAATTAGGTGTCTGTTAATGAATGCGGTTTTTTTTGTTTCAGGCAAAAATCATTTTCCCATTTGCAGTCTCAGTTTAATAATCTTTAAAATGGGATTTGTTGTTGAGTCGGTCGGACTCTTTGTGATCCTGTTTGGTTTTTTTGTTTTTCTGTTTTAAGCATTTCTTTTGTGGTTGAGAAAATGAAAAAAAGCTCTCTTATGCCTGATAAGCATTGTATATTTAGTATCTTTTCTGGAAAGTGCTCATAAATCCCTTTATGAGGAGGTCGTAGGTATGTCAGACCAAAGCATCGTTTAGAGTTAGGATGCTATGGTCCTTGGGCCAAATTTAGCCCATCATATTCTTAACTGCAAAAAAACAGGAGATAGGCTGGATTTGGCCCTTGGGGTTTGGTTTTCTGACCCTGGTTTAGAAATCTTCCCCGGAATCCTACTTTAGGAAAGGGGCATAAAGAGCCAGAGAGATGAGAAAAGCCTGACTCTCCTCTTTCAGTGAACACAGGATGAATTTGGGCCCTGTGTGAGTGCAGAACACAGGGCCCTTGTGAAAAGGGCTTTCTGAGGTCACATCTCATGACCTGGTCCATATTTGTCCTACTTCTTTTGGAGCTGGCTTGTTTGTCCTAGATTTGGGAAAGTTCAGAATTCCATTTGGAATGCTCCAATGTTCTTCAGTGATAGAAATGGGATACCTTATGTGTCACAGGTACCCACTGGAAATATTTTGTTAGGACCTCCATCTGGATTTCCCTGTGCATTGGAAGAGATCCAGGGAAGAAATGTATGGGTTTCTCAAAGGATCCATGGGAGGAATTTTCACCATGGATTGTTTTATTTATCACAAGAAGGTGAAGGAATGAGTACTAGTTTTGTTATGAAGACCCCTCATGATCTGGGACCTCATTTGGGACTATAAATTACTTTCTCTTCAAGAAAAAAAGCTGTTTTTGATTTTTTTCTTCCCTCCCCATTTGCTAGGGTTGTTTTTGTAACTTTAATATTGTTTTCTCCTAATAATTTTAGGTTGAGACAGACACTAAAAAGCAACAGGCAGGAGATAATATATAAGAACTTAGTAAAATGTTGTTTGCTTATTACATTTGTATAATTTTGTATATGGAATTAGGTATAATCTCCAGACCCACCAGGTATTGATAGGTTTTGGCTTTCACAACATTGTTAATTTTGGGATTTTTCAAAAACCATACTGAATTGAATGCTGGAACTGTTGGCATGGGATTCATGGGACCATTAAGAATTGTACCACAAAGGGGCAGCTAGGAGTCAGGAGGACTTGAGTTCAAATGCAGCCTCTGACACTCAACTCTGACACTTACTAACCGTGTGATCTTGGGCAAGTCACTTAACCCCAATTGCCCTGCCCTCCCCACTCCAAAATGCAAAACAAAACAAAACAAAAAAGAATCATACCACATGGGCTCTGGTGAGACTCCTTTTGTGTGGGAAGCACACAAAAGGATTTTGGGGCTTTTTTTGAACCTCAGTGAACTATTCAGGGTTAGGAATATGGGCAAATGTGCCCCAAATGCCCCAGGTGATCTGATGGAGACAGTATCAAATGTAACAGGAATTAATGAAGTTGAACATTGCTAGTGTGTTACAGTGTATTGAGTCAGAGGACCTGGATTTAAATTTTAACTCTACTATTAGTTTCTTTATGTGAACTTGGAAAGGTCACAGTCTCATTTCCAATATTAATGCCTTTAATATATTTTTCCTTGTCTTACTTTCCCCCCTCATTTTATCCTTTGGAATACAAGATCCTTGAAAACAGGGATGAGGTTGTTTTGTCTTTGTATACCTAGAGCCTAACACAGTACTTGGCACATAGTAGGTTGGTTAAATTGAATTAGGTTTCCATTTTCTTTCCTAAATAAGAAGGTTGGAAGAGATGGCCTTTCTAGCTCTTAGTCTATCTTGATGACAATGTCATAGTCATGTTTTCTGAATCAAGACTGGAAGCTCTCTCCATTATGCTACACTTTCTTTCTTTCCAGGAAACATCGTTGGCTTGCTGCATTTCAGTTGAACAAGGCCTTCCTTTGGGTTCTCAACATGTTTTCTCTTGATAAATGTATTTCTCAAAGCTTCCATAGTGATTTTTCCTAAAGTACAATTCTGACCATATCACTCTTATATGCAATAAATTCCAGTGGCTCCCTATTACCTCTAGGAACAAATATAAACCCTTTGTTTGTAATTTAAAGCTCTTGCAACCTGGCCCCAACCTACCTTTCCAGTGTCATTACTGATTAATCTTCTTCACATACTCTATAGTCCAAGCAACCCAACCTTCTCGTTGTTTCTTATATGAGGGACTTCATTTTCTATTTTTGTGCTTAGAATGCCCTCCCTTTTCATTGCTGACTCTTAGAACTCTTCACTTCCTTCAAGACTCAGCTCAAGCCCCATTTTGCACATGAAGCCTTTCCTTATCGTCCTGGTCAGTAGCTTCCTCCCTGCTCCAGTGCCCTTCTAACATCTGGACATCTTCCATCCATGTAAGCTATCTCCCTGATTCAGTGGAAGTTCCTGGAGGGACGCACCTGACCCATAATAGGAGCTTAATGAATGCTTATTGGTTGAGTAATCAATGGCTGATTGGATGGTCCAGGTCATAAATTATGTCAAAATTTAATTTTGACTTTGATAATTTTTTCCCCAAAACTCTCCTCCCCCCTTTTCTTTTTGATTTTACTTTTATTTTAGGTCTCTTTTTTCAATTACCAAGCGTTTATTTTCTCCCTCTCCCAATTTCTTCCCTACCTCCATTGCAAAAAACAAACAAAAAAAATACAACCCATCTCTGCCCTTTTCTCTTCAGTGGAACCATTGGGCAGGTAGATAGGTGCTCCAGCCCACTGTACCCGGCATATAGGAGGTGCTTAATAAGTGGATTTTGATAACTTGATTGTTGGTTGATTCAAGAAGGAAGGATTGACCTCTCCTTGTTTAAACTCCTCATTCCCTTTGAGGTTTACAAAGCACTTTCTCCATCATCATTTACTGAATCAGTCAGTACAAGGGTTAGCATTCCCATTTATAGAAGAAGGAAATGGGCACAGAAATTTGAGTGACTTGTTCAAGGTCACATGGGAAGA
The DNA here is from genome assembly GCA_028627135.1 of Pseudochirops cupreus. Classification (NCBI taxonomy): domain Eukaryota; kingdom Metazoa; phylum Chordata; class Mammalia; order Diprotodontia; family Pseudocheiridae; genus Pseudochirops; species Pseudochirops cupreus. Next base: position 407,323,639 of record CM053581.1, read on the forward strand.
ATATTAGGACCCTCCATCATGGGCTGAAAGGGACCTTAGAGGTCATCAAATAAAACTTTCTTATTTACAGATGAGGAAACTGACCACACAGGTCTGGTCATAGATCCTGAAAGGACCTCAGAGGCTATTCAGTCTAACTCCCTCATTTTACAGATGACAACACTGAGTCCTCCTGAAGTTAAATGACTTGGCCAAGGTCACACATTAAAGAATACATTCGAACAGTTTCCTGGCACTGCCAAATACCCGAAGGTTGGCTCCATTGGATTTGACCAGAGCCTTTAGTAAGAATTGACCTCTGATTCTACTTTTGGAAGTAAGTTTCTCCCAAAGAGATCTCAGATCACTGGGTGCTAGCACCCACACCCGCATGATCGAGAGGAAGAATCAATGTACTTACGGAGGAAATACTCTGCTGTGTCGGCTTCATAATCTGCATCCTCAGGGAAGTGATCGATTTGCTTACACAGACCTTTAAAATTCCCTGAAAAACAAGGGAGGAGAAATAAGCAAATATACCAGAGCACCAGGGACTCCAGCTCCCATTTGTCTCTTTCTGCCTTCATTGCCCCTTCCCCTCAAAGAACAATTCCCAAACCTTCCCTTTGGTTCATGCAGGCAATGGGTAGCCCTAGAGCTGGGGCCCTAGAGAGAGAGAGGTTCTAAGGGTCTGGCTTCCATGCATGTTCTCTGCTTAGAGCTATCCTCCTGAGAGCTATCTGTGCCTTGATTAGCAAGAGGAGTTTTTATTCTTGTCTGAGGACTGTCACTGAAGAGACCATGAAACCCTAATAAACTCATTGTAGCTGAATTCTCTGTTGTTGTTAATAGTGAGGGAGCAGGGCGGCTAAGCCACGGAACGGGAAGGGCAGCACTTGCTACCAGTCCAGAGGCAAGGGGGGCTACTGTGATGTCTTTCTCCCATTCTGAGACTGTCTGCAGGCTATAGATGAAAGCACCTTGTGCTAGGTTTGCAAGCTAGCCTTTAAACGGTGGCAGCTGAGCTGATTATGTTGGCAGGAGGGAGAGCATGAGCTCCAGGTGAAATCTCTCCCTGAAAGATGAGTGCACCTCTCTGATGTTTCTGAGCAGAATTCCTTTGTTGCTGTTTGTGTTTTTCTGTGTTGTATGTGTCTCTGGATAAGTCTCATACAATGGACTGTTATAAAATGCCTGAAGTCTCTGGCACATTAAACAGCTAAGGGTTTGGATGATGATGACTCTATCTCAAAGTCTTAAAAAAAAATTGAAAAAATTTTGAGTTTCAGATTCTCCCCATCTCTTTACCTCCTCCCCAACCCATAAAGAAGGCAAGAAAATGATACAAAGTCATGCAAAACATATTTCCCCATTAACCATGTTCTGGGGAAAAAAAACAAGAAAAAGAGAGAAAGAGAAAAAATATGCTTCAGTGTGCCCTCTGAGACCATTGGTTCTCTATCTGGAGGTCACAAAGTTTTGTGCAACACTGTCTGAGCCCAGGCTTATTCTGTCATTCTCCTGGTCAGAGGTCACAGGATCCTCACAATGATTGAGGAATGGGATGTGGATTATTTAGATCCTCTAGTTATGAGAATTACCATACAGACACTTGTGAACAGTTAAAAACCTTAGAGTATATGCAAAGGAGATAATTCCATGAACTATAGAACTAACTACCCTCCAAACAGGTTGTTTCACCTAAAGTTGGGTTTTGTGAGGCTTAGAAGTGTTAAGTAGGATGTGGTTATATCAGATCCCACTATGTGAGATACACTTGTGTTATATTCCAAGGATCCTCAAATCTTTGAGAGGAGATGAAAAAGGCAAACAAATAACTTTGAAAAATAAATTGTGAATATATATTTAGTTTGTATATACACACATAATATAAACATTTATATAATAATATGTGTACATTATTATATATAATTATATTATATTAACTGGGCTGGACTGAACTATATTATATATGTGTATACAAACATATGTATAAATATGTGTGTATATGTATGCACACATATAAAATAAAAGCCATGAGGGGCAGCATAGTATAGTGGATTGAAAGCTGGCCTCAGAGTCAGGGAGACCTGGGTTTGAGTCCTGCTTGACACATAGGAAATCAAAGAGAGCTTCATGGAAGAGGTGGCATTTGATCTGGGTCTTGAAGGTTGTATGGGACTTTAACTGGTATAGACTAGTGGAAAGGATGAACAAAGGAGGCCTAAAGTCAGGAAAGTGTGAGATGTGTTCATGCAACAGTGAGTGGCCAGTATATGAAGGGCTAGCTAGGTGGTGCCATAAGTGGGTAGAGCACCAGGAGTAGAGACAGGAGGACCTGAGCTCAAATCTAGCCTCAGACACTTACTAGCTGGGTGACCCTGGATAAGTCACTTCACCCTGTTTGCTTCAGTTTCCTCATATATAAAATGATCTGGAGAAGGAAATGGCAAACCACTCCAGTGTCTTTTCCAAGAAAACCCCCAATGGGGGTCACAAAGCATCAGACATGTATAAAACCAACAACAAAAGAGTTAGTTATATATAGGGGTACAGCTAAGGTTGCAAATGCCAATTGGATCCAAATTGGGAAGGTCTCTGGAAATCAGGCCTCTACACATTTGGACTTTGTTTGGTAGGAAATAGGGAGCCATCAGAGGTTTTGGAGCATGATTACATCTGTGTAATTTGGCAGGTGGCCTAGAAGGCAGGGAGACACCTTGGTAGGGTATTGCAATAGTTGAAAAAAGGGAAAAAAAGCAATGAAGCCAAAACAACATCCATCACAAATGTAATAATATTGATAAAAAGATCGCATGGTCGTAGTGACCAATTTTGGCCTTGGGGCAGAGATAAAGAAATGCACTTCCCTCCTTTCTTTGGAAAAGTGAGGGATGATGGTGACAGATTGTTGTTGGCGCTGTTAGATGGGATGTCTGCTTGTTGGATGAGAAAGTTTATAGGGTGGATGTATTCAGAAATACATCCACCTGAAATGACTGAAATGTAAGAAACCCAAGAGGCATCAATAGAACTTTGATTTTAAAAAATAACGAAGGCTTCTTGTCTGACTTGGCTTGTTGGATATAGGAGAGGGAAGGAGATCAATATGAGAAATTCTGCCCAGAGAAAATCAACAGGCCTTAGTAATGGATTGGGTGGGGGATGAAGAAGAGGGGAGAAAGCAGAGTGATATAAAGATCTGATCCTGGGTCACTGGGTGGATGGGGAAATATCCAATTTCTTGAGGGAGGAGACTTCAATTTCTGTCTTTGTCTCACTTGTGCTGAGCACTGTGCCTGGCCCATAATAGCTGCTTAATCACTTACTCACTCACTCAATCAATAGGCATTCATCCAGCCCAGGACACTATGCTCCATCTCCCACCTCTGGGCATTTTCACTAGCGGTCCCTCCTGCCTGCGATGCTGTTCTTCCTTATGTTTTCTCCTTCAAGACTCAGCTCAGATCACACCTTCTACAAGAGGCCTTACAGGCTGTCCCCTCTCACGTTACTTGCTTTCTCTTCTGTCCGTGTCTTTTATTCCAAGTTTAGACTGTAAGCTCCTTGAGGGTAGGGACCCTGGTTTGTGGGTTTTTTTTTCTTTTCTTTTTATTTCCCTTGCTTAGCTCAGGGTCTAACATTTAAAAAATGCTTAATAATGCTTGTTGACTGACTCAGTAATTGCCAGGTACTGGGATTCAAAAACCAAAAAAAACCCAAAAAACAAATAAAAAATAAAAAATTGGAGCTGAAGGGAACCTCAGAAGACATATCGTACAACCCTCCCATTTTACAGAAGAGGAAATGGATGCCCAGAGACATTAAAAGATTTGCCCGGTATCATACAGCTAGTACATGTTTCAGGCAGGATTTGAGTCCAGGCTTTCTTGACTCCAAATTTGGCACTCTATCCACCACACCTTGCTGTCTCTCATAGACAGGTCGGACAAGAACTTACCCAGGGTGCTGCCCAAAGACACCTGGGGATAAATATTCTAACTACATGCTAAGGCCAGTTGTTTTTTTTGCTGAAGGACTGACTTTCTATGGTAGCTAAAAACTGGAAACAAGGTGGGTTCCCTTCCATTGGTGAATGACTGAACATTGTGGCACATGAAAATAATGGAACATTACTGTGTGGCAAGGAATGACCAATAGGAACAATTCAGACCAATGTAGGAAGATTTATATAACCTGATGCAAACTGAAGGGAGCAGAACCAGGAAAGTGACACATTCAATGTCCACAATGATATTAGCAGAAAGTAACGAGATGCGACCCCGTGCTGGGTAATTACAATTGTGAGGGATAATTTATAGTGAAGTTTCCCCATTCTGAAAAATCAAATCTAGAATGGCTGCAGTACTCACTAGGCCTGGGGTTAGGTCAACTGACCTTCAAGCAATCTGGGGCTTAGAGGCATGGAGACCCTCCCCCAGAGGCAACTCAGCAGAAGATACGCCAAATAAGGTTAAGACTGCTTTCATTAAGACCAGAGTTTAAACGGAGACTGAAGCAATACACGCTCTCGTTCTTTTTCATGTTTGATTTTGTTTCTTTTTTCCCAGTGATCACTCATTGGTTACAACCTTTCTATACCACCAGACTGTTGTACAATGTGAAAGTATTTGCAGATCCTATACATGATTGCATGCCACCATGGGGG
>CM053581.1:407328786-407348841 GCA_028627135.1 Pseudochirops cupreus
AAGAGAAAGAAAGAGAGAAAGGAAGAAAGAAAGAGAGAAAGGAAGAAAGAAAGAAAGAGAGAAAGAAAGAGAGAAAGGAAGAAAGAAAGATGTCACAGTCCTCTTCGAGAATGAAGGACAAACAACAATTCCTTAGGGACAAACAGTTGAGATGATATTTGTAAAGTGTTAGCATGATGCCTGGAACACAGTAGGTGCTATATAAATGATAGCTATTAATTAATCCTAATGGAATGGCGTGTAAATGGTCCAGTGTCAGCCTATTCTCACTAGTGGAGAAACAATTCACAAAAGTGCAGCATTTGTGCATGGCACTATTTTTAGGTCAGGGGTGGAATGTTCTTGTAAAGAACATTCTTTCCCTTCCTCTTCCCTCCTCCAAGTAAAGCCATTTGCTGGGTCTATGATGGCATGGTAAATGTTAAGCTAAGCTGGCCTGGATTGTGGGGACAAAAATGCAGCATACCAAGGATCAGAACCTTTGAACTGTAAGACATCTCAGGGGGCTATCAAGTGACAGATTCACCAACCTTCTGATTTGGAAGGGACCCTAGCCAATATCAAGTCCAACCTACACCCCAAAGGTATCCTGACTATGGACCACCCAGCAAATGGGTATCCACCATCTTCCTGAAATCTTCCAAAGAAGGGGACTCTCCCTTCTCCCCAGGCTTTGGGTTCCATTTTGGGATGGCCCTAAAAGTTTGGGTTAAACATCAAAGCCTAAATTGGTGGTTTCCCATCCATTGCTTGTGGTTTTGACCTTTGGTGTCAAACAGAATAAATTGAATATCTCATCAAGTATCCTCTAGATACAATTGACTGATTGAATGAATGAAAAGCATTTACTGGCATCTTACTATGTGCCAAGCATGGTGCCAAGTGCTGAGCACACAAAGATAAAAGCAAGAAGTCTGGCCCCTTAGTTGCCCTGGGTCTGCTGAGGAGGCTGATTTTTGGCACCTGGGGTCCTCCTTTGGCTCTGAACCTGCTGCTGGGGAAAGGCAGCAAGAGCCTGGAGACTCAGCCTTGTTCTTGATGTTAGTCTTGCCCTTGCCCTTGGACCTTTTAAGAAACTGAGATCCAGAAGGAAGTGATTTGCCTGGAGTCCCACAGCTAACAAGTATCTTAGGAAGTAATGAACCTTGGTCTTCCAAACTCCAAGTTCAGTGCTTTCTGATATGCTGCCCTTCCAAGCAGGAGCAGGAACTTTGGGCACTGATGGCAGTCTAGGCTGAGCATTCCAGGAGGACCCAGTGGGCCAGGTCGGCTGATTTTGTACATATTTAGAGAGGAAAGAAAATCATTGAATCGGGAGAGGGGATGTGCCTGGAGCAGGCTGGAGGAGAGGGGATCAGAGAAAGCCTTGAATAAATGACCAAGACTCACAGGGAGTTGGCAGAAGAATTTTAATGAGAGTTTCTTAGTATTGATTGGTGGGAGATATAGCCAGGAAGGGGAAGGCAGACAGAGGGAGCTGCTCTGCTCTTAATATCCAAGGACACACTATAATTTATCAGAGTCAGCCCAAAGTTGAGCCATCCTACCCTTAACCCCTTCTCTCCTTGGCCAGACCCCGGCTGAATGGTCCTCAGCTTTGTAGATAGATCTTCTTCCAATTCCAGCTCCCTTCTGTCAGAGGTCAGAGAATCATAGATTGTTCCAAGCGGAAGTTTCCTTATAGTCTATCCCTATGCCTTTATTTTTTTTTAAATGAGGAAAGAGGATCAGAGAGGGAAATCATCTAGTCTGAGTTCCCACAGAAAGTCTGACCAAATTCAGGGCACTTCCCATTCCACCGACTGCCTCAATTCCTCTTCCTTACTCCTTTTTTCATTATCCCCCAGCAAGAACATTCCCTTCAGGTAGAATGCCATCCTCATTGTCTCTTCTCCATTTGATGTCTGCCCGGCACGATCTCCCTCTTCCACTCTGTCCAGATATCTAAGTCTTGCCCATCTCTCAAGGCCCAGCTAAGTCCCATCTCCTTGACCATTCCACTGGAGATACTCTCTTCTTGCCCTACCCCAGAGACCCTTCAACTTTTCTATGTGTTATAGACCTCTTGGACAGTCTGGTAAAGTCTGTGGATCCTTTCTCAGAATAATGTTTTTTAATGCATCAGATAAAATACATAGGATTACCCGCTGAACAAAGTTCATTATATTGAAATACAATTGTTGGTATATTAAAAAAATACAATTGAATTTTTTTCTACTCTTATCTTTTGTTTTTACATCACTTACGTTTCCCACTGTGTTTCTCTACCTACTCCCAAATCCCTTAAAGAGTAAAAAAAGTGAAAACAACCCAATTCAGTAAAACTAACCAACATATTGGAAAAAAGTCTGACATTTTATGCAGCGTTCCACCCCTGTAGTCCTTCATTTTCACCAAGAAGTGGGGTAAGGGAGAGGAGGGGAAACGCTTTCTCAAAGCTCTTCTCTCGGGGCCACACTCGGTCATTATGATCTCATACAACTTCGTTACGGGTGTTTTGTTATTTTTACTTGTCCCCTCTATGTGGTTGTAATCCTGGGCTTTATTGTTTTCTTGACCTCGCTTACTTACCTTTGCAACAGTTTACATAAGTTTTTCATGCTTCTCTGTGTCTGTCAAGTTCATTTCTTACAGAACAGTAATATTCTATTACATCCACGTGAAATGTCTTGTTTATTCGTTGCCCGATTGATGGGCATCGACTTTGTCACCAGTTTTTTCCTATCCTAGAAGTCTTGTGAGCAACATTGTTGAGGAGATGAGGTTTTTCTGTTTGTTATTGACCTCCTTGGGATATATGACTAGCAGTGAGCTCTCTGGGTCAAAGGGTATGGGCATTTTAGCCATTGTCTTCTTCGGAGAGATGTTAATTAAACCCTTGGGAGCTCACGGTTACCAGTCGAGATAATGAAGAGTAGCAACTTTTAAACTTGTTTAGTAATTACTTAAAATTATTTGTTGAATTTTTTGATGGGGGAGGTGGGATAGAGCTGTTGATATCCCCATATTCTGTGATATTGGCATCCAAAGGCGACATTGGGGTGTGGTATTAGACTTCCACTGAATTCCTTCAAGCTGTTGTCATCGAAGACTGCTGTGTTTCTATTCTATTTTTCTAGTTATAGAACATAGTAATGTTAAAAGCTTACTTATCTCTTGCCTCTTATTGATACTAACAGATCATTTTGATGATGACAATCTGACTAAAGGCAGAGCAGTGGAAGAACCCAGGATGTGGGTAAGGTTCCAGTCTCATTTCTGCCGTCTGCTATCTGTGTGAGTTGGGGAAAGTCATTTCATTTTTCTTGGCTGCATTTGTTAAATGGTGACATGGGACTAGAGGTGATCTCAAAGGTGCGCTCAAACTTCAAACCTACGATATCGAGGTTGCAGGTAGTCCAATGAGGAATTGCACACAGAGAATTCTGAGGCTTTCGATGACTCATTTGGCACCTATCAAAATCTTTGCAGGAAAGTCACTGTCCTGATATCTTTGTATTGAGAGACCGTCTTCTGTCTACGAGATGTCAACAGAATCACAATTTTGTATATCACAAAAGAGACTATGGTGTTCATCTTATGCAAATCCTTCATTTAATTTATTAAAAAAAACTTTAAAAAATCTTGAACTTAACACATATAATATGAGTGTGGTAGCAACAATATCCCAACACCTACTCCCTTACAGACAGGTTAGCATTTTCTTGTCTGAAATCATCCCTTTCATCATTTCTCATTATGTAGTTAAATTAAGGTCCATTACATTCATGTATCATGATTTTTTTCAGCCATTCTTGAGTCGATGGGTGCTCTACTACCTTCACCTTCGCTATCATCATCAAGTAGAATTTATATAATACTTTATAATTTGCAAAGCACTTTATATATATCATTTCATGTAATCCTCACAATAACCATGGGAGGTAGGTTATCTTCATTTTACACATGGGGAAATTGAGGCTGAGAAAGTTCAGTGACTTGCCCAGGGTAACACAGCTACTAAGTATTTGAGGCAGGATCTTTTGATACTTCTCTGTCTGTCTCTCTCTCTCTTTCTCCTCTTTCTCCCCTCTCTTTCTCTCCTCTTTCTCTCTCTCCCTCCATTCTCTCTGTCTCTATCTCTCCTCCTCTCCTTCCTCCCCATCACTTTTGAAAATTAAACTAGCTATTTCTTTTGATTAGGTAGCCAAGTGGTTCAGGATTTTTACTTGGGATGACCTAGATTAAAATCCTGCCTCAGGTCATTGCTAGCTGTGTGATCCTGGCTTTCCCTGCCTCAGTTTCTTCCTGCATAAAAAGAGAATGATAATAGCGCCCCCTCTGCAGACTGCTGTGAAACCTGGCTGATGTGACAGATGTTAAACGCTCTGCACACCTTAAACACCATATAAAATGCTTGCTATTATTATTATCTTAATTCCTTCCACTGTGGAGTTCAGTTGGGTTTTTAATTTGTTGTTTTTCTAGTTTTTTTTGGTTGTATACTCAGTTAATTGAATTGTTATTTCTCCGTTTTTGTTGACGAAAGTGTTTGGGGATATACATATTCTTCTCAGGATTGTCTTGGTTATGTTTTCCCAATTTTGGTATGTCTCTTTTTTGGGTCATTTTCTTAGGTGAAATTATCTATTGCATCACTGATTTGTTCTGTACATCACCGTTTCTTCGGGTAGGATTAAGTTATTTAGCCTCTAATTAATTAAAAAAAAACCCTTTTATTAATTTATTTATTTTTAGTTTTCAACATTCACTTCCATAAGATTTTGAGCTCTAAATTTTCTTCCCTTCGCTCTCCTCCTCCCTCCTCAAAATAGCAAGCAATCTGATATAGGCTCTACATATATATTTATATTAAACTTTAATTAGTTTTAATGCTTTATTCAAAGGCCCTTTATGGAATATATTTTTATTGCATCATGGTCAAGTAAAGGAGGTCTTTAATATTTCTATTTTTTTCTGTATTTTCATGAGGTTTTTAACTCTCCACTACATAGGTTTTTGTTTTGGTTTTTGCTTTGTTGGAAATGTGCCATTCTCAATCAGTGATCACCAGAGATCTGTCATATTTGACTTTTCTAAAATTCTATTCAGGTTCATCTGCCAACATTAGAGTTGGTTTGCTGATGACTAATCACTCCCTGAATCTACTCTCTCTCTCTCTTATTGTTTCCTCTCCCATTTCCTTCCTGTTTCTCTGTTGAATTGCATGTATTTCTATTCCAAACTCTCTCTCTCTCTCTCCCCCCTCTCCCTCTTCCTCTCTCTCCTTCTCTCTCTCTCTCTCATCTTTCTCTCATTTCTCTCTCTCTCTCTCTCTCTCTCTCTCTCTCTCTCTCTCTCTCTCTTTCTCTCTCTCTCTCTCTCCCCCTCAGGATTGTGTGTGTGTGTGTGCGCGCGCGCGCATGCACACGTGTGCACACACATGCTTTAATGTTGGTGTTCTATTTTCCTTTAGCCAGTTCAGATAAAAATGGGGTTTGACTGATAACCCTCTTCCCCACAATTCCATCCATGTTTACATGATTTTCTTCTTGTATACCTAGATTATGTGAGACTCTTTCCTCCCACTTACTTTTCTAGTGTATCCACTTTTCCCTTCCTTTTCCTCCTTTTCCTAAGGTCATCAAAATTCCCATGACCTCTGTTTTATTTAACATCCTCTATGACTTTTGATGACATTAGAATTCTGAAGGGACATTTATTCCATCCTTGTATAGTGCCTTCCAATTGCTTAAATTTTTATGTCACTCTTGATGGCTATATTTGAATTTTAGAGTTTCTACATAACTCTGGTTTTTTCATCAGGAACTCTTGGGACTCCTTTATTCCACTGCACCCTTCTCCTCATCCCCAACCCATAGGATTATGTTGAGTTGCTTCATATAAATTATTCTTTGTTGCAAGTTCTTATGTTTTGCTTTTTGGAATATTCTATTCCAAGATCTCCTCTCCTTTTGAGTGTTAGTTGTCCAGTTAGTTGTCTATGGCTTCTTGGTGCTTGAATTCTTTCTTTCCAGTCATGCATAGCATTCTTTCTTTGATCCAGGAGTTCTGGATTTTGGCTTCAGAAAATTTCATTTGAGAGTTTCAGGTTACCAGTGGATTCTTTCTATTTTTATGGAAATTTTCATTTTGGAGTTTCTTTCAGGTTACCAGTGGATCTTTTCTGTTTTTGCTTTGCCCTCTTGTTCTAATAGATTTGGATAATTTTAATTTGTGATGTGAAATATGCTATCCAGTCTTTTAGGGGGGAGGTGTCTTTTAGTCCAATGATTTTCACATTTTATCACTTTGATCTGTTTTTTAGGTCAGGTGTTTTCAATGGGAGAAATATATTTTTTCTCTATATTTTTTGGTGTTTTGATTTTTGTTCCAGTATTGATCATCTTATGGAACCATTGATTTGTTTGATTCATTCTAATTTTCAGGGGGTCTGTACTCCTATTAATCAGACTATTTTCTTACCAAATATTTCCTCTAAATACCTCATTTTGCTTACAATATTATTTTAGAGCTCTTGTTTCATTTCTTTTAGGAATTTCATTGACTTTTTGGTCAACCTGTGATTTTTTTTTTAAGTTTTGCTTATAGATGTTGTAGAGTTCTTATACTCTTCTGGGATTATATCTGAATATCCCTCCGTCGATACAATTTCTTTGTTACTAGTCATCTTTTGTTTACTCATTTTTTCCAGCTTTATCTTACTGCCTGAACTGGGATTTGGTGTCAAGACCAGACTTAGCGCTCTTCTGGAGCAAATGGTGGGGTCTTGCTTGGTCCTTATCTTACAATCTGGAGTCCTGTTCTTGCTTCCTACAAATTTTGAATGAAATGTTCTCTAAGACACTTGGGGTGATTCAGGACATTTTAATTCCGTAATAAATCTGATCATTGACCTCCTGTTCTGAGTTTTACAAGTTCCCAATCCTTGCTTGGGTCTGGGAAATAGGTGTAGGCTTGCCCCTGGTTGGAACTCCAGGAGATAGTCACTGGTTCTGGTTCCTGTTGGCATACTGGAAAGCTTTGGTCAGAGAAAAACAACCGCAGGCTCACCTCCTGGGCCCATTATACAGCCTCCAGGCCCAGCCTGACTTTGGAAGGCTTTTTTTGGGGCTCAATCTGGGTTGAGAGAAATCACCCAGTGTTGCTTTTCCTTGGATTTCCCAATCACCACCTGGTCTGGTGTTCTTCTTTGAGCTTTGTTGGAGTAGTTACATGAGAAAGCTGAGGATTTCTCTGTTTTTTTTCGCTCTCTCATCTTTCTTGGTCTCCCTAAACCGTTTGAAAGTAAATGAGCTGAGGCCCAGAGAAGAAAAGGAACTGTCCTCAGGTCACATAACTGATGAGTTGGGGAGACACAACTAGAACCCTTCCTTCAAGTCCAACCCAGGTGCCTTTGCGGTACCAAAGACATCCTTCCTCACACTTCAAATATCGAGGGCCTTGAACAGAAGTGAGCTGGGTTCTGGACAGTCTGTGGAGCTCAATCACATGCCACAGCAAGATTCATTATTGCCCTAGCTTCTCCTAAAACAGAGACATTTGAGGATCTCATGGGACTCTTGAAAGAGTAATTCTCATTAGACTCCTTTTCTTTATATCTAGCTCAGCCTTGCTAACGAGCTCTAGCCTGTCAGCCCCTGGCATGAAAGAAATCAGGCTGTGCTGAAATGTTGGGCATCAGCAAGGGAAAAAAAATATTAAAAATTGATTACCCAGATTAGAGTTGCTTTATTTTGTTTCATCTGAGACATAATATATCCATCCACATTTTAGCGTGTTGTCATGGAAGAAAACTGGATGGGGAGTCGACAGACTTGGATTCTAGTCCTGGCTCTGCTCATTATTTTCTGTGTGATAGCGGATAAGTCATACTCCTTCTCTGGACCTTCATTTCCTCCTTTGTAAAATGAGGCAGGCAGACTAGATGCTCTCATTTAGGTCTAGGTCCCACATTGTCTGAGTACAAAGCCAGTCTTCTTTCCATTACACTACTTTGTCTTTGTCTGTGTAAAGTCAGAGAAAAGAGAAGTCAATTAGTAGTGGAGTAATCAGAGAGGACAGCTGGGTGGTGTGGTGAATGGCATGCTGAATCTGGAGTTAAGAAGACCTGAGTTCAAATCCGGTCTCTGACACTTACTGTGTGACCCTGGGCAAGTCTTGTCACCCTCTTTGCCTCAGTTTCCTCATCTGTAAAATGAGCTAGAGAAGGAAATGGCAAACCACTTCAGGATCTTTGCAAAGAACAAAACCAAACCTTCCCTTCCCATGCCAGACTGTACTTTACCTTACCTCTCCATACCTTCCCTTCTCATCTCACCATCTATCTCTCTCTTATCCCTCATTCCTCTTCTTTCTCTTCTCTTCTGTCTTCCTCCTTCCTCTTAACATTGATATCACATGGGTACTCACGCAGCATGTGGCTGTTCCCATGAATTTGCCATATGTCAGCTCCATTTTTTTTTGGACCCCACATTCTACCCCAGCCTTTCATGTGTTCTCTGGAGCCCCTGCTCCATGGTTACCAAATGGCCAAATGTATTAGAAGTAAGCTCTTTGAGAGTAAGGATTGTTTCATCCTCTTTCTGTCGTTCCTGACAGTGTTTAGCAAAGTGCCTAAAACATTGTAGGAATTTAATAAGAACTTGTTCTTTCACTGAGATGGATTTGGGCCTGTCTGTGACGAATTACTCTGTGTGTATTTTATAGTGAATTTTCTAGATGCTTGTTGGTTCCCCACAATAGAATGGAAATTCCTTGAGGGCAGAGATTTTTCATTCTTTTTTTTTCTTTGTATCTTAGTACTCAGCACAGGACCCGGTGCACAGTAGGCATTTGATAGATATAGCATTTATTAATTTCCTAGAATGTGCCAGGCACTGTGCGAAGTTCTAGGGATACAAACACAAGTGAGACAGTCCCTGCCCTCAGTCTAATTGGGGAAGACAATACAAAAAGGGGAATTGCAAAGGGGGATGGGAGCCTTGGATGGAGATGCCCAGAAAGTGGGTCCAAGCAGGATAGGGCAAAGCTTGGCATCAAAGTCCAGGGAGGTTCTAGGGGAAGAATCCAGTTTTTCCAATGGGGGCAGGAGAGGGTGGAGATAGAGGTAGTGAGCTGAATAGAGAAGAGACCATATGGCTAGCATTAATAAATGCTTACTGATTGATCAATGCAGACTTGTGCTCTCCCCCCCAAGGTGCTTTATGTACCTACCATTTCCTTTAATAGAATGTAAGCTAAGGGTAAAGTCTATTTCCTTTTTGTCTTGTCTCCGATGATTAATAATAATGTTTATTTAGTACTTTAAGGCTTGTGAAAACACTTTACAAATATCTCATTTGATCATCATAACAACCCTGGGAGGTAGGTGCTATTATTATCCCTACTTTACAGGTGAGGAAACTGAGGCTGAGGGAGGTCAAGTGACTTCCCCAGGATCGTTGAGCTGGTAAATATCTAAAGCAAGATTTGAACTCAGGTCTTGCTGACCCCAAGCCCAGAAATCTTTTTTGCTATGTTACCGATCCGGTAACTTTGGACTGAGATGAAATGGCAAATTGGGTCTGGGATGTTCTGTGACTCCTAACAATGCATATGACATATTTACATACATGTTCTGGCCTTCTATTGTACACGATGTGTAGATAGCTAGGTGCCACACTGGACAGATAGAGGCCTGGAATCAAGAAGACTTGAGTTCAAATTCTGCCCTAGACCCCTACTCACTCATCTGTAAAATGGGGGTGATCATAGGACTGAATGTGATGGTATCTGTAAGGTGTTTCGCAAGCCTCGCAACACTATGTAAATGTCAGTTATTGTTAGTATTATTATGATGTTGTTACGTCTGGGCACAGACATACAGAGAGATAGCCCTGGAGGCTGAACATCCTAAAATTAAGGACCGGGGGGACCTTAGACATCAATCCCCTAATTTTACAGATTGGGAAACTGAGGCCCAGAGAAGGCACACAACGTGCCCGGAGACCTCACAGATCATCTCTACCCATCCCTTCCTTTCACAGAAGAGCAGAGACTGGAGAGGAAGGCGTCTGTCTACGTCTATGTCTATTTGTGGACGTGTATGTAGATTGGAGGAAGGCTGGGAAGTGTTCTGTGGGTCTCTGGAGGATTTGCAGGCTGGCCTGAAGATGCGTCTCCCCCAAGTCTGCGCATCATAGGCGGGAGTGGTTGGCAAGCCTCCAGATTTCTCAGGCGGCTGTTTGGAAGACGATCCAAATAGATGCTCCTTGTTAGTTAGGTCTAGACGCCTGCTGAAGCAGACGGCCACCTCTCCCCGACATGCTTCTAGGATTTCCATGCTCCGGCAAGGTCACAGAGACTACGAGAGGGCCTCTCTCTTTCCAGAAAATGCTGACTTTCTTTTCCTTTTCCCTAGGGTCAGGAGAGTGAACGAATTTGTTAACCTGCCTCTTGAGAAGAAGGCAGGGCCAGCGAGGGGGCAAAGCGGACTGAAGTCAAGACTGCCTGAGGCTGAATCCTGCCTCTGATGCTCACCTACTGGGTGACCCTGGGCAAGTCATTTGTCTTCTGTCTGCTTTAGTTTCCTCTTCTGCACAATGAGGGTGATAATGGTACCGACCTCGCAAGGTTGCTGTGTGAGGACCAAATGAGATGTTTGTAAAGGGAGAGGCACATATACATACATATATATCACATACATATATATCACCATACACATATATGTGTGTGGACATATACATATACATACATACGTACACACATATGAAGGCAGCTTTGGGTAGTATGCATAGATGTATATGTATGTAAGTCTGTGTATATATCTATATAGGTATGTGTATGTATGTGTGCATACAAATGAAGGCAGCATTGAGTCGCCTGTATATATATGTATCAGTCTGTATATATGTCTATACATGTGTATGTGTAAGTATATATGTGAATGGAAACATGTATGTGTATGTGTGTGCGTATACATACGAAGGCAGCTTTGGGTAGTTGTGACCCTATTGTTAACATTGTGATATTGTTTAAATCACTGTACCTCTTGGAGCCTCAGTTTCCTCACCCGTAAAAATGGAATGCTTGAGCAGGATGACATTTCTCTTTATGGTCCCATCTCTCTTTGACATTATATCATCTTGAGCTCAAAGGTTGGATGATTTGGAGTCCAGGTCCTAAAGACGGGGAGGGAGCTGCTTTAGGGCCGTGGGGAAGCCTAGACATGGGCCAATGATGACCTGGACCTCATATGGGGAGGTAAGGTTGGTGTCTAGCTAGAGCTGAGTTTGCTCATTCAGGGATTCAAGGAGCATCTTCATCTGGAGCAAAGGGTCAGGACTGAACAAGTCCTTGAGGCTCTGTTTTCCTTGCACTAAGATTTCTTTGTTGTTGGTTTTTTCTTTTAGCCTGAGGTCAACTCTGTTAGGAGCCTGGTCACTGTCCTTAGGGAAGGTCGCCTCTTAAGAATGAGCTTGGAGAACAAAAGAAAACTTAAAAGGAAGCAAAGAAAAGATGGACAATTGTCAACCCAAGTCATACGGGCTTTCTTGAAATAAAAATTTACTGTTACGTGTTTTGAATCCTCTCTTATGTTCTGCGATGCACACGATACGCCTTTTTTTCTTTCTTTGTATTTAAGTTTACGGTAAGTTTTTATTTCTTTTCTCTATTCTATATTTGTTTTCTTGCCCTTGAGTCTAAAAAAAAAAGAATGAGTTTGGCCTTCTCTCAGACACAAATTCTTCCCATTTGCTAGGCCTGTGCCATGGTGGGAAATACAAGTATTGAGTCAAGTTGGGGCTGTGACCACTGGTCTCAAGGACTTTGCAAGAGGGTCAGTTCTTAGTTTAAATTTGTTATTTATAATAATAATATAAACATATTTATTATATATTATAATAATATATTATTATATTATAATTATAATATATTATTATAATATATAATAATATAAACATATTTATTAAAGAGAGAGAGGAGAGACGGTCTGGGGTGTAATGAAGAGGTTCTCCAGCTTTTCGGTCTTGGGGCCTCTTTACACTATTAACCATTATTGAGGAATCCCAAAGAGCTGTAGATTGGTTCGTTTGTATCTATTGATATTTACCACATTAGAAATTAAGACTGATAAAATTTTAAAATATTTATTAATTCAATTAAAAATAACAATCGAGCCATGACATGTTAACGTAAGCAACGTTTTTAAAAATCAAAAACAACTATATTTTCCAAAAGAAAAATTTAATGAGAAGAATGGCATTGTTTTAACGTATTTTTTGCAAATTTCTTTTACGCTTGACTTAAGAGGAGACAGCCGGATTCCCCTCTCTGCTTCTGCATTCCATCTATTGTGACGTGTTGTTTTGGTTGAAGTACATGAAAAAAATTTGGCCTCACCAAGATATGTAATCGGAAAAGGGAGGAGGCAAATGACGTCTTGGTGTTATCCTGAAAATAGTTTTGGTCTCATAGATCCCCTAAAAGCGTCTTGGGGACTCCTGGGGGTTTGAAGATCACACTCGGAAAACCACTGGGATAGCGAATCAGTAGTCAGCCTCAGAGTCAGGAAGACCCAGGTTCAAGTCTTTGACAATATAGATGTGACCTGACCTGACCTATACATGCACACACATGTATACACATATACACACATGCACTACATGTATACACACATGTGTATATACACACACACATACATACATACTGGCATGTGTGGATTCAAAGATAAGGTGCATATTTAGCACAAGGCAAATGGGGCATTGTCTTAGGACGCTGCCATTTATAGGGCTGGGTTTTCCACCCTGTACCTGTAGTCCTCTCCTGGCCTATACCATCATGTGGTATAACTATTCGTAGACTGTCATACTTTTGGGGTCTGTTGTGGTGCTCCTTTTCTGTGAGCTACGTGTCCCCTTAACTCCCTGGAGGGGCAGGGGATGAACTCTCCTGATGTACCTGCTGCCCTTTCTGCATCCTCTCTGCACCATATCTTGCCCTGACTCAACTGTTTTTGCTCACATGGAAAAAAAATTCCTCCTTTTAATTCTGCAAAGACAAAAACAAAACTTCCTCTGTCTTCAAGGGGCTCCCATCCCCCAAACTTGAGGGAAATATGGTAGAGGGAATAGAGTCCTGGACTTGGAGTCAGAAGGAGCTGAATTTGAGTCTAGCCTCAGGTACTAGCTAGGACTCTAGGCAAGCCAAGGTCACTTGGTCTCTTCTGTTATCTCCTCTGCAGACTGGGGAGAAGTTAGGCATCATGATCTCTGGGGTCCCTTCTAGCTCCCAGACTGTGCATGGAGGATCCTATGAAGCTGGCCTGGCTGGCCCTCATTTCTGAGAAGGTTCAGCTCCCAGGAGGGCACTCTGAGCTAATCTAATGGATGTTTTTGAGTCATCAGACTAGTCACCCACAACTTTATCCAGCCATGTTTGTTGATCGATTTACTTCCCTGCTATATCCTGTTCTCCATCTCTATCCAAATTCTATATAGCTCATGTGGGGAAAGATGAACATAAATTAACACTCATGTTGTGAACTGGGGGAGGGTTTCATAGCCTCCTCTGCCCCCAGAGATCCTCAGTAACACCCTTTAGCCTTCTAAAACCCATCCTGTGAATCAAAGAACTTGCTCCTTTAGGTAACATCGGGTCAGTTTTTCTCCCAACAAGAGTTAATTCATTCTATACATGGCTTCTTTTCCCATTCTGTTCTCTCCATATTGGCTCTAGAGATTTAAATATAAGTGAGAAAAAGTGGCATCCCAGGTTGGTATCTGCCTTTCCCTCCTCCCCACTGCTCCTTCTCCTCATCCCCATATTATCCTGGGAGCCTACCTGTGTTCTGTGGCACAGTATTCTGATCACATCTGCAATTCCGATCACCTTAGTCATGGCATGCATGCTCAGTTCTAGGCACCACCTTTTAGTTATCTGCAGGCTCAATGTGAAGGATAAGGTGACTTACCAAAAATTCTGGTGGGCTCTTAGATTGTGTTAATAGGAGGATGAGAGAGGAAGGAAGCTTTAGAGAGGCCAGTTTTGGCTGTAGGTGGAATTGTTGAAGTGGGGAATGGACTGCCTTGGGATCAAACAAGACACCACGTGAGCGGCTTTGCAAGCTTTGAAATACTCTGTAAATGGGAGCTATTGTCAGCTCTAATCAAGTACGTTCCCCATCATTGGTGGTCTTCAAGCCAGGACAGGTAACTCCTCATTAGGGCTAATGTAAAGGGATTCCTGCCTAGGTGAGCCCTGAAGTCTCTTCCAGTTTGGAGATTCCAGGACTGTGGGTCATTGTTCTGGGGTCCTTGGCCCTAGTCAGGCTCTGTCTAGAGTCTTGAGTTTAGCTCTGGGCCCCATATTTTAGGGAAAAAAGTGTCAAAGGCTACCCAAGGAGGGTGGCCAAGATGATGAAGGTTATGGGGACCATGTCATGGAAAGACTAAGGCAGCATGAGGGGCTAAGTGATCTCTCTCTAAGTATTTCAAAGGTTTTCATCTCCTCTGGTGCCTCTTTAGAAAGTAAACTTTTTGCTTTTCGTCTAACTCTTGGTACAGTGTCTGGCATACAGTAAGTGTTCAATCGATGCTTATTGATTGATTGGAAGAGGAGTCTTGTTCTGTATAAGTCCTGAGGGAATAATAAAGAGCAATGGGTAGTTAGTGGGGATTGAGTTTGTCTCTATATAAAGAGGAATTTCCTAATACAAAGAGCCAACATAAACATTTCCTGTGAAGTAGTGAGCTCTGCATAACTGGAAGTGTCCAAGGGGAAACTGAGTAGCTATCTGTCAGGGATGCTGTCAATGGGGGCTTCCTACATGTGGTGGTAGATGAGACCAGATGGTCTCTCATCTCCCTCCCAGCTCTGTGATTTTATGATTGTCCCAGGCGATTTTCAGGGCAAGAGACTGCATTCATTGGGGAAGAGGTTGAATAAATCCACTTACTTGAGGACCAAGCTATAAAAAAAATCTTTATTTCATGTACCAGGAATTTTTTTTAGTTTTCGGCTTTTTAAAATTTTTTTTTCTTTTAACAGTCTGAAAAAAACCCCGCAAAGTAAAGAAAAATGGAGGTTGGTTTCTTGAACTGGTCCGAGCTGGAGTGTGAGCCATAACCCTCTCCAAGCCCAGTCCTTTCTCCTCCCCCCAGCCCTTGTACCCCTTTCTTTTGCACAGAAATGGCTTGCTCACATTCTCTGGCTCCCTCTGCCTCTTGGCAAACTCCTAGCTCTCTGTAAAGGGTCCTTGGTGACCCAGCCTTGATTTCACTCCACTGGGGTCAGAGCATGGGATGTAATTTTTCCCTATTGTCTATTGGTTGGCTGCTTACTTGTTTTTTTTTTTGCTTTTTGTTTCTGGTTTTGTTTTTTTGCCTTTCTCTTTAAGGTCTGGTGTCTGGGAGGAGTGAGAGAAAAGAGAGATTGAGATTCAGAAGGCATCCCATAGGTCTTGCCCAGACTGAGCAAAAGCGGTAAGACGCTCATTGATAGTCCTTTTTTCTCTGTGTTGCTAGGGCCATGTTGCTCACTTGAGTGCACACAGAAGACTGCCCAGTGTATTTCCGTGCTGGGGCTGGGGGTTGGAGGAGTGGGGAGGGAGATTCAGTCCTATGTTCTATGCTGAATTTAATCCCTCCCCACCAGCCACAGGCTCCTTCTGGACTGGAGAGAACAGCACGGAACTCAAGGTTTCAGGCCCTTTTGGTGGCTTTCTTAGAAACCCCGGGATCATAACTGGGCAACCAGAAAAGACTTCAGATTGGGCATGTGTCTGGAAAGGGATGAGGCCAGCTTTGACTCCTGTGGAAGAGTCAATGATTCAACCCACCAAATAAACCTACCCTTGTACACTGGACCACTCACTGTGGAGATTTCAGGTTTGGGGAGAGGTGATGAAGATCTGTCCCATGGAAGTGAACTACTCCATTCTTCTCTGGGAGAGGACATTTCTAGCCCTTAGACACAGACCAAATGGGAGCTTGACCTTCATCCACTCTCTGCCAGCCAGATTGCCAACAGGTGATCTCTCCTGGCCACTGTATGTGGGACAGTTCCCCAGGCTCTTAGCCGCAGAAACTCAAGGTAGCCAGAGAGTCTGGGTGACATTCTCTCTCCTGCCTACCAGCGCCTCCTCTCTATTCTTGATCTTAGTCATCGTAATGAAAGAGGGGACAAGGAATAAATAGTGTTCAAAGGGACCTCTGGCACATCTTCCCTCTTTTCCAGAGCAGCAGCACAAACATGTCAAAGCAGGTTGTTCAGAGCGTAACAATCTGACTTTGACATGGATGGGGGTCAGGGAGTGGGGGAGCACAGTGAGGAGGTTTATGGGATGTGTGTGTGTGTGTGTGTGTGTGTGTGTGTGTGTGGGCCCCCTGACTTAGGGGGTATTGGTCATTGGGGGTAGTATTGCCCAAGAGTCTGTCCATGGTGGTGGTGGGGGGTAGACGGGAGCTGTGAGTATGAGAACTCTAGGAAGCCCAAGTCGTATAAAGCTCATCCCATCCCAACCTTGGCCCCCCCCAACTCCATTTGACAGAAGAAGAAACTGAGACCAGGAGAGATCAAGTGACTTGTCCAAGGTCTCACAGCAAGTTTGTGGCAGAACCTGGGCCAGAACCCAGGTCTCCTGGCTTCCAAACCAGAGGCTCTTTTCACGTATGGGAGTATCTGTGAAGGCAGGAGTCAGTAAGCATGGTGATAGGTTTGTGCATATGTGTGCTATGGCTTCCGTGAGTGTGAGTCAGTAGTAATTGAACGTGGGCACATGAGGCTGGATTGTAGAGGGGGAAGAAGGGATGCCTGGGGCAGGAAGAGGGGGAGTCTAGGTGGATAAGTGGGCATGAGGCCATGTCTGCTGTGTGAGTGCATGAGTCTCCTTGGGATGTGTGGTTTTTGTTTCCAGTTATACACTCTCTCACTAACAGTTTCTTCCTCTTAACAGGAAGAGATGTTTTTCTCATGGAAAGTCATTCCCCTTCTCCCCCAGTCAGCCCTGCTCCTGGTCTTATTAGTTTTTCTTGTTCTTAAAAAAATTTAAATTATTTCATTTAAATGGATTTATTTTCTGTTTTTTTTTCTTTACATGTTTCCTGTTAATATTTAAATTTCCCTTCTTACCCCCCTTTTTTCACAGTTTAAAGCTGAAAAACAGTTAAAATAAAAATATGATCTGATTTCTCTTGCAAGGAAATCCACATATTATATTTACATGTATGTAATTTGTAGTATTTTTGGAGTAAAAAAAGCCACTTTTTCTTTTTTTCTTTCTTTTCTTTTTTTTTAAAAGAAATCTTTTGTCATAGTGTCACTGTGATCAATCACTTCCCTCTCCTCGGATCTCTGGTCGGGAGAGGAAAACAATAGGCTTCATGGTGTGGCAGCTACTCTTTACTAAGGAACTGAAGAGTAGTTGGAAGCCTTGGGCTAGGGGGGCCATTTGACCCCTGGGACTGGAGGTGGGAGGGATGGTGAGTCAAACTGGGTTACTGTCTTTCACCTTTCTTCTTTATGGGGATGGGAGAGAGTGGCTTTGTTTTCTAAGTCCTCGAGAACAGTGGCCTTCTTTTGAATCAGGCCTTGTTGGGTCTGCCCGATGGGAACGGACCACTCCCTCTACCCTCTTCCCCATTCACCACTACTGACCCTGAGCACAGGAGCATTTGGGAAGTGGCTCCCCATGAATTTCTGGGAATCTTGGGAAGTCATGGGCAGCCTTCCCCTCTTTCCTCATCACTCTGGGGCTGAGGGGTCACAGTGGATCATCGTTAAGCTTTGGAAGCTTGGAGAGGGGGCAGTGGCAAATGTGAAGCTCCCCACTTCCTCTCCCTCCCATGCTTTAGGGATCCACAAGAAGCCAAGAAGTCTTGACTCCCCTGAAGACCTATGGTTCGAAGGCTAGCACTGGGTCAGAGAAGGCATGGGAACTCCTGGCTTGGGGACATTAACCCAGAGACTCCAGGGCTTGGTGGTCGCTGCAAATCACCCCCAGCCCTCTCATCGCCCTGAGGACTAGGGGCTCTGCTCCCCTCTACACCCTTAAGGGGAGTCAGAGCCCACTTTGGGTTAGAAGTCAACAGAAATCTCATCAAAATAAAAAAGTAAACCCTGAAAAATTCCCCAAAGCCTCCCTCCTCATCCTCGCCTTGGTTTATTGTCTTAAATTTCTCTTGGTTCCCTTGTGTTTTTTTTTTTATTTGTTTTTATTAAATGTTAAAATAATGGTACATGGGAAATCATGCATTTTCTTTAAATTTATTTTCTATTTTTCTCTTTTTTAATCTCTCTTGCTTTTAAAGTGTTTTTTTCCTCTTTTTTCCACATTTTTCCTGTTGTTTTCTTCATTTCTCTTATTTTGTTTTTGTTTTTTGTTGTTGTTGACTTATTTTTTTCCTTTTTTGCTTTTGGAAGGTTCCCCCTTGGTTGGTTTTGTTCCCCCCAGCCCCCCACCCCTCTTTTTCCACCCCCACTGACCCTGGCCTGGCCCGGCCTGCTCCCCTGGCCTCTTTCCCCTGGCCCCTACTTGGAGCTCTGGGCCTCGGCTTCATACAGGGGTGGTGCGGCGGTTGGCTGTGTTGGTGTGGATAGAGTCCTTATTCTCTTTCTGGATACAGTTGTGTACTTGGAGGAAGCTATTATCCCTGTCGGAGTTGTACGTGGTGGTGGGGGTGGTGGCGGCCTTCAGGGGGTCCCTGGTTAGGGTGTACATCGAGATCTCTGTGGAGGGCAGAGTGTTGAACCCTTTAATGCCCACAGGTGAAGCATCCCTGGAGTGGGAAGGCTCAGTTGATCGGGAGCTGGAGCGACTTCGTCTCTGGTAGCGGTAGCGGTAGCTGGGGATGCGGGTGATGGCGGAGGACTGGAGGTAGTCCGTGGCACGGGCATTGGCTCGAAGCTGTTTGTGCCGATCGATAAACATGTGGACGGCCAACACTCCCACCATCTCGGCAATGATGAAGGACAGGGCCCCGAAGTAGAAGGACCAACCGTAAGAGTAGCTATTTTTCTTGGAGTCACTCTTGGAAGGGTCTCCAGCATTGGCTGATATGTACACAATGATACCGATTATATTACTCAGACCTACAAGAAAGGTGAAGGGGAGGAAGAAGGTGCGTTAGTTTCCCAGGGGCAATGGGCGGTGGCTGGTACACACTAAAAGCATGAGGAAGGTCTGCTGAAGGTACCTTCTTTTACAGAAAAGGAAACTGAGGCTGGAGAGGTTAAGCAGTATCTCCAAGGTAACATAGGTGCTGTGCAGCCTCTGTCTAGAGCTGGAAGGGACTTCGGAGGGCCCATCTCCTTCATTTCACTCTTATGTTACTATCATACAATTGTTGGCTGACAGCTCTGGAGATGCAGGGGATCTCAGAAAGCATCTAGTCCAGCCCCATCTTTTACAAATCAAGAAATGAGTCCCAGAGGGGCTCAGAGGTCAGAGTACAAGGTCACACAGGCCATGGTTCTCCCTCCTCACTTCCAGACTTTGGAAATCCTGAGGGTCCTTCAGAACATGGGTCAGGTGTCAGTCCCTATAGGAAGCCTGCTATGGGCCAATTACTGTGCAAAGGGATGGTGACAGAAAGAAAGGTTTAACAAAATAGTCCCTCATCGGCCCTGGAGTCAGGAGGACCTGAGTTCAAATTTGACCTCAGACACTTGACACCTACTAGCTGTGTGACCTTGGGCAAGTCACTTAGCCCCAACTGCCTTGCCTTCCCTCTCCAAAAAAAATATAGCCCCTGCTCTCAAGGAAATTACAGAGTAATGGAGGTCAAGGGCGTGTACACAACTTATGATTAACAAATATGGGAAAAGGCAACGTGGTGCGGAGGAAAGAGCATTGAGTCTGAAGTCCAGAAGCCCTAGGTCTGAGTGTTGCCTCACGTACATGCTAGTTGTGCAACCCTGGGCAAGTCACTTTACCTCTGTCTGCCGCAGAGTCTTTGTTTCTAAAATGAGTGGACTGGATCTGCTAAGGTCATTTCTAGCTCTGAACCCCGATGATTTGTTAATGTCCCTTTCATCCCCTGACATCCCATGTTCTTGGGCCCCTCCCAGCCCTAC
>CM053581.1:407349341-407408947 GCA_028627135.1 Pseudochirops cupreus
TTTCTCTCTTTCTTTCTTCCTTTCTCTCTTTCTTTCCTTCTTTCTCTCTTTCTTTCTTCCTTCCTTCCATCCTTCCTTTCTTTCTTTCTATCATCTCATTTGAGCTTTACAACAACCCCATTCCTGAAATGCCCTCCTTATCCCACCCTCACTTGCTGAATTTTTATCCATCCTATGTGGAATATTATACATACTCACAGATGCAATCCATGCATTTGACTTCTTCACTGGTCTGGTTTTTTTTCTTCTCTTTTTAAAAAATTATTTATTACGAAGAATGTTACTTAGAAGAGGGAAGGAGAAGGGCATATTTGGAAGTGAAGATAATATTTTAAATGATATTAATTAATACTTTTGAGAGAAATTCTAGCCACCCTTTAAAGCCCAGAGCCCAATGTACGTCCTCCTGAAGGCATTCAGTTTTGCTATCACTGCAGCTCCCCCCCTTCAGAATTCCTACCCCCTTTGACTCGCCGCCTCCCTAGGGCATTTGGCGTGTGATATTAGGTGTTCGTTATCCCTGTTACTGAGACTATAAGCCCTGTGAGGGGCAGGCACTGTGCACAGAGGAAGGTTTTCAGGACAGAGAAAGGTTTTCAGCATCTTTTGAACCTAGTTATCTTAAACCCTATTGTTCCTCCCTGCACCCACCAAGGAATGTAAACTCTGTGAGGGCAGGGACAGCTTTACCTTTCTCTTTAATCCCGGTACCTAGCCCATCGCCTGGCCCATCGACTACTTGATCATTTGCATGAAGGGATGAAAAATCGTTGAATGAACGAGCAACTGAATGCAAGCCGGGGTGACTGTCCAGATGCTGACTGACGAATAAGAACCCTTCACTTCCTGCATACGGTAAGGGCCTGGATGAAGTGTGGTATGATGAAAGGAAAATTTACCCTAGAGTCATAGAACCTGGATTCAAATCCTGCCCCTGATGCTTCCTGTGTATGTGACCTTGGGCAGGTCACAGCCTCCATTTCCTCATCAGCAAAAAGAGGGGCTTGTACCCTTGACCTTCAGGGTCCCCCCAGGTCTAAATCTATGCTTCCATGATTGAGGGGAAGGGAGACTCCAAATGCATCCCCTTCTCTCTGCCCATTTGACCAGATGCATAGTCCCTTCCTACAAGCTGTCTCCACTGACTCTTCATTCCCTGGAAGAGTTTCTGTGTTTTATGCAAACTGGGAGATATTGTCAGCTCCTCTCAACCTGCTGGTCATTTCTTAACAGTGTTCAAGGGGACCAGGTCTCATCCAGGCT
The DNA here is from genome assembly GCA_028627135.1 of Pseudochirops cupreus. NCBI lineage: Eukaryota > Metazoa > Chordata > Mammalia > Diprotodontia > Pseudocheiridae > Pseudochirops > Pseudochirops cupreus. The sequence continues at coordinate 407,350,605 of CM053581.1, forward strand.
GTCACTGAAAGATCCCAGCCTCTTCTCACACTGCCTCATCCCCAAAAGCAGCCATTTACCCCTGACCCTTTGTTTGTTCTCTCTAAATCAATCCTATGCCCTGATTTTGTAGCTTCCCCAATTTTTCTGCGCATTTCTATCTCGGTCTCATCATCCAGGTCAGATAGTCAAGAGAACATTCCTGCTGTTCATTGTCCATGCAGGGATCGAGCCCAGAGCCTCAGGGGCACAGGACTAACAAGTGAGTTAACCAGCCCCAGATTTAATGGGGGAGGGGGAAGGAACATGTCACATCAGGGAGGCTGAGATGAAAATGCTGAGCTTTACTCAGCAAATGCTCTCATTTTTCTAGTATGAGGCTGTACTCAGACTTATCCTGGGGGCTGGGAAGTCACTTTTCCCTTCTCTCCTTCTCTTGTCCTTCTCAGTCTGTCTCCACCCTCCCCTCAAATATCTCCAGCTCTACTTCCCCTTGCCTCTTTCTAGAGGTCTTTGTCTTAGCCTTTCTCTTCATTTTCTAACTGGGCTAAAGGACCCTGAGCAGAAATGGAATCAGGTCTAGGGCCTACATAAGCCCCACTGGGTTTTTTTTTCTTTCCTACTCTATACTCAATCTGTTCTTGCTGTCATCCCCAAATCTACTGAGAGATTCAGACTTTCTTTAGCCATCTCTACCTCTTCAAGTAGACTATGCCTGGTGTTAGGGGCCCACAATCTCTAATTGCCAGAACCCATGATCTCTGATACCACTTTGCTCAAGAGAAGAGAGAAGGGCTCAGCAGACATGGTCAGTGATACAATGACCTCCAACTTTGGACCACAGGCTCATCATTATCTAGAATAGAGATTCTTCATCATTTTTGTGGTATATGAATGGAGTGGAATATCACAGATACATACAAACTGGAAAAGCCACCTAAAGATCTAAATACACAAAACTCAAAGTGCCGCTACCAAGAATTCTCACCTGTCTCTCCAGTTCTCTTTCCTGGTACAATGGACCATCCCAAAGTTTCATATTCCTCCTACTTCCATGTATTGCCCTCAGAAGGTCTCTCATAGTAAAAGAGAACCTAGTTGTCTCCTTAACTCTACAGACAGCAGCTACTGCCCTCATCCTCCTCCTCGGATCAACTCTCCAGCCTGCCTGCCTGATTGGGGTAGCACCTGGTCTCCCCAATGATGCCCTCCTTTTCCTTTCTTGACCACCTATGACAGAGGGTGGGGTTTTCAAAATGATTTTACTAGCATTTAAGGGAAAGAAGGTAAAATGAAATGCATTTACAGACCCCAGAATCAATGGGTTCTATAGCCTAGGCGTATCAGCCTAGCATAGCCCTGACTTGGCCATAGAGGCCAACATATCTTTCTGGGCTAAGCAGGCCCCGTCTCACCTCACTGATCCCTTCCCTTAGCTACAGACTGGGGAAATAGAGAGATTCTGTTCGTTTATTTTGTGGGGTTTATGTCTGAAATGTATTATCAAGAACATTTAACAGGTACCTAAAACCAGACCAGAGAGGAAAGAAAAACCAGTTATTTTATTAACTTTATGATATAATTTTGGAAAGATCAATTATACTATGCCATTTGAAGCTGGAAAAGTTATTTCTAATCCAGGCATATCCTGCTGAATGTCTTTAATTGCTCTTGTTAAAACAAAACTTTAGGTGAAGCAATAGCACCAAGGGTTGGTTAGCTCCTGTTCTCACTTATCACCTCATTGACATTCAAGCTCTCCCATTTGCTCAACGTATAACTATTGGCCAATCTGAGCCACATCACATAGAAAACGAACAACATTATCAGGGCATTTTCTACCCCAGGGAATGATTATAAGGAAGGTGCTTTGTAAACTTGGAAGTGAAACCTGAACCTGGGCTCTGTTGGTCTGGACCTGTCATTTCATTGGTGTGAGGAAGAATTACATAGGAGTGACTTTAAAAGTCACATCAATTAATAAAGATTTATTAAGTACCTATCATGTGTCAGACACTATGCGAGGTGTAGGGGGGTATGATGGAAGATTAGAGAGACAAAAAATGACAAATTGAGGAGCTACAGGGAAATATCCACATTAATATACTGTTGGCAGAACTATGAACTGGCCTGGCCATTCTGGAAAACAATTTGGAGTTCTGGACCAAAAGTTACTAATCTGTGCATGCCCTTTGACGCAGAACTACCACTATCATATCTATATTTCAAAGAGTTCAAAGAAAAAGGAAACAGATCTACATATACCAAAATATGTGAAGTCTTTTTTGTGATGTTAAAGAACTGAAAGGGGCTGCCAGGTGGTCAGAGTCTTGGAATCAGAAAGACTCATCTTCCTGAGTTCCAATCTGGCCTCAAGACTCTAGCTCCGTGATCCCTGGCAAGTTACTTAACTCAAATTGCCACAGTTTCCTCATCTATAAAATGAGTTAGAGAAGGAAATGGCAAAGAAATGGACCAGAAAATTCCAAATAAAGTCACAAAGAGTTGGATGTGACTGAAATGACCAAATGACAAAAAAGAACTGAAAACTAAAAGGTGTCTATTCCATTGGGCAATTATGATGTAGAAAATTGTGTCTGAGCCTCCATGACTCCATGTTGGGGTTTTCCTGGCAAAGATATTGGAGTGGGTAAGAAATGATCAAAGAGAGAGTTTTAGAGAAATTTGAGAAGACTTGTCTTAACTGATACAAAGGGAAGTGAGCAGGACTGAGAAAATACAACTCTCACAGTCACAACACTGTAAAGATAGATGACTTTGAAAGAGAACTCTGATCAATACACAATGACCAATCTCACTTCCAGAGAATTGAAGATGAAGTTTCCTGTTCCTCCTCCATTCCTTCAACCTTCATCATTATAAATAATGTTGTTGTGGTTGGTTTTTCTGGACTGGTGATTTTATTGATCTCAGAACTCCCAAAGGAGAAACTTCCTCTCCTGATGCACAGTTCTGTTCTGCAACTTGAGAGCTTGAGAGGGTTGCCAAGGGCACTGACAAGGGAAGTGACTTCCCCAGGGTCACCCAGCCAATATGTGATGCCCAGGTCTTTCTCACTTCAGGCCAGTTTTAATCATATACTGTCTTTTACCATTCTGCATGTTTTTCATAGGTGTGTTGTCTTCCTACCCAGATTGTAAACCCCTGGGATTGTAATGTGTTACACTTCAAGATTATGAAAAAACTTCATATATATGACCTGGATTCAAAACCTGGCCCTGCCACTTACCAACTATCTGATCTTAGCTTGGCACCTTGCCTCTGAAGGCTTCCATTTCCCCATGGATAACATGAGGATCCTATGAGATTTATGGCTGGAAGGGATCTTGGAGGTCATCTAATCCAATACCCTCATTGTACAGATAAGGAAACTGAGGCTCAGGAAAGTCAATCGACTTGTGCAAAATCTCGTAAGCAGTAAGTGGGAGAATCAAGATTTGAATGCAACTCCTCTTTCTCCAAACCCAGAACCTGCACCCCCGTACTTTCACTAAACATTTACTAATGCATCCTGTGCACAGAGGACTGAGCTAGGCACTAAGGGGAACCCAGAGTCTAGATAAGACACAATTCCTGCCCTCCTGAAGATTAAAAAGAGGGAAAGATACTAACAAAGATTACCAAGGAGAAGATACCAACAAAGATGGAATGAAGGGTTCAGACTCTGGCTCTGCCACTTGATACCTGAGGCACTGGGGCAAATCATTTCACTTCTCTAAGATTTGGTTTCCTCAACTAGAAAATGAAGAGATTGGATTAGAGAACCCTGAGATTCCTGCCAGTTCTAGATCAAGGATCCTATAAGTGATAAGGTCACTAAGGTGCCTAGGATTACATGGTAAATTCATTAGAGTTAGGTAAATATAGGGGCCTGTAGGAGCCAATTCAGGACCTGAGGAATCAGAGCAGGCTTCCTAAAGGAGGTGGCATGTATTTTAAAGGATGGGGGGGGGGGGCGGGGTGGAGATTGAACAGAGAATAGGGAAGAGAGGACATTGCAGGCAAAGGAATCAACCCAAGGAAAGGGGGTTGGTAGGGAAGAGAGAGAATCATGTTATTCAGTGAGACCTGAGCTGGTGTGTGTGTGTGTGTGTGTGTGTGTGTGTGTGTGTGTGTGTGTCTCTGTGTGTGTGTGTGTGTGTGTGTGTGTGTGTGTGTGTGTGTGTGTGTGTAATGGGAGGAATGGGAGATAAGCAGGGCTAGAAAGGCAAGCTAGTCCCACACCGCGGAAAGCCTTGAATGTCAATGAAGGAGCGCTCTGCAGCACATGGGTCCTGCTATGCGGTGGATGTCTATAAACGGGTGGGAAAAGCGCCCTGGGGGCTCATCCTGGAAGGAAAAGTCCCAGCAGGCTTGGGCCACGGGGACTCTGGGTGCCTGTCCCTAGCCCTAGCCCACGGAGACCCCAGTGGGCAACCCCAAGGGACTGGGAGGACGTCAGGACCAGGGGAACTTGCCGCAGTCCAGCCCCCAACCTGCGGCACATTTCAGCAGAGGGAGGGGGAGTCTTGAGGTCCCAGTCCCAAGCCTCCGTCCACCCATGACTTAGGAAACATCGCCACCCTGTGGTGGTCGAGCAGCGCTGAGCAGACGAGTCGGGGTGGGAGGGGGCAAGCGGTCCAGTTTCTCTAAAGTGGGGTGTGGTAGAAGCCTCTCGCCTCCCAGAGAGGAGGTAGAAAAATTACGGTATACAACCCCCTCCCCTCCCCCCCCCTCCCTCCCCCCCCCCCCCCCGTGTTCTCTCCATCCTCAAATAGGTGGTGTGGGATCTGGAGTCCAAGTCCCAGCTCAGCCACCTGTGTGACCTGGAACAAGCCAATTAGCCATTTCTGCCTCACTTTCCTCATCTGTAAGATAAGGGAGTTAGACTTGGTCAGTGGTCTCAGGATGCCTTTACTTTCAAAAAAGTGCTGAGGACCCCAAAGGGCTTTCTCTTAAGTGAGTTATATCCAGTGATATTTACCATTAGAAATAAAAATATCTTCCTATTTTTATGAAAATAGTTTTACACTCTCAGATCCACCAAAAAGGTTGCCAATCCCCCCAGGGGTCCCTGGTCCCCTGGACTGGGAATTTGGAATCAAGGGAACTAGACTAGTCTGTTTCCTGACTGTGCTCTCTTACAAGCATGACCTTGGACAATCAGCCAACTGCATTTATTAATGGCCTACTATGCACTGGAGATACAAAGACAAAAGCAAGTCCCTTTGTCCCTCTGGGCCTTAGTTTGTCTTTCTGTTAAAGGAGGGGATTGGGCTTAGTGATTTTTAGTATTCTCTCAGGCTTGAAATCTACAGTGTTATGAATGATGATGTATTCTGGTGCTCAACCTGGGGCTAACCTTGAAGAGGGCCCAAAAGAGTTGTCCAATCTATTCAGCCAGGAATACACACAGCACCTTCAATGAGGGACACAATGTCAGTCAATCAGCCAACTGCATTTATTAAGTGACTACTAACTAGATACTTGGTATGGAGTTGAGGACAGAAGAGCAAACAAAGAAAGCAAAAGACAGCCCCTTCCCTCAGGGAGTTTACAGCTCAACAACGGTAGAGACAGTTTGCAAACACCCACGTTCAAAGAAGCTGATGTCAGAGAGAAGGCATTGGAATTAAGGGGAAATTTCGAAAGGCTTCTTGCAAAAGGAGGGGTTTTAGCTGAGATTTGAAAGGATAGAGGCCAGGAGGTAGAGATTGGGGGATGAGAAGGCAGAAGCCCTAATGAGGAAGACAACAATCACACATGTAAGTATATATTATATATATGTATATATTATATGTTTAGTATGTATTATACAATGGTATATATTACATATCTATACTATGTGTAGTATAAATATTGAATTTATCAATACAAATAGAATATACAGAGTAGTTAAGTCCAAGATAGCATGGGAGGGAGGTCACTGGCACTTGTGGGGATCAGGGAAGTCTGATCTAAGGCCCCTCCAGCTTTAACATTTCCTATGGTAAGAACCCTCGTAGTTCTGACATTCTCTGGTCTAAGGGCACTCTCGGCTCTAACATAACCTCAAGGTTCCTTGGTGAATGCTCTGGCATTCAATGTCCTAAGTTGCTTTTCATTCCCAATATTCTATATTCTAACGGACCTTCCAACTCTGACATCCCCTGTTCTAAGGCCCCTCCCTGCTCTGACATCCCCTGTTCTAAGGCCCCTCCTAGCTCTGACATCCCCTGTTCTAAGGCCCCTCCCTGCTCTGACATCCCCTGTTCTAAGGCCCCTCCCAGCTCTGACATGCCCTGTTCTGAGACCCCTCCCTGCTCTGACATCCCCTGCTCTAAGACCCCTCCCAGCTCTGACATTCCATGTTCTAGGATCCCTCTCAGCCTGATGTTCCATGTTCTAAGGACTTCCCTAGCTCTAACAATCTAGGTCCTAAAGTTTCCTTTACTTCCAACAGTCTATGTTCTAAGGTCTCTCCCTCGATGACATTCTACGAATCATCAATCAGCAAGGACAGTGCTGGATAATATGAAGAGGACAAGAAGGATATTGAAGCTCCTCTTGTCTGTGCCTTCCTCCCGATTCTCTGTTGTCCCCAAGGAGACTTGTCTGTCTAGTACCCCATGTTGATGGCTTGCTCTGACCTCCAGCATCAAATCTGACCTTGGGAGCACCCCAAGCTGGAGGCTGACCACAAGCAAAGGCCAGACATCGGCTTCTCAGGGATGGTTCAGAGGGATTCCTGCTCAGCTCCCAGGGTAAATGGCCATCGTCCCTCCTGAGCCTGAGAGCCTGTGACTCTATGGTTCTGGGTGTGGCTGAGCAGCAGTGTAAGGACCACTGCTCAGCTGACCCTGCCCTCAGGCCTCTTCTCTGTCCAGGCACTTCATGGGCAGGGGGCAGCAAGGGACAAGGAGCTCCTCAGATGCCTTGTACATGCAAGAGACATGGCCTCCCTTCCCCATCAGCCCAAGGTGACATCTCCAAGGTCAGAGCTGAGCAGATGGTTCTGAAATCTGTCAGCGGAGGGAAAGAACAGCCCCAAGGCCCCAGAGCTGTGGGCCCCTTCTCCAAGCCTTGCACTGCTCTGTGAGGGCATGGAAACAGCCCTGAGCCAGCAGTCCAGAACTCAGGTTCAAAGCTCAGCTAGGGCACTGATCATCTCTGTGATCGTAAGAAGGTCACAGGCTCGGTGAGCCTCAGTTTCCTCTGCTGTAAGATGGAGATGATAACATTGGCACTCAGAGGGCTCTTGGGAGGAAATCCCTTTATCACACCATGGTGTGAGCTGTTATCACACTTGGGCCCCAATACAAGGGCCGGGCATCTTCCTTTCTGCCTCATTCCTCAACTCCTAACTATATCATGGCCCTAAGGAGCCTTCACAAGCGAACATGAGATGGAATGGGTCAACACATTGGCATCAGCCCAAACTCTAGTCCCCTCCTGAAAGGCCTCTCTCTACCTCTGTTGTCTGCAAGGTAAAGAGTTCTCCTGGGGATAGAACTGGAGTGTTAATTGAGCCTCAGCCTGGGATACTCAGGGTTGGTATCTTAGAGCGGATGATTCATGAAGAGGCTCGACTCCAGCCCATGCTCTGACTCCAGCTTCACTGTTACATGAGTTCTCTGGGTTCTGTCTTCCTTCTCCCTAGAACAAAAGCCCCTTGAGGGCAGGGATAGCTTCATTTTGGCCTTTGTATCCCTAGTGCCTGGCACAGTGCCTAACCCATAGTAGAACTGAAACTCCATGATGGCAAGATGGTTTCATTTTTCTTTATAGGCCTCATGCCTAGCTCAGTGACTAGCACAGAACAGGCATTTCATGAGGGTTTGAAGATCAACAGATTGATTGATATGGTTTAAGCTTAAATAGGAGGTGGGTAGGGTAAGTATGATTGACTCCATGTCACAACTAACAACTAGCTGCCACCTGCCAGGCACTGTGCTGGGTGCTAGGGATGGAAAAACAAAAATAAAGCCATCCCCACCCTTGTGGAGCTTCCATTCTATCAAGAAGCACAACATGAACATGTAAGTACATACAACATACAATCTGTCAGGAAACACAGTGTTAATACTATAAGTACATACAATATACGTACAAGATATTAAATGTAAGGTCACTTCAGGAAGGTGGTCTGGCAGTCATGGGTCAGAAAGGAGGTAAGGAAAGGTCTCATTTAGAAGGTATGTCTGAGTGAAACACAGAAAGGGACTAGGGATACGCACTAAGGGGCATGTTGTAGTTGTTCAGTTTTTTCAGTCATGTCACTCTCTGTGACCCCTTTGTGGGTTTTCTTCCCAGAGATACTGGAATGGTTTGCCATTTCCTTATCTAGCTCATTTGACACACATAGAAACTGAGGCAAACAGGATGAAGTGACTTGCCCAGGGTCATACCATTAGGCTGGATCTGAACTCAGATCTTCCTGACTGTAGGCCCAATATTCTATCCACTTCACTTAGCCACCTAGGAGTGTACATGCATTCCATGCATCGGGGACAGCCTATACAAAGGCCCAGAGATGGGAGATGGGACGTCACATGGGAGTAACAGAGAGAAAGCCAGTCTGGCTGAACCAGTGAATACAGGAAGGGGAGAAGGTTGTCAGAACCTTACTTGTTATGACCTTGAAATACCAGAGAGAGAAGTTTATATTGGTGCCAAAGGAAAAAGGGGGTTCCTGGAGTTTCCTGACCATAGAATGTTGGTACTTGACAAGCCCAGTCATCTCTCTCTTCCCAATGAGGAAGCCAGTGCAGAGAGGGGCCATGGCCTCTCCCATGGATAGCAGTCTGTGACCTTTTCCCTTCTCTTTGTCCCCTCTTTGCCTCAAATAATGTTGGACCCCATTTGTGAACTAGAAGCACAGTGGGTGCCCCTTGATTAGGAAAAGCCTGAACAAACCACACTGCATAAATGTCATAGAATATAACCATACAGTGAGAAATGTGGAGAATTCAGAAACCTCTGGGAAGATTTGTAGGCAATGATACCAAGTGAAATAAGTAGGCCCAAGAAAAAATATAAACAGCTTGCCTACAACAGTGCCTAGGGGGAGATCACTAAGAGTGCAACAAACTTTGAGTGAGGAAATCAAGGGAAGAAACAAGCTTTTATTGAGCTCCCGTGGTGTGCCCAGCACTGGGCTAGGCTCTGGGGCTACAGGACCAAGGAATGAAATGATCCTTACTTTTCTATAAGCTTCTGTCCCAGAATCTTCCAGTTAGAAGGGACCTTGGGGATCATCTTCTAACTCCAATCCTCCCATTTTACAGATGGGGAAAGGCAAGGTCACCCAGGTAGAATGTGGCTGACCCCAAGTCCTTTGACAAGGAATACAACAAGCCCCCCACCTGCCTGCCACAGAGAAATCTGAGAGCCAAGCAAAGTCTCTGGAGAGGGTTCATCTGAGAGAAAACAACAAGATTGTTCCAAACCAGCAGAGTGATTTGGTGCTAAGGCAGCAGGAAAGGATAGAAAATGGAAATCTGTTTTGCCTCTTGTAGCCAGGGTCATGAATCTCGATTTATCTCGGGCTCCAGCAGAAAGTGGATGATGCCTCAGCACTTGGAGCGATGCCCGAGGGTGGCAGGAAGTGGGCTGGCTGATTCAACAGGTCCCTACTTCTCTATTCTGAGAACTGGTCCTGTGATGACTGAGTCTACATTCAATTGAAATAAAAAATGATTATGAATACTGGAGACTCTGAATGGATGGCATGCCTTTCATCCTGAGACTCTTAAAGGCCTGAATCCTCCCAGGTTTTCTATTTTAGAACCTGCCGGGGTGACAAGAGCCTGGGAGGCAGGGGTACAGCGGTGAGTCAAAGGCTTCCCTTCCTCTCCCTCCTCGGCCCCCTCCCTATCCCCCAACTGCGGCAGGATGATGCAATGCCCTCCTTTCCATGTTCCCTCTCCATATTTCCCTACAACATCGGAGCATCCACCTGGGCTCTTGGAGCACCTGGGGAGTGGCGGGGAGAGGGAAGGTGCAGCACCAAGAGTGCCAAGAGCCCAGAGAGATCAGGTTTCCTTCCATCAATCACTCAAGCACCTACTATGTTCCTGGCACAGTGCTAAATATTGATTTCGAATGCAGCCTCACCGTGTTCTGCTTGTATGACCTTCCGCAAATCATCTATTCTCTCTGGGCCTTGGTTTCCTCATCCGTCTAACAAGGGGACTGGTTACCCATTAGTAACATGAGGGAATGGCATCAGATGACTTCCAGCAAGAAATCTCTGAGCCTAAGTGAAGTAATTGGGAGGAGAGGGGTATGGTGGGGGGAACAACTCAGAATCTCTGGCTCAGGTCCCAGCTCTACCATTTTGGACATCTCATTGCAGCCCTGGAGCCTCAGTTCCCTCCCTTAGAATGTGAGAGGTGAGCTGAGATAGCCCCTCTAGGAACTATGGCCTCTGGACCTCAGTTTCCCCACCTATAATATGAAGGGAGGAGACCAAATGAGCTGCCTGGGAACTATGGCCTCTGGACCTCAGTTTCTTCAGCTTTAAAATGTACACAAAAATCTCTCCTCTGCCCCTCACCTCACGAAGTGGTCATGGCTCCCTAAAAAGACCAAATACCATCATATATTCAAAAGTTCCCCATAAATTGTAAAGTCTCAGATCTGTGTAAGATAGATACTATCAAGGATCTTTTTAAAAAGCACAGCAGAACACAAAACTAGCCATGTGACCTTGGGCAATTCACTTAACCCCAATTGCCCTACCTTCCCCCTCCAAAAAGCAAAAAAATAAAAAATTTAAAAATTTAAAAAAAAATTAAAAGCGCAACAGAGCTACACACACACACACACACACACACACACACACACACACACACGCCCCATTGTCCTTGCTAAAGTGCCTGAAATTCCCAGGTTCCTCATGCCCTTCATTTGGGTTGAAGGACTGGCATTAAGGAATCCAACCCTGATTAGCCAGAGAGATGAGGGGCAGAGAGGAGAGGGTGTGTGGCCAGAGAATTGGCTCAGTCAGAAATGCCCCCTGCCCCCCAGGTCAGAAAAAGCTTTACCACTAGCCCTTGAAGCTCCTTCTCTCCTTTCTCCTTAGATTACTGGGCACTTTGTCAGCAAATCCTCATCTTGACTCTGTCCAGACTGTCTTAAAGGCTGTGCTGGGGAATTTCGGGAAAGGCTGAAATAAGGCAAAAGAAGACAGAAGCTTCAAGCTGTCCGAGTTGACAAAGACCTCGTGGCTGCCTTCTCTCAACCCCTTGCTGACTCTGTCTGTCTCTCTGAGTGCTGGACCTGCCCAGCACACATCTGTGTCTGGCTCCCTGGCTCCCCGGCTCCCCTGCCTCTGGTCTTCCTGAGGCACAGGTAGGACTGGCCCTCCCCTGAGACGCAGCTCCACAGTCTGCTCCTCTATCGAGCTTGGCCCAGGCCACACCTGTCTGTGTCTGTGTCACATTAAAGCTGATCTAAGTGGCACTGTCCCCTGCCCTGGGCAGACCACGGATCTGCACTGTGGGGTTCGATGGGAGGTGTCTGCTCAATTCTAGGAAGGACACTGGTACGGAACGTATCTGCAGGAGAGTAACCGGGATGGGAAAGAGCTTTGAAATCTCTCCCCACGAGGAAAGGCCAAAGGAAGTGGAACTGTTTATGCTTGAGAAGGGAAGAAGGGGGTGCTGGACAGTGTGGTCAAGTATCAGAAAGGCCGTCCTGCATAAGGAGTTCCCGAGGGCAGGACCAGCATAAATGGGGGAACATTCCAAAGAGGCTGATTTCATCGCCCTCCCAACAAACTGAACGACCCGGAAAGTAATCTCCCCTTGGGTCTACAAACAAGGACCCGATTAATTCATTCAACTCTGTCATTTGGTGATTCTGGGGAAGTTCCACCCCACCCCACAACTCCCCCAAAGTCAAAGGACAGCTGGGGGCGCCATAGTGCACAGAGCACTGGACCTAGAGTCAGGAAGACTCATCTCCCTGAGTTCAACTCCAGCCTCAGACACTTGCTAGCTGTGTGACCCTGGGCAACTCACTTCACCCAGCCTGCCTCAGTTTCCTTATCTGTAAAATGAGCTGGAGAAGGAAATGGCAAACCACTGCAGTATCTCTACCAAGAAAACCCCAAATGGGGTCACGGAGAGTCTTCTGCTACTAAAAAAAATTATTGGACAACAATCAATTGATTTATATGATATCTAGTGGGATCTCTGCGATTCTGTCTTATGAGAATAGTTTTTAGCGCTGGAAGGGACCTTACAGGGGAGGGAACTAAAGCCAAAAGAGGCTGTGACTTGTCCAGGGTCACACAGCTAGGAAGGGTCAGGCATGGGATTTGAACCCAGGACATCCAGCCCTCCCACGTGAACTTCTACTCCTCCTCCAATACTGCAGGGGCAGGAGCTAGTTTATACAGCCCAGCCACCCCTAAAGGTGTTCATTTCGTCCCCATTTTGCAGATGGGGACACTGAGGCAGGCGGAAGTGAAGTGCCATGCCCAGGACCCCACAGCCAGAAAAGTGCTCGCGGTAGGATCTGAACCCAACCTGGGACGGTAAGTGTGACGTCATACACTTGTCACGTGCTTCGTGCACCTTCAAGCGCCATGTTAACACTAGATACGGTTATAATTACATCCACAACAATGGCAGAGGGACCGAGATGAAGTGCACCGGGGGCAACAGCTAACCAGAGATGGCGGGAAGCGCAGCCCCTGCAGCCCCTGCTCCAGCCTGGCCGGCCTTGATAACACCCGGGGGTCAGGGAACTGAGGGAGCCGCGGGGCACTGCGGGATACAGAGGGGCATGACAAAGGAATCGCCCGCCGCGCGAGACACTATGGGATACAGAGGGGCAGACGAGCGCGTCGTCGTTTTCCGCGGGGTATTATGGGATACTGGAAGAGAATCTCGTAATTAACACCGCCTGCACGCCACGTTCCAAGCGAAAGCGTGATCCCGCCCCCTCGCCGGATGTGGAGTTTACGTAGCGTGGGCACGCCTCTATCAAATCCCTTTTTTCTTCCTCTAAGGCCGGGACGCATTTCCGGGCTTCGCTTCCCTTTACGGCTCTACGGCTCCGCCCCGCCCTTCACCTCCCCCACCCGGAGAGAGTGAGATCGCGCATTTTCCCCACTGTTTTACGACAGGGCCGGCTGCGCCGCGCCGCTTTACGGCGCCGGGAGCTGCGCGCGCTCCTCGTCTCCTTCCTGGTCGGCCACCGGAGAGTGGCTGGTGGTGCCGGCAGCGCACCTAGAGCCATCCGTCTCCATCCGGACCGGCTGCTGCTTGAGCAGGTGAGCGGCGCCGGCCTCGGGGCCAGGGAGCCTGGGAGAGCCACGCGGCGCGTGCAGAGCCCGACGCCCGCGCTCTCCAGAGCCAGCGGCCCGGTCGGGTCTCTCCCCTGACTGCCGGGTCATCTGCTCGGCCTCAGTTTTTCCGTCTGTAGAGTATGGCTGGAATGGGCTTGTTCTGCTTATTCTGGGAGCCGGCTCCGGCCCGGCCCTGATAGCGGGCGTTAATCCTGCCGTGCTTTGAGATCCCAGGCCGCCAGCGTCTGTTTAATCCAGCGGGGCTGTGCTCCCGATCCCACTTTACAGCAGGGGAGACTGAGGCTCCATAGGCAAGCAGTGATCCTCCTCTCCCCACCCAGGGTCTTGAAAACTAAACCTGTTCTCCCCCTCTTCCCCCTGGGAAGACTTCCGTGTAAATAGCGAAGCCGCTAGCAAGTTGAGGCAGTGGGCGCCCGCCCCGGGGACTGAACCCGACTTTGAGGAGGGGTTGGGGCTTGGTGCAGCCTGCCCAGCAGCTGCAGAGACAGCCGGCTCCTGGACCGGGACGGTAGCATGGGACCCATTTGTGTTGGTGGGAGGGGGGCTTCCTCTCCCTCAGTGGGTCGGTGACAGAGGGTAAAATCAAAAGGCAGGTTTGGGTAGAACACTTGTTGTGATGTACGACGGCAGCAGTGTTACAATGTATCAGTAATGCAACTTTAGCTTGGAGGAATCCAGGTCTGGGTTTGTATGCTGTCTCTGTAGGTCCTGAGACCCTTCAGTTTCATATCGGCCATGACCCAAATGAAAACGCACCTCCGAGGCACGTTGTCATTTGTGAACAAAATTAAAACCAGAGTCAGGGAGACGTGAGTTCAGATCCAGCCTCAGACATTTCCTAGGTGTGTGACCCTGGGCAAGTCACTTAAGCTTTAAATGAGCTGGAGAAGGAAATGGCCAACCATTCCAGTATCTTTGCCAAGAAAACCCCCAGTGGGGTCACAGAGAGTCTGAAAGGACTCAACAACATATTCAGGAAAGGATACCTTGCCCTCCTACTGTGGGTTGGACCTTAGAAGTCATTTCTCTAAGCTTGGCTTCATCGGCTGTAAAATTGGATGATATAATCCCTGTGCTACCTACATTAATGGTTATTAAAGTTGGGAAATACAAGGGAAGTGACTTCCTGTAGGCATATGTGACAAACGCATGTGTGACTGCATTTTTTCAGCCAGGCTAGGGGAGTGGGGAGAAGCGCTTTTCCCTTTGAGCATCTCCACATTTGGGAATAATGCTCTGCTTCTTTTCAGGGTTTTAGAAGATGGCAAAATTCATGACTCCAGTGATTCAGGACAACCCCTCAGGCTGGGGTCCCTGTGCAGTCCCTGAACAATTTCGGGACATGCCTTATCAGCCATTCAGTAAAGGAGATCGGCTGGGAAAGGTAACTTCAGAGTAGCAGGGATTCCAGTCTGTGCAGCCGTGCAGAGGCTATCCAGCATGTGCTGGAGTTTTCATTCTCTCAAAAGCCCAACTCCCCGTATTTCTTGTGATGGTGCCTGCTGAGACAGGCTGTGACCTTCTGAAAGTCGCTGTGACAGACGAGACGCTTCCCAAGGCACCATCAGGCTTGTCTTTTGTTAGCCAGACCGCTCCCGTCTGTCACTGGCTGGGGATTTCTGAGGCAGCAGTCTCTTGGCCCACTGACCTTTGCCTTTTCTCTGTCTCCTTGTCGTCCTGATCAGGTTGCAGACTGGACAGGGGCCACCTACCAGGATAAGAGATACACAAGTAAGTGTTGCTGAATTGATTTTCTGAAGTGGGAACTCAGGGAAATGTCAGGTGGAAAGGACTCATTCCACTGCCTGACCCCTTGTCCTCCCTCCCTCCCGGGCCTGCCTCTTCATCAGAAGGTATTAGGTAAGTGCTCTGAAGCTCCCTTGCAGCTCTAAGTCAATGCTTGGTTTGTTGTTTCTTCAGATAAATATTCCTCCCAGTTTGGTGGTGGCAGTCAGTATGCTTATTTCCACGAGGAGGACGAGACCAGCTTCCAACTAGTAGACACAGCCCGGACCCAGAAGACAGCTTACCAGAGGAATAGGATGAGGTTTGCCCAGGTTAGGAGCAAGCCATCTTGGGGATCCTACCATTGGGGTTCAAACATTGCTGAAGACCCTGGCCTATGGAGCTTGGGGTCCATGCATCCACTGAAGCTAGGCTGTCCTTGGGGAAAAGTGGCCCATTGGCAGTCACTGACCATTCCAGAGCTTTCTCAGGCTCCTTACAGGTAGAGCTGGGAAGAATTTTGAAGTCTATAAGAATTTGATATGCTTAGTGGCCAGTCTGTATGACTCTGGGCAAGCTGAGTTGTGAGACAGCTGCGCACTGGTGAAGGGAATGTCCTCCACTCAGAGCTGCTACACCCCGGATGTCACAGGTTCAATCCAAACCCAGAATGGTGGGTAGCAGGAACGTCCCATCACAGATGGCTCAGCCGAGCATGGTAGATGTAAGAAGTTGTAGTGCAGCCTTGTGAGGTGCTGCTTAGCCACATTCCTGTAAAATGGTGCCAGTGGATGGGTGGGGACACAGGCAGGGATGAGGAATGCCCTGACCTGCCCTGGCTGGGGGGGAACAGGGGAATCTCATCTGCTTGTTTCAGCAGCATACTCCCGAGAAAGCTGTCTCTAAAATAAAGCTAGAGTTAATTTTCATGGTTTTAAAGTAGAAACGTTTTAGCACTTTCAGCCATACTTGTCTCTTTTTTGTATACAATTTGACTTGTGGGGGGCGGGGCTGATGAAACTGCCATTGAGTCTTCCATCCCTGGAGCAACGTTCCATTCCCATATTCCTTAAGAACAGCCGTGAATTAGGGTGAAAAGCCTTAGAAACTCCAAACTTTTCAGCCCAGTCTGCCCTTTGCTGACACTTCCTCCCAAGGTTGGGCTATGCTTGTCCCTGCTCGCCCTGGTAATTATTCTTGGTGGCTTTTATTAACCAGAGTGCCCAGCATATTGCGTACACTCTTCTAAAGTGGCCAAGGAAGAGGCTCAAATAAGCTCCAGTAGAGTTGCTCAAAGGCGGGGAGGGAGGTAGGGGGGTCAGCTTCTAACTCCAGATGTCTCCCAGCTGCGTGCACACGCACACACACACACACATGCCAGGCTTGCGTTGGTGCCATGGCAGTGGTACATGGAGTTGGTAGCCTTACGCCATCACGGTATTGTCCCCTCTCACACCCTGTCTAATGTTGTGACCATCCTCTCTTCCCTGGTCCTTAGCGGAATCTTCGGAGGGACAAGGACCGTCGGAACATGTTACAGTTCAGCCTGCAGACCTTGCCCAAGAGCGCCAAGCAGAAAGAGAGGTGAGGACCCATTCTCCCCTTGCTGCATCATGCCATCCACTGACCAGAGCAGATGTCAGAGGATGCCTGCTGCCCCAGCTTGTTCTGGGCTGGCCAGGTCACGATTGTTCCTGCAGCCATCCCAGGGTTTGTTCCCCTACGGTCACCCTAGAGAGACAGGGAAGAAGCCACGCCCCTGAGGCCCCGCTCTAGCACTGCTGCATTTTCCCCATCCCCATGGCGCCTTTGACCTCTCTAATGATCATCCCATTGACAGAGATGCAGGAAAAGCCTGGGGCCTCTTAGAGCTTTGCCAGAGAGTGGTCATCCATCCGTTATAAGGAGCAGGCTAGCCCCAGGGATGCCTCCTCCTGCTAAAGCTGCATTTTCCTTGGCTTTTCAGAGACCGTATACGTCTGCAAAAAAAGTTCCAGAAGCAGTTTGGAGTAAGGCAGAAATGGGACCAAAAATCTCAGGTAGGAGCCATCCCTGAGCTCAGGATGGGGCACCCACTTCCTACCTCACCACAGGTCCCCCCTCAGCCGATGGAGAGAGGCCATGGCCGGGCAGGCACTCGCATGTCAGCTGTTCAGCTTCGGTGTGCACACAGTCCTTTTTCTTTCGCATGTGTTGCCTCTACAGAAGCCCCGGGATTCTTCTGTCGAGGTCAGGAGTGACTGGGAAGTGAAGGAAGAAATGGATTTTCCTCAGTTGATGAAGATGCGTTACTTGGAGGTGTCGGAGCCACAGGACATGTAAGTGGCCCCTTCCCTGCCTTTCATCCCCCGGGCCTGGCCCCTGAGTGGGCAGCTGTTGTGTGAGCTGCTCTTTGACCACTGGGGGCGAGGAAGGACTGACCCTCTGGCTACTCACTGCCTATCTGACTCCCTGTCACACTGTAGTGAGTGCTGTGGGGCCCTGGAATATTACGACAAAGCCTTTGACCGCATCACCACGAGGAATGAGAAGCCTCTGCGGAGCATCAAGCGCATTTTCCACACTGTCACCACAACAGACGACCCTGTCATCCGCAAGGTGCTTCCCCTTGGTTCTGTCTCTCAGCCTCCTCTCCCCTCCCCCACCCTCCCTCAGGCTCTGTAGAGAGAAAGTAGGGACACCCAGGCCTGGGCTCAACCTATATTAGAGCATGGTGTCCCAGCACTGGTTGGCTCTGACCCTCGTGCGTGGGGGGGATTTAAAACAGGCTCCTCTGCTGTAGTTGGGGTCAGGTCTGTTTGCCTCTTGTGACGTGACTCTGCAGATACACTCTCCCAAGTGGTGGGCCCACAATGCCAGCTCAGGAGCCTCTGCATCTCAGCAGACGCACTGGGAGACGAGCACCCACTGAGCGTCAGACCGCTCCTGCCCTAGGGGGTGATGTGCTGTTCCTGTTTCTTGGCAGCTGGCAAAGACACAAGGCAATGTGTTTGCCACAGATGCCATCCTGGCCACACTGATGAGCTGTACCCGCTCGGTCTATTCCTGGGATATTGTCGTCCAGAGAGTTGGGTCCAAGCTCTTTTTTGACAAAAGGGACAACTCGGACTTTGGTGAGTTGGTGCAGAAGGATCCCTTTAGTTGGTTCAGGCTTGTCATGTGTCCCCCTGCCCCTTCGTCACCTGCAGTGACCTAGATGGCCTCAGAGGGGCTGGGAAAGGGCTTATACAGTGCCCCGCATGGCTGGGGGCTTCTGTTTCCGCCCTTCCTGGTTCCAGTGCCCTGTGGGGAGGAGTCTGCTCTGGATGGGGAGCCAGGCGCCCATCTGTGTGCTCAGGCCCTCTCACCTTCCTGTTTCCTCGTAGATCTCCTGACTGTGAGTGAAACTGCCAACGAGCCCCCTCAGGATGAAGGCAACTCCTTCAACTCTCCCCGTAACCTTGCCATGGAGGCCACCTATATCAATCACAATTTCTCCCAGCAGTGTCTGAGAATGGTGAGAAAGTTGAGAAAATATCCCAACTGAGCCTTTTAGAAAGATGGCCAGGAACTGCTGTTTGTGCCCTGGGCTTCCCCGGGAGGTGCCAAGCCAGGTCTGGCTTCCATGCCAGGGGTGGGGCGGGACGGGCCAAGCACTCTCCTCTCCACGCTGTTCTGCCACCATTCTTAGACCACATTCACCACCTCTTCTGAACTCTGTGCAGGGAAAGGAAAGATATAAGTTTCCCAACCCAAATCCCTTTGTGGAGGATGATATGGACAAGAATGAGATTGCCTCAGTGGCCTACAGGTAGGTGTGTCTTTGGGGGCCGATGGTTGGGATCCCCCTGGGGTGGAGGGCATGGAGCTCGGGCAGGGCTGCTGAGTCTTCTCTTGCTATTCCTCCCAGGTACCGCCGGTGGAAGCTTGGTGATGACATCGACCTCATTGTGCGCTGTGAGCATGACGGCGTGATGACGGGGGCCAATGGAGAGGTGTCCTTCATCAACATCAAGACCCTCAACGAGTGGGATTCCAGGGTGAGCACTCCCCATGCACAGCTCCACGTTCTGCAGCTGCTCCCAGCCCCTGCCAGTCCCTCCCTGCGCTGTCCTTGCCTCCCCCAGCTTCTCGCCACCATCGACAGAGAGTTGGTGTCTTTGAGTTTCCATCTTTATTTTTCTCCTAAAGTAGGTTGGTCTGAAAGCGCAGTGTCTGTGCCTGGCAGCCTCCCTTTCCGCATCTCGGTGTCCTTTCTCCTAGCCTTATTACTGACCTGGTCACACCCATCTAACAAAGGCTCTTCCTTCCTCTGTTCCTCCTCGTTTTGGTCCCAGGCCACAGCTGCCAGCCTCCATAGTAGCTGCCTTGGCTTCTCCACTTGATTCTAGGTTACAGGGTTGGGGGGTAGGGGGGATACAGTTAGCCACCACCAAACCTCATTGGGTCTCTTCAGGAAAGGGCTCCTCTGCTGCCCCCTCGCTTGTTGCTTGGAAGGACGTAACAAAAGCTGATGCAGAAGGTGTGGTGTCCTTCCCTGGACTCCTCCTAGAACTAGCCTAGAACATTCAGGGAAGATGAGGATGAGAAACAGAACATAGCAGCTTCTGCACTTCCCAGTGCCCACAGGCAGTTCTCCATCTGCCCCTTGCTAAGGCTGACAGTCATGCCAAGCTCTGAGGATAGTAAAAGGCCAGCTTACTTTAGGCCCTTGAGGAGCTCACAGTCTAATAGGGAGACCACACAGGTAATATCAGGGCAGACAGGCTGAATCCAGAGTAGGGGGGAGGTAACCTTGGAGAGGCTGGGACCTAGGACAGCCAGAATGACCACCTGAGAGGCAGAGGAGGTGGATCAGCACATGTGATGCCTGACTTGTGGCTAGCTTGCAGAGACAGGAGAGGCCAGGCTGGGAAGAGTGCATCGACCCAGAATAACCAGGGGAGAGTTACTGAGAGCCCAGCCAAGGGGTCAGCTGGGAGGAGAGAAGCATCTATATGGGACAGGTTGTGTAGGAGAAGAGACCCCAGGAGTCAGCAGCTGATGGGATAGATGGGGGAGGGGATGAGAAGGACCAGGATGCCTGCAAGAAAGGCTGCCCTCCACAGTAAAGAGGGACATTCCAAAGAGGACAGTTTGGGGAATGGGGAGAAGGGTCTGAGCCTTTATGTAGCACTTGCTGTGTGCCTGGACTACACTGTGTTTTTTATAAATATCACATTTGATCAACCCAGCAAGGTTAGATGCTATCCCTTTTTTAAAGTTGAGGAAACTGAGGTCAGAGGACTTGATCAGGATCACACAGCTAGTCTGAGGCCTGATTTGAACTTGGGACTCCCAAAGTACAGGCCCAGTGCTTTATCTGCCGGACTGCCAGCTGTTTTGAGAGGGAAAATGAGGAGTTCTGTTTTGGAGGTGTTGGATTCACAATGCCCTCAGGCCATCCATTGTGAAGTGTCTATCAGACTGAATAAATGGATCTGGGAATCTGAAAAGATGATCATGAGCTCTCCCCCCCTCCCCCCGGGGTACAGTGAGATTCCCAAGTGAAAGAAGAAAGCCCCAGGCAGCCTTGAGCATATCCACAGTCAGCAGGCCAGAGCAAGGCCAAGATGCCTTCCCAGAGAGGTAGGAGCAATCAGGCCACATCCAGCCAGGGTAGGGTAAGGAAAACAGGCCAACCAAGCCAAAGAAGCTGATATTTGGGTGGGAGGATGAGAGTGGGAGCCAGGCTGGGGAGGAGGGGGAAGGGCCGACCTGGTCAGAGGGGCACTAACAAGGACAGAACGAGCTCTCCTTTGTGCCAAAGGAGGTCATATTTGTTAAGCCCTTAGCAAAGTGCTTGGTACAGTCTGAGCACTATAAGCGCTTCCAACTTCCCCTCCCCTCGTGTGTAGGAGACAGGAGTGGATGGGAAGAGACTGAGGCTGTAAATTGGGAGTTTGCATGGGTAGAGGGAACATTGTCTGTCAGTGGTCTTGATGGTTTGGAGCCACGCCTGCCCCCCTGTGGGCAGAGGTCCCTGCTCCAGACTCATTCAGGGTCTGAGCTCGTATGGTTGGTGCACATCCTGCTGCCTCCTCACTGATTCTGACCCAAAGCGCATCCTCCAGTGACCCTCCAGGCCACCCCTCTGCCTACCTTCTCTACCTAGGCCAATGAGATGCCCAAAAAGCCTGGTTCCTCTCACACGTCGCTCCACTCTTCTCTCCATTATTGCCATTGGGGATTACCTTTCTTAATTCCCCCATGCTAGTCAGTCTTAACAGTGCCCATCCCTCACCATTTCCTTGGTCAGTCCTCCTGCCATCCATTGGCCCCAGACTGTGTCCCTTCAGCTCTGCCTCACCTTCCTCCACCATGGATGGAGCACATTGACCTTGCTGTCTGTCACTAAGACCAGTCAGAAACCACTAGAGACCTAACAGGTTCTCTGGTGCATGGCCTCAAGGTCCTGCCCAGCTCTCCAGCCATCAGCTTAGGCCAACCCTGTGCAGAAGTGCTGGGTGCTTACCCACAGGACTGTGCCCAGTCCTCTCATCCTGGCATTCTGGGCCTTACAGAAAGTGGCCCCAAGCCGCCCTTCAGGGCTTCATCACCACCTCTCAGGGGAAGCCTGCTGCCCAGCCCTGGTTCCCCCAGCACGCCTTCAACTTCCCTGCACACCCTGTCCATGAGGATCTCCTGGTGCCTGGCTTCTCCCACATTTAGGTGATGCTCTGTGTATACCCATAGCATGTGCACTGTACCTTCTGTAATCCATCCCAGGGGGCAGTAGGAAGCCTACCCTCTGCCCTGCCTACAAGGTGTACGTGGTAGGTGCTTGGTCATTGGCAATTGCCTGGGCTGGTGTCAGCACACCTGATCTCTCCCTTTCTGGGTCCCTTGCCCCTGCCGGTCCTCTCTGGGGCACTGAGTATGGTGTAGGTGGCAGGGAGCCCCAGGACACTGACTGCCCGTGGTGATTCTGCTTTCCCTCGACAGCACTGCAATGGTGTGGACTGGCGACAGAAGCTGGACTCTCAGCGGGGGGCAGTGATTGCCACAGAGCTGAAGAACAACAGCTACAAGCTGGCACGCTGGACCTGCTGTGCGCTGCTGGCCGGATCTGAGTACCTCAAGCTTGGGTGAGATTGGTGTCTACCCAGCCTGGGACCATAGGGCACAGGCTTCCATGGCTGGCATCCCTGTGGGCTCCCCCTTAGCAAATGCTGCCATGGAGCTCCTGGCCACTGTGATGACACCACACCCTCCCCTATGTATCCACAGGTATGTGTCTCGCTACCATGTCAAAGACTCAGCTCGTCACGTCATTCTGGGCACCCAGCAATTCAAGCCCAATGAGTTTGCCAGCCAAATCAACCTGAGTGTGGAGAATGCGTGGGGCATCCTGCGCTGCGTGATCGACATCTGCATGAAGCTGGAGGAAGGCAAGTATCTCATCCTCAAGGACCCCAACAAGCAGGTGATCCGTGTCTACAGCCTGCCCGACGGCACCTTCAGCTCAGATGAGGATGATGACAATGAGGACGAGGAAGAGGAGGAAGAAGGTGCGTGGTCTCGGCCCCTTGACAGTCTTCCCCAGACTTGGGGAGGGTCACCTCTGCTCCGAAGGGATCCTGGGACAGGTTGAGAGGGACTGTCTAGGCCAAGGACACCCAAGGCCATGCCTTTGCTTAGAATAGCTCCCATCTCTAGTGCAAGACGTTGCACTAGGGGAAATGGTGTGCTGGGGATGTCTCCATCCTCCAGCTGAAAACAGTTCATTGCTCAAGGTCTTGGGGCTAATCATTAGCAGAGCTGGAACTCCAACTCTGGACCCTTGAGAGAAATAGTGGAGCTGAGAGACCCTTGGGCTGAACCTGGGCCTTAGACTACTGTCTGCACAAGCCACTGAGACAGCACACATTCTCAGGGTCTTCTGAGAGCCCCTGGTGTGGCAGGGGTAGCTCTGGACCAGCGGAGAGGGAGACCTGAGTTCCAGTCCCACTTCAGACCCTGGCCTGCTGGGGGGGGCCTGGGCAGGCAAAACCCCGGTGTGGTAAGGCTCCAATCAGTACCTCACCAAACAAAGCCAATGTCAGCTCTCAGTGGCTGACCACTCACCAGCCCCAGTGAGAGGACCCAGTGGAGTGGCTTGGAATTTTCAGGAAGTGGGCAAAAGGTTGACCCTTGCCAGGCACTTATGACCTGCTCCCTCTCTTTCAGAGGAAGAAGCATGAGCCAGATGCACACGCCCCTGCAAATCTTCCCTCTTTGACTGGAAGAGACTAGAGGACATCATAGAGATTGGCCTTGTCTACACACAGTGAGGTTTATTAATAGGTGAAATAAAGGAGAAACCTAATGAATGTGTTTGCTCTGGGTGCTTGGCATAGTCACTGACCAGGGAACTGGCCCAAAGGTAGTCAATGGAGGTTAGCAGGGAATGGCCCAGGTCTGAAAGAAGGGCTGTTGTGACTGAAGAATGCATCACCCTGCAGCCCATCCCTCAGCATCTTAACCCCAACCCAGGCTGGTTCTCAGCACCCACAGGCCAGTGAAGGCTCGCTGGCCTGTACCCAGAGGAAAGCCTTTGGGTGCTCAATCCCTCCCTGCTGAGATGAGGCCTCTAGTGGAGGCAGGGCCTCCACCCATTGTTGACATTGCCATATTGGGAGGAAAAAGCCAGGTGGGCAGGGTAGCAGCCACCCAACCAGTGTCCAGCATGGGCCGTGGGCAGGTCCATTATAGGATGAGGGAGGGAATGTTCCCTGGACATGGAACAGTGGGGCATAAGTATGAATCTGCTTCTGTGATTCCTGGTAACTATGGGGCTTTAATCATTCACTGGGTCTCAGGCTGAGTCTCTGTTTCCTTGTATGTGGAATGGGTGACCCTCATAGTCCTTTTAGGTGTACAGAGTGAGTGTAAGCATTGCCCAGAGGAGGGATCTCATATGGGGTGTAGCCCCAGACCAGCAGCAGCAGCAGATGATAGGGCCTGCGCTGGGGTGGAGCGGTCTGTTCTGTGGTCAGAAGTGGAGAAGGAAACTGCATATTGGACAGCTCTCTGGACGACCAGGGACAATCCTCTACCTGTGGGGTCTCAAATCGTCCAGTTGGCAGGGCTCAGGGCCCCCCAAGTGAGGCAGACCCTGGATGTTCCTCTCCAAATGAGATGCCCTCTTCCTCCAGGGCCCTAGTTTTATGGTGCCTGATATCTGGACAGCACAGGTGGGGCACCAGAAATACAGAGTCTGACTGATGGACAGACCATGCCCTTGTCCCCCCACCCCCAATGAGGATCTACACACAAAATACAGACTCCCGTCGGTTGACAAAGAGGCTTAGGAGCAGATCTTGACAGACCTAGCTTGACCTTTGATGAGCTCGCCCCTGGGCCTGGGGGAGGGAAGGCCACAGGGTCACCCATTGGCCAAGCACTCATGGTCATCTCCAGGTCGGACAATAAAGGCATTATGAGGACTGAAGGGGCAACAAAGATCGGGGATAGGGGCTCACTGGGTCATTGAGGCTCCTCCAGGCTGGGTTTGGTCACTAACTAGGTGGATGTCCCATCAAGCTAGCTCCTATGGCTAAGCAAGTCGACTTACAACCTGCAGTTCACAGCTGTGGGACCTGTGATCAGAACTTAGAATCCCTCTCCAATGGAATCCTGTCAACCTGATTGGAGTGAAATGGGGCTCCCACCAGTCATCTGTCACACTGAAGGAGGCCCAGTGCCAGTGGGGCTATGGGGAGGTTTCTTCTGGTGCTTGGCCAACTGCTTCTCTTCACCTTTACCTTTTCAGCTGCTCCTAATTCCGCAGTCCCGTCCCCTGTGGAGCAGCTGACAATCCCTCTTCCAGTGCCCAGGGGCAGCTCTCATTTCCACCCATACCCCTAAGGCTCTAAAACATGGGTGGGCCTCCACTCTTCCCACACTGGCCATCTTTACCCAGAACATCCTAATTCTCCTTTGAACATGGCGCCCAGAACTGACCACACTATTGGGGGAGATGGGGTGACCAGGCTTCCCCTCCATTCACCTTGTGCGTTCCCCCTTAGAAACCAAGAGTCTGTGATTACAACACTCATCTTGACTGGTTTTGCTCCAGCTTCCAAGGAACTGCTTGCCTGCCTTAGAAAAAAGTCAAGGCAGACCCTCTGACTGGACCTACCCTGGCATCTTTGCTATGTATTCTGTGGCCCAGAAAACCTAAAACAGTCATTAGGAGGTTCCCCTCAGCACGTCCTCTGCTACCTCATCCGGGTGGGAAGGTGACCCTTCTCGGGCCACATCTGAGGAAAGTGAGTCCTGTCTGGCACAATTCACTTTTGGGCCCTGGTGCACCTCTTAGCTTCAGACTAGGCCACAGTCAAAGAGTCTGTCTGCTAACCATCAGGCTGGGTGGCAGGGACCTTTGCCAGCCAAACACACACCCCTGAAAGGCAAGTCCCCCTGGTGTTCAGAAGCAACCGTGGGCTCCTGGAGGCCAAGCCAACAGGGCCCCACATCTATGTGGCACATTAGAAAGATGGCCAGGCCCAGTAACAGATGGCAATTCAAGGCACACCCTTGATTCAAAGAGGTTCTTTAGGGGAGGGAAAACAGGGATGTGGGACCCTGCTATGGACCACAAACTACATGCCGTGGCCAGGAAGGAAGGACATGAGATGTGGGGCCCTACCACATGGCATGGGCCATGGCAGAGGAAGGACACCGCCAGCCTCCTGAGTTATGCAGGATTCTCCCCTTTTCTCCATCCCCATCTTTGCCACATACATGCCCTCCCTGGACCTGACTGCCACTCACTGGGTCTGAGCCTGGTTTTTTGGTGTTTTTTCCCCCTTGGGTAAAATCAGGACAAAATGCTCATAGTTACCTGCTCCTGTGTCTTTTCTGCCCCCTCCCATTACTGACTCACGCTGGTCACAAGTGAGCAGGTGCCCATGAACAAAGTCTGATTGGACAGACAGCTATGTGTGGGCAAAGGATCTTGAGTTCAAATCCTGCCTCCACTGTTGCCAACACTAGAGGTCTCAGCCACTGTCTCATGGGTCCTCTGACCCTTCTCAAAAGCAGGTATTTAAACGCCTAAAATAAAATACTTCAGGTGACAAAGGAAACCAAGGGTGCTGAAAGACAGTCACAAACACTTTCTCCAGGTTAGAAACTTCAGTTCTTCTGTAAAATCAGAGATGGCTCCCACTGCCTCCATCCCCATCCCAACTCCTCTGCTTTGTCACAAACACCCTGCTGGCCAGGGGCTGCCCCCAGTGGTCATCTGCCTGGCCTGTCGAAGACCTTGAATTATTCTTGGGAATAATTTGAACAATACCCCCAATGCGCTGGCGAGGGGGAGGGAGAGCTGGGCTTATCCCCACTTTACAGATGGGGAGACTGAGGCCAGGGAGGGTCGGGAGCTACAAGCACCCTTGGAGGTCAGCTGGTCCAACACCTCATTTGACAAAGGAAGGAAACTGAAGCCCGGAGAGGTTCGGTGACTTGCCTAGGATGACAACTAATGAATGTATCCGAGGTGGAATTTGAACCCAATGCCACAGCGCTATCCGCCGTGTGTGCTGCATTCGAACCCAAGTCCTCTGTTCATTTTTTTTCCCTTTGCTGCCCTTCACAGACCGCACCCACGGACCAGGATGCTTCTTGAAACCCCCTGGTGATGGGGAGCTCACTATGTCACCCGCCCCTTCGGATGCCTCTAGTGATCAGGCAGCTTCCAAGGCCCGCCACCCTCCCCCCCCCCGGGGTGAGGAAGGGGAGAAGAAAACTTTCTCGTTCTCTGCCCCTTTAAATCTCGGCGGGTCCCCTGACACGTGACTCGGGACGCTCTGGGACCTGCAGATGCGCGCAGCCGCAGCACAGTCCCAGGGTGCCTCCTAGTCACGTGGTGCCACGCCC
Source organism: Pseudochirops cupreus (assembly GCA_028627135.1). Classification (NCBI taxonomy): domain Eukaryota; kingdom Metazoa; phylum Chordata; class Mammalia; order Diprotodontia; family Pseudocheiridae; genus Pseudochirops; species Pseudochirops cupreus. Next base: position 407,377,492 of record CM053581.1, read on the forward strand.
CTCCCCGCCCCCTGCTTCTAGGGGCGGAGCCCGAGGCGCTGCTCCTCCCCTGTCCGCGCCAACCTCGCTCTCATTGACTGCGCGGCGGCCTCGCGAGCTGCGGCTCCTCACGCTCGCTCTGGGACCTGGGAAGGAGAGGACAGGGAGGAGGGCAGGGAAGGGCGAGGCACGTGACCAAGGAGGGGCCTGCGCAGGTCACGCCCCCTTGGGAGGGCCACGCCCCACCCCTCCCTGCCCTGGGGGAGGAGTGACAGCCCTCCCCGCCAGGTGCAGGCCCTGAGGGCAGCATGACCCCCCCCAGGGGGAGGGGGGAGGCTTCCCTCACCTCCACCCAGGGAAGCAGCATCCTTAGCAGTTGCCATAGCAACAAGGAGGTGATGGGGAGGCTGGTCCTTTGAGGTGACAGCTGACCTCCACGCGGGAACAGGGCAGAGAGGCCACGGGACCTTCCCCATAGCTTGCTCCCTCCTCTGCCATGGCCCCGCAAGAAGGCCCCCGGGGGCTGCTCCTGACCTTGACCTTGCACTCAGCGCTGAGCCTGGGCCCCTTCCCCGGGAAATCCCTCTTTCCTCGATGGGACTACTGCATCGTGGGTGCCGGCCCTGCAGGTTTGCAGATGGCCCAGCTCCTGGGGCAGGCTGGCAGGGACTACGTGGTGTTCGAGCGGGCTGGTGCACCGGGCAGCTTCTTCACCCGCTACCCACGCCACCGAAAGCTCATCAGCATCAACAAGCGGTACACAGGCAAGGTCAACAGCGAGTTCAACCTCCGCCACGACTGGAACTCACTGCTAAGCCACGACCCGCACCTGCTCTTCCAACACTACTCCAAAGCCTACTTCCCTCATGCCAACGACATGGTGCGCTACCTGGGGGACTTCGCCGACCAGCTGGGGCTCCAGGTGCACTACAACACAGCCATCGGCCATGTCTCGCTCAGCAAGAACCGGCACGCCTGGAATGGTCACTTCTTCATCCTCACCGACCAGAGGGGACAAGGCTACCAGTGCAGGTAACTATGGCCAGGCCTTGCTTGGAGCACGGTGTCCTGTCCAGCTAAGTAGCCAGAGCATGGCATCCTGAAGAAAGCCAGCCTTGTGCTGTGGCCAGGCCCTGGATGTGCCTAAGTGACCAAGGCACTCGAGCCTTGTGCTGTGGCCAGGCCCTGGATGTGCATAAGTGACCAGGGCACTCGAGCCTTCTGCTGCGGCCAAGCCCTGGCTGTGTCTAAGTGACCAGGGCACTTGAGCCTTCTGCTATGGCCAAGCCCTGGCCGTATCTAAGTAACCAGGGCACTCGAACCTTCTGCTAGGCAGAAGTGAGTCATTCCATGGCATGCTTGAGACACATGAAAGGTGGGAAGATGCTCACACTGCTGTTGTTGTTGGTGAAATTCAGTCTAGAGGTGGTATCCTTAGCATTCCTGCTACAGATCAATAGTATTGGGGGTTCTGTGGGGGCTTGGCAGGAACCATGGGATAAGAAAGCAGGCAATTGGGAGAACCATGGGCTGGAGTCCAGCTCAGGAAAAACAGAAAGTGGTCTGGACATGAGATTTGACTTGTCTCTGCTAGGTAAGGTCACCAGTAGAGTGGGGAAGCCTCCCAAATTAACAAGAGCCCTACTAGCCTCATGAATGAGAGTGACCCTTGTGGTGACTGTCAATAGTGATGGAATTATGGGGCTTCCTAACAAGCAAGGCTGTCTAGAAATGGAATGGCCTGGCTCTGGAGCTAGTGGGCTCCCTCTTCTTATAGGAGGTTCTCAAGCAGACACAGGATGTCCACTTGTCGGAAATGTTAGAACGGAGATTCCTTTCAGGCATGGCTGGAGGAGTTCAGGAGAAAGCTCCATCCAGCCCTTGGATGTGACAAGCTCTGCCTTGTGTGAGCCCCAGGCCAGGAGTCCGTGAAGCCTATTTGCTGTGTATCCTTAGGCCGGTCACTTAAGCTGCCTGGGCCTCAGCTTCCTCACCTCTTAACATGAAGGGCTAGACTTGGTCATCTCCAGGCTTCTCTCCAGATCTGAAGCCTATTCTACATTTGCCGAAGTATTGGCCGTCTCATTCATTGAAGACAGTTGTTGACTCGTTTTTCATTTGCCACCAACTCTTTGTGACCCCACTTGGGGTGTTCTTGGCAGAGATACTGGAGTGGTTGGCATACAGTGGGCATTTAATAAAGATTAATTGGTGATTGGTAGAAGCAGGCAAACCAGTAAACTGTAGATGAGAGACTAATTTGGCATAATATCCTCAGTACCCCAGGACCAACCAAGGCATCCTTCACTTTTCTCCCTGCAGCGTGCTCTTGGTGGCTACAGGTGTATCCGTCCCCAATGAGATTGACTTCCCAGGATCAGAATACGTGGAGGGCTATGAGTCAGTGTCTGTCGATCCAGAGGACTTTGTGGGCCAAAATGTCCTGATCCTGGGCCGAGGGAACTCGGCCTTCGAGACAGCAGAAAACATCCTTGGTTATACCAACTTCATCCACATGGTGGGCCGCTCCCGGATCCGCCTGTCCTGGGCCACCCACTATGTTGGAGACCTGAGGTAGGGTACTTGCTGAGCTGGGGGCTGGGAATAGCAAAGAAAACCAAAATACCCGATGCAGGGGCTTCATAAAGAACTCTAATATTCTCTCTCTGTTCTCTCTCCCTCTCTCTCTCCTCTCCCTTCCCCCCCCCCACCCTCTCCCAGAGGATGTGATATCGTGGGGTAGGGGGAAGACTTTCAAAGTGATTGCTCCTTACACATTGGTGTGCTCTGAATTCTGTACTGTGGGCTACAGATGCATACATGAGTCCAGAAGAGATTTGGGGATTTTAGCTTTCTTTATTCAGTCCTCTGATGCCTTCTCAATGCCTGCATGTAACCATGGGTGATGGAAAGCTGTGCCTGTAGAGCACAGGTTGTATCATCCTGGAAAGGCTTTGAAGAACCAGCTCCATAATGGGCCATGGCATGTCTAACATGAGGTCTAACCCAGATAAGGTCAGAGAGGCTCACCGGGCATCAGGGTGGTGAATTTCTTAGCTCCCCCTCTTAGAAATCTTCTACTGTGTCAGAGAGAAATTGCAGAGTTAGTGGAGAGGGTCCCCAATCCCAGTGAAATCACAGGCCATCAAAGTCTTGAAGGAGGGGCAGCTCATGGCGCAATGAATAGAGCACAGGCCCTGGAGTCAAGAGGACCTGAGTTCAAATACAGCCTCAGACACTTAACACTTACTAGCCCTGTGACCTTGGGCAAGTCATTTAACCCCAATTGCCCTGCCTTCCCACTCTCCTCCCAAAAAAAAAGACAAAGTCTTGAAGGACCCAGGAGAAAGTGTAGTTGGGCCAGGACAGGCTCACAATGAGAATTAGTCATGGCAAGACCTAGGTTTCTATGAGGACTCACAGTCTCTCTCTGGACCCTAGAGCCATCAACAATGGTCTCCTGGACACATACCAACTGAAGTCCTTGGACGGCCTGCTAGAAGCTGACTTGAAGGACCTGGCCATCGTGAAGGACAGCAAGGGCAGACTACGCATCACCCTGCCAGTCTTCATGGAGAGAGCCAACAAGAACACCACCGCTGAGGCCGTCTCCCTCCCCCAGGACGAGGTGGACAACTTTGCCATGCGCGTGCCCTATGACCGTGTGATCCGCTGTCTGGGTTTCACCTTCAACTTCTCTATCTTCAGCAGGTGAGCCCAAGCCAGAAGCCCACTAGAGAACCATCCCACCCATCCCTGCTGGGGATCCTCTGGGAGAGGAAGGCCAATCCTGGCACAGCTCACAGCCGAGGCAGGAAGGCCTGTGCCCTGCCCCTGGCCATCATCTGTATCCTCTAGGAAGAGCTTTGGGTCAGGACATTGTCACCACTCACCCCCAAACTGAAGCCTTCCAGAGACACAGTTTTGAGGTTTTATAAGCCCTGGATCCATGATGCCACTCTCCCATTTTACAGATAGAGCAGCTCAGGCCCAGAAAGGTCTAGAATTCATTCCCAGCTTGGGCTCCCAAAGCCAGGCTGCCCTCCCAGTTTGGGAAAGTTTGGTCTTCCCAAACCCAAGTAACTTTCCATCCTTTCTTCTTCCAGTACTCTAGGACTGGCCCCAGAGAAAGGGCAGAAAAAAAAGTACCCGCTGATCAAAGCCAGTTATGAGTCCAAAAGAACCCGTGGGCTCTTTGTTCTAGGCACCGCCAGCCACTCCGTGGACTACAGGAAATCTGCTGGAGGCTTCATCCATGGATTCCGATACACAGGTGGGCACTGCCAAGTCATCAGGTAAAGGACTAACCCTGGGCCAAAGAGCTCCATGAGGAGCACAGGGCTGCAGGGCAGCTGGCACTAAAGCTGGCGGGCTTGGGCTCAGGCCCTCCTCCCTCCCTACTGGATGGGGTTGGGGCAGAACCCTTCCCTGATCTTTGCTATACCCACCCTCCCAAGGAGTGGTCAGGGTGAGAGCTTTTCTGTAGGACTCTGTCCTCCCTTTCCCTTCCTAGTTGAAGATTTTATCAGCCACAACTTATTATAACAATTAGCTCCATTTTTAGCCTCAGAACAACAGAATGTCCTGAGCTAAGGTCCGTGGGGCCCCTTTCTCTATTAGTGGAGTCAGGAAGGAGCTGGATTCTGGTCCTGCCTCTGATGTTCAGACCCTGGGCAAGTCACTAAGCCTCAGTCTTTTCATCTGTAAAATAGGCGGGTTGAGCCAGCTGAGTTCTTGGTCCCTCCAGCTCTATAGCAATGATCAGCTGGTATTTCTGTTTGTAATTTCTCTGCATGAGGTTAAGAAAGTTATGTTATGGTTGGGAGATGAGTCAGAGGAGCTGGTAAATAGGCACATTCTGGATCTTCCCTTGCTTGGCATCAGGGCTCACTGATTTCCCAGTTTTATTACTGCCTGTTCTCAAGTAAAGAATTTGAATGTCCAGGTTGTGTGATATCTGAGCAGCATCTAGCCTTGTTGTTCAGTAGTTTTCAGTCATGTCCTATTCTCCGTGACCCTATTTGGGTTGGGGTTTTTTTTTTGGCAGAGATACTGGAATGGTTTGCCATTTCCTTCTCCAGCTCATTTGACAGACAGGGAAACTGAGGCAAACAGGGTAAAGTGAGTTGCCCAGGGTCACATAGCTAATGTTTGAGGCCTAATTTGAACTCAGAAAGAGGAGTCTTCCTGACTCCAGCCTCCCCCCACCTCCATGAACTATGGCACCCCCAAGGTGCCCCCATCTAATCTAGTCCATACTTTAAAGGAATTTGCTTTCCACACACACCCCCCCCCCATAACCCTAACAAGGGGAAATTCACCACCTGCTAAAGCAGCCCCTTCCACTCTGGGAAGACAAGCATTGTCAGGAAACATTTACTGGCCTCAAGCCTGACTTGGTGTCTTTGTGATTTCCCTCCCTCGCTCCTGGTGGGCCTTCTAGAACCCCAAAGCCAAATCTCGTCTCTGTCCACAGACAGTCCTTTGACTGCTACTTGTCACGTCTGAGCCTTCTCCAGGAGTTTTAACAAGCCCCAGTTTTTTGCACTGATGTGGACTGAAGGCCCATTGCTTTCTTGGTTGCTTCCCTCTGGGTCCTTCCCAGTTGTGGTCCCCAGAACCAAGTGCCATGTTTCGGATGTTTTCTACACAGGGCAGAGGTCAGAGAGGTGCTCGCCTCCTTACTCTTGGAAGCTATGATCTTAATGCAGCCCAACATCACACTTACTTTCTTGGCTGCTGTGTCACTCACACCACTGACTCACATTGAGGGGTAGGGTTTCTGATCATTCTTTCTTAGATGGAAATATCTGACCCTATCAGAGACATTCACCTGGCCTAGGACAGGACTCCCATCTGAGGACCAGGGACCCCCAGCACCATCAGTGTGCCAGAAGTGCCATATGCTCTGATATTCCTGTCCCGAGGCAGTGACCAAAGTCCCTGACTATAAGCATGATACATGAAACTCACACATCAAGGGAAGAAGAAACAAGTCATCCACACTGAATGGTGCCCTGTGAGCCCCTCCATCTTCCCCTCGATCCCACTGAGATCCGTTACCCCAAACAGAAGGGGAGGGCAGAGGAGCAGTGACCCAACCAAAGGAGAAAGACTTTGACCAGCTGGGAATCACAGGCTGCTCAGAGCTGGAAAACATATTCAAGATCAAGACAGGTAGAGGAGGCAGCACCTGGAGACCTCATTTTGCAGGTGAGGAAACTGAGGCCTACAAAGTCACTTACACAGGGATGTAAGTGGCCAAGCCAGGATTTGGAGGCAGGTCCTCCAATATCCACATATTCTGCTTCTTCCTACTCTCCAGTCATAAATGGTTTACCTTCTTAAAAACCTACAAACTTGGGAGGAAAAATCTCCTCTTTCTCCTTCCTGCCTCCTCTGCCTGCTTTCTCTTCCTGGCTTCTGCTCCCTCCCTGGCATTTACCTCTAGCCAGTGGCGGTCCCATCAGTCTGCCATTTGTTAGGGTTTGGAGCCCCTTCATTTTATAAGTGAAAACTGCAAGGCCCAGAGGAAGAGAGTAAGGTGGAGAGTTATCAAATTATCAAAAAAAAAGCCTGAGCCCTCTGTTCCTCTTCCACAGGCTGAAAAATACCCATCATGGTGTAACTGAGTTATAATTGTCATATTGGAAAACTGTCTGTTCCATGGCACCTTATTGCATTATTGTTCTTTTAAGCTATTTTAAATACCTCCTAGAAGTCAAATGCAAAAACCCACATCAATGGAAGACTGAGCAGGAGTGCACCAGCAAGGGAAAGGGAAATTTAAGGCTCTCATTAGCAAAGGCAACGGACAGAACCCTCATATCTGGGCGGTTCTATGGATCTCTTATCAGCTGTTGAATGCACAGTTTACTGCACAGTGGGCTTCTACGTGGGCCAATTAATTTTGCCATAAAAACCATAAGGGTTTTACATCCTGACATCTCTGTATTTAAATCCAGAGCCCAACATTGCCTTAATGCTAGCCTTTACATTTCATTATTCCTCCAATTTGGCGAGGAAGGTTCATCATTTTCTCTATTGATTTCCAGACCATATATTTTACATCCAAACACATGTTGTCAGGGAAATAGTCTGGAAAGGGTTTTTCAGTATCCCTCCCAGCCCTGCATCCCCTCCGAGCCCACCCACCCGCCATGCACACACCACTTAACTTCCCTGGTAGGTTTTGGGAAAAGAGAACCTTCTGTAAAACCATGTTAGATGAGTGTGTGGTTAACAGAGGGAGTGTTTTAAATGAGTGATGAGCCAGAAAGCATTATAATGGGATTTCCTGGTTCTCCAGCCCCATTATAATGTATGCAGGATGTAACTGTGAAACATGTTGGTTTGGGGCATAGGAAATGCTTGCATGTATGTAAATGGTGCAGCAATTGTCTGTTCATCCTTACAGGGCTTTATGCTAAAGAAGGCTTCCTGGAGCCTTGCATTATTTTCAAGAAGTATACAAATTCATGACTGCTTTCCTTGCCTCTCTGTCTCTTCTCCACCATTTTCCTTTCCCTACACCGCCTGAGGCAGACCACACCACTAGAGCAACTGCTCCTAATCCCCTTGCTCCTTGTCTGTGCTCTGAGTCCTGGCAGAACAAGGCTAATTCCTCTCACCCTTTCACCTGGCAACTTCTCGCCAAAAAGGCTTCTCTTCATAAGGATAATCCCACCCTCAGTTCCTCCATCCTCCAGTGGCATTATTTTGAGGCCATTCTGGTCACCATCTCTGGATACTCTCCAGGTTGTCAACGATGTTCTTAAAATGAAGTGCCCAATACTGTTTTTAAAGAGAGATTTAGGAAGTCAACGACTTCATAAGGAGATGGGATCTGTGAACACTGTTTAGATTTCTGGTCCTCAGTTTAAGGGGCAAGAATGATAGGTTCTTGAACAGGAATGGAATATATCTAATGAGGCCTTGTGAAAGCATATTTGCCTGGAGATGTGTGGATCTGATCAAAAGGAAATTAAACCAAAAACAGAGGAGGAAGAAAACTGTCTTTATATGAGCAGCAGATATAACAAGAAGACCGTCACTGAAGATACTAGTAATTCTCTGGTAACAATATCCAGGAAGGAGGGCAGAAAGAAAGAAGAAAAATCAGGGCTTCATATGCCTGTATACCCAAGAGCAAGATTATGGGTAATGAAAAAGATAAGCCAGCAACCTTAATGAATGGAGGGAAATTTGAGTTCATCCCTGAGAACTGCTGGTATGCAACTCATGACAGCCATATGGTTTTAGAAACAGAAAATGTATTCAGAAGTAACAGATGAGATGAAAGGAGTGGAGGGGTAGAGTTACATTATACACCATATTAAGAACAAAGAGATCTCTGTCCCATTCGGGGAGAGCATGAATGAAGAGCTCATAAGTAAAGGCCAGTGCAGGCAGAAGGAACAGAAGGAGCGGAATGATGAGAGGACAGTACAGATTGCCCAACCAGAACAAGGACACGGATGGTGAGTTTGAGAAACTGGTCACAAGCCTGGCCCAAAGGCAGAATTATCATAAGGTCTCAGCCCAATCTTTCTCATCTTATCTTCCACTATTCCAAGTGGCAGGGGATGGGAACTTCTCTGTAGGGCTGCTAGAGCGTTCTCTCTTGGACATGGAGAGCAGGAAGGTGGATTCTCAAATTAACCTTAATGATCACTTCATGCTTAGAGAACCACCATGTTGGAACTGATTTTGGCCAATAAGAAAGAACCAGTTGCCAAAACAGAAATGAAATGAAGAGAACCTTGAAATGAAGCTGCTTCTCCCCCTTTTAATGTATAATGGATATGAAGAGTAAAATTCTGATGGCACGAAGACAGACTATGCAGAGGACATGGGCAGGAGAAGGAGCAACATGTCTGAATGAGATAGGAGGCTTATGGAACAACTTCAGTTTTGAGAAGACCTGAGCAGAAGGGAAAAGCAAGACTGGGACACTGAACAGTAGCATGAGTCTCGAAAATCAGTGTCACAAGAACTTAAAGTCCAGCATAAGCTGAAGCTGGCACTGAATGCAGAAGATAAGAGGCCAATGACGAATGCAGAATGCAGGCTTTTTTAAAGTGTGTCAAGCTGGGATAGATAGGAGGGACAGTAAGGGATGATGGGGAGGGGAGTGGGAATCAAAGCTCAGATTTTATTTTACTTCTTTCTTCACCACCAGAAACTATCTCTAGACTGGTGAGAATAAACCAAAATTAATCAACAGGAAATTGAAACCAAGAAAATGAAGACCTGACAATGGGGCACTTCCCTGCCATTCATGAATTCAGGTCATCAGGCCCAGACAGAGTCTATCCAGGATAACAAAAGAAATAACAGATGGGCTCGTTGAGTCACTTTTTCTAATCATTGGGAAATCATGGTGAAAAGGGGAGGTGCCATATGGCTAGAGATGGACAGATATGGTCTTGTTTTTCAAAAAAGAGAGTAAGAGTAAGCATCATCAGAGTATAAACAAGTGATCTGATCCCCATTTCCTGGCAGAATTCTGGAATGTACTATTGAAGGAGTGAGTAATGAGTGTTTAGAAAAGGAATCTGTGGTCAGTAAGGACTGCCTGGGTTCATCAAGACTAGGTAACCTCATTGCCTTTTTATCTTACTGGCAAGGTCTCATGATATTCTTGGGGACAAGACAGAGAAATGTGAGGTAGGTGATTGTAGGCTCAGAAGTGGTTGACTGACTGACCCCAAAGATTAATAATTAGTAATCATGTCATTTGGGGTTGAGTTCTATGGTAGAGAGCCACCAGCACTTCAGTAGCCTTGGACTTACACTGTTCAACATTCTTAGAAATGGCTTGAGTAAAGATACATGTGGCTGGGCTCTCATTTTCTTTTCTTTCCTCACCAGCACCTTAGCTTAGGGGCCTTATCACTTGACATCTGTATGTATGACTGAGGTAGCTCCAGAAGCTATAAGGTTCCCTGCTGCTAGAGACATTGACATGAAGGCTGGATGACAGCTTACTGGGGATACTGAAGGAGCTCCTGCTGTTTCAATTCCTGCCCATGTTGAGATTGTGGCTTATTGAAGACCTGCTCTGCCTAATGCCCTTTATGTGCTCTGGAAGAGCCTTAAGAAATAGGAATTTACAATTTAGCTGGAAATAATATAATTAACAATAACATAGGGCATTCTGTGAGACGTGGCCAGAGCAGAGCATCATTGACATCCAGGAGGAGGTGGGGCAGTCATGGAAGAAGGACCACGGGGCCTTCCAAATACTGGGAAGACTTTATGGGAGCACCTGGAAGGAGTCACAGGTTGAGGACACCTGCAGGGGCCATCATCTGGAGAACTGGACAGAATGTCCTCATCCAGAAGAGCTCAGAGCCAGGGAGATACAGGAGTTTCTTTGAGAGAAAGAACAGTGAAGGGGCCTGGCTTATCTTGGAAGAGAGGGTTTTTGAGCAGCACCTTTGAGATAAGTAGGTGTCTTATGACAGGACTGGGAGAAAGGGTATTTCAGGTGAGAAGTGCATGAACAAAGGTATAGAGATAGCCATTCACATGGTATGTTTAAGGCACGCAATGACTATGGACTAGGCTGTCTCAAGCAAAGGTTTCCCACAGGAGAGTAGTGGGAGACAAAGTTGGCAAAGTTGATTAAGATCAGATTGTTAGGAGCCTTGAATGCCAGAGTGAGAATGTTTGGGCTTTATCTTGTAGGCAATAGAAGGTCATTGAGTACAGAGATAACTGGTGAAAGCCTGCTTTCTTTGTTTTAAGCGAAATTAGTCTGGTTGCAGTGTCAGGCTAGCAATGAGCAAAGGCTGGAGGCTCTTACAGTCCCACATACAGATATCAACTAAGCCAAGGTGTTGGTAAGAAGAGAAAAGAAACCAAGACACAAAAAAGACCAGCCCTATTAAGGAAGAAGCAACAGGGCTTGATGACTGATCGAATATGTGGTAGCAGACAAAAATACAGTCCCAGCAAAGGAACAATGGTGACAGCTGTGTAGCCAGCAATGCTCCAATGCCGCCCACACTGCATGGGTAAGCAAACGAAACAGCTTTTTCATATAAATGTCGAAAAAATTTCCCTCCCCCCCATCTCAGCCTTCCCACAAGAAAGTGATTTACAAACTGCCGAATGTTCCCCAAATGTGAAGCTCTGATTATTCCCCATCTCTGCCCCCAGCGAGTGCACAGACATTACAATTAATCAGCATGTTTTCATGTTTTTGCCTGGCATGAGCTGTTGTTCTCCAAAGGCAAAAGGAGAGCAGCTCCCAACTCTGGAGAGAGAGAGTGTGTGTGTGTGTGTGTGTGTGTGTGTGTGTGTTTCAATATAATCTAATCAATTTAATTCAACAGCTGTTTATTGGATGGCTACCACATGTCCAGCCATGTGCCAAGTGAAATGCAAAATGAGAAGGCAGCAACTTACGTAGCAGAAAGCACACTGAACCTAGAGTCAGGAAGACCTAGGTTCAGATCCTTCCCTTAGATCCTCACTAACTGTGCCACTGTGGGCAAGTCCCTTCCCTTCTGTGGACCATTGTTTCCCCATTTGTGGACTGAAGAGGTTGGACCCAGGGTCTCTAAGTTGCCTTTCATCTCTAAAATCTGTGATCCCATGATACTTTTCATGAGGAGCTTCTTCATCTAGTGGGGGAGATGACGAAACACATAGTGAAGGAACATGCCGACCTATGTGTTCCTGATACAAAGAGCTGTGACAGGTGAGAAGTGGGTGAAGACAAGGCAGCCTCTGAGTTTTCCATGGCAGCCTGGCCCAGCTGTGGGAGAAGGAGACTTGGAGCCAGAGAGGCTGAGTTCAGATTCCTCCCCAGACAACCTTGGAAAAGGCGCCTACACCTCTCTGCACCTCATTTTCCTCATCTCTGAAATGAGGAGTGGTCCTGGGTGATCTCCGAGGTACCACGCCATTATCTACAGAGCTTCACAGTGCAGGCAGGACTCAAGCTGGGCCTTGAAGGATTGGCCTATGAAAAGCGATGAAGGTATATCAGGAGGTGGAGACTGAACCACCAGAGGTCCAGGTCCATTTGTGCATAAATGAGCACAGCCTGACTCAGGGGGTGGTTCCAGCAAGTGGTGGGAGATGCTTTTGGACAGACAGATGGACACCAATGAACATGATTCAGCAGGAAATAGCGACAGCACAGCTGTTTGACCAGTGAATACAGTGACAAAGGGAAGTGATTTCGGAGAACCAACGTGCAAAGGATGATTGAAAGAGGCATCAAGGCAGATTGGAGGCATCAAGGCAGGGAAGCATCACCATGTATGGCCTTTAGGAAGGAAGAAGAGAGAATCTTTTTTCCTTTTTTCTTTCTTTTTGGAAAATTTTTCATTATGAGTGGTAACTTCCTGGGAGATAGAAGGCCAAAGGGATACAGGGGGAAATCTAGGCCACAAGGAAACAAAAGATAGCAGTAAAATTATATTTAAATGAAATGGGGGGGGAAATCCACCTGATATTTTAAAGAAAGAAATAGTGACAGATTGGACATAGATGGTAAAGGAAAGGAAAGACGTAGAAGCTGATAACTGGAAGAAGGGTGGAGCCCTGAGGGAAAGGGAGAATGGAGAAGGGGGAGGTTGGTAAGTGTGGGAGAAAGATGATGAGCTTGGCTTGGGATGTGCTGGCTCTTTGATGGGCCTGTGCTTGGGAGGCCCTCTGCCAGCTCTCCCTCCACTTCCCCAGTACACCCCGGCTTGTAGGACCAGGTAAGATGTATGATGAATGCCCAGTAAAGGCTGGTGATGCCTTCCTAGGTCTATTTGAGAAAATCAAGTAGCATATTTTCATTTACAGTAGGAGTGTGCACTTTTGCATGTAATCTGCAGTATTGACATTTCCTCCATCACTTTATGTCTAAAAAGCCAACAAAACAACAAATTAAACCCTGACTTGTGGGATTTGCTGATTTCCAAGGAGTAGATGCTCACACTGAACATTGGACCATCAGCTCTCTGGATCCTCTTCAAGCTGGTTCTCACCCACCCCTCATTCACATGGTCCCTTTCTGTCTCCACTACAGCCCGAGCAGTTCACCGATTATTAGAGCATCGACATCATGGCATCCCCTGGCCTTCCCCTGTCTATCCCATCACACAACTCACCAACACCATCATCCGCCGAGTGAATGAGGCCTCGGGCTTGTACCAGATGTTCGGTGTGTTGGCGGACATCATCCTTCTGAAAGAGTAAGTCATCCTTACCTCAGTAAGTCATTCTTATCCTCAGTAACCACCCTTCTCCAAACCTGCCAGAGCCTTTGTTTCTCATTTCGCCTTTGTCCACATCCCCTTCTCTCAGAAAACCTGTCCTGGTATTTCAAAACTTCCTTCGCTCTGTAACAGGACCATGGCAGTCCTAGCACCTGGTGGTACGTAGAGTACTTTCCATGGAATAACACTGTGCCCTAGTACTGCCCAGTGCTGCCCAAAGAGGGCTGGCTTCCTGCTCAGTCCAGCACTATTGATTGAGCCTCAGAGGGGACAATGCCGGAGGTCACTCCACCAGACATCCAGACACTGTTTATCTTTGCCTTCCTACTCCATCCCGTTCCACACCACCACCCCTCGCTACCCATGGTACCCTCTTTTGTAGACAAGTCCATGTTTTAACTCAGCTATTAATTCTATTACATGGCTCATGCATAAAAGCAATAAGGTTATAACCTTCTGGTCATCAGTCACTACCCCACCAACTTTCCATAGGCTTCATAGCCCTGATTATGCAATTTTACATTTTGATGATGGTTCTTTCAGACTCTATCCCCTGTGTAACTTGGGCTTTGGCTTCAGTCATGACACAGGACATAAGGTTTAGGCCCTCTAGACACCCCACTGCCCTGGCAGAGACAAGTCTCTCCCCCTCCCCATTGCCATTTCCCTAGGAAGGCCACAGGCTTCGAGTACCTAGAGGAATACCCCATCAAGATGCTGGCTGAGCTGGAGACCCTCACCGGGCGGGAAGCACAACATGGGCTTTTTGTTGTCACCATGGAATACGGCAAGAACTTCTCTGGACCAGACAAGGATGTCTTCTATTATGACCGGGCCGTGGGGGACGTGGAGGATGCCTGGCAGTCCAACTTCCTTCACCCAGTTATCTACTACTATCACTGCCTTCCCACGGGTGAGCCAGGGCCTGCCTCATTCCCATCCCAGGTGACCAGGGCCCCTGAGGGGAAACCAGGATAGCTGGGCCCTTAACAGAAGGTCCAGATACCCAGGGAAACATGGACCAAGTTCCCTAGACCAGGGCACCAACAAAATATGATTTCTTACTAATTCATAAAAGAAGCAGCAGCCTGCATGGGCATGCTCCCCTATATGTCAGCTGCCCAACACTGGGTGTGTCTGAACAGAGCAAGAAAGCATGCACTCTCCACACTTTGTTTCCTTGGATTCCCCCTCCCCAAATAGCCCTGTGGAGCAGCTGCTGTCAGTCTCATGGTATTGACATCACTCCTATTTTACAGATGTGCAGACTGAGGTCTGGAGGAGGGGCCGTGACTTGCCCAGGAGGCATCTGAGCATCAGGTCTTCCTGACTCTGTGCACTCCTCGAGGCTGCCTTAGTGGTTGAATGTTAGACAATGCTGAGGTTCTGGGATTATGGAGGTAGATATTGGCTCAGAGAAAGGCCATGATGGTGTGAGACCCAGCCGCATCTCAGGTCACCTTGGTTCCTGTGTCTGTGAGGAGAGCACTAAGCCCATGATACTGGCCCATTGGCACAGCTGGCCAGTGGCTGAAATTGTAGCAGGAAGGAGCTGAGGGGCCCTGGTCAAGCTGCCTGTGCTGCCCGGGAGGGGAGGCCTACAGTGGGCAGCGCCTGTTCTCAGCCTGTAACAGACTCTGTTTCTCCCCTCCCCCAGGGAAGGAGATGGCATCCCGGGCCCCAGGCTGGCCCCTACCCCGCCCAGTCGCCATCCACCACATTGTGGAGGATTTCCTTACAGACTGGACTGCACCAGTCGCCCACATCCTCCCCCTTAGGCGTTTCTTGGAGAATTGCCTGAATAATGACCTTCGAAGCTTCTATGCAGGTAACCTGGGGAAACTGAGTCCTGGGGGAAGAAGTGTGGGGCATCCTCAGCAGCTCAGAGCCTCTGGCCTCTTTGCTGCTTAGTCCCCCTTCCCTGCTTCCTTAGCTTCCTTCATTCCTGCCTGCTCCAGTGCCTTCCAGACAACAGGGCCTCAGGGCGGCACAGCTTGTTAGCTGCTACCAAGGTGGGCTTTCACCCATTCATGAGACATGAACCCATGGGAATCCTTTCTCACTGTTGTTTTTGGACAGAGTCCTGTTTCCTGTTTGCTCTAACACGCCAGAAGCTGCCCCCCTTCTGCCAGCATGGGTACATGAACATGCAAGGGCTCGTGGGAAATGAGAGACTTAGGCGCCATGGGATCGAGAGTGGTCTCATGGAGGACTACGCTGCCATCAATCAACAGCAAACTGACCAGAAGCCAGGAGACCCTGGGATTCCAGTTCCTGCATCCCAGCATGCCACAGGCATTAAGGAAGAACTCTGACTTCTAAGAGACTCAGGCTGGAGACCTTTCCTGGGTCCTTCTGAGCCTGGGGGACCCAGCCCCTTCCACAGGCTTCCACCTGCCAAAGACCCACTCAGACCATTGTGAGTGATAGGACCAAAGTAATGCAGAGGATGAAGAAAGGCAGAAAGCAGGGACACGGTGCCCCCTCTGTCCAGACCCAGGACCTGGCACATCCCTGCCAGGGGGCAGTGTGCCCAAGCACCCAGGTCCCCCTCAGGCTTGGCGCCGTTGTCCTACCTTGTGTCTGTCTCCCCTCCAACAACCACCGAGCCACAGTTTTACCTAATCAAGACACCTTTGACTCAGCCTTTCACTCTCCTTCTTTGGGGAGGTGGGCTTCTCTCCAGAGGCCTCCTCTGCAGATCCATGTTGCAGGTGATGTGCAGTCACCAGGGTTACCCTCCCCACTGTGTCCCACCACATTAGGCATTAAGTCTCAGAGCTCAGGGTGGGTCAGCTCATCTTCCCCTCCAGGGAGCAGCAGAAGCCGATTCCCCACAAAATACAACCTCCAGCCCCTGGCCTTGCATCTAGCCCGGTCTGTGCCCACTATTAAATGCCTTCCCAGTAAACCCTGCCTGAACCACACTCCAATGTTTCTCCTCATTTTCATCCCCTGATCCCAGCTCTGCCCTCTTGGCACCGAGCGCAGCCCCTTCCAGCCCACCCACTCATATAAGGATAGACTGTGATCATTGTTGTCTCCCCTAGCAAAATACTATGTAATTAGCTCCTTAGTGCTGTCTCCCTCATTTTTTGCACAGGGCCTCGTGCAGCTCTGCTTCATCAGCCCCAAATGTTTTCTGACATTGAGGTGGAAAACTTGGCTTTTCTTTTTGCTGAAGTCAAGAGGTTTCTCTTCTCTCTCCATCTTCCGTTCTGCTTCCTGTTGTTTTTTGCCACACTTCCTCAACAAGTCTGTGCATGGGTCCCCCTCCCCAACCCAGGCACCATGGATCCCATTTCTGTATTGCTTACAGTCTGCAAAAGCTGGGAGTGTGGGGATCAGCATCCCCATTTCGAGGATAGGGAACCAGATTCACATAGGAATTTGGTCCCAGAACCAGGATTTGCACCCAGCTTTTTTGACTCATAATCCTCTGGTTCCTCTTTTGTAGCAAACCCCTTAAACCCTTATATCAATAAAGAAAAAAACTTCTCTATTTTGTCTGGATCACAAATGAACAATTAGGGAGCATTTATGAATTATGGAGTACTCCAGCTCGAGTATGGCGGTGAACTTCTAGAGGTTGGCTGGTGGAGGAGAGAGCAGTTCTCTCAGCCATGTCAACATATGAACAGAGTAATTTTCTCCTCCCTCAAGATTAGAGAGAGGGGCATGCTGTTTTCTTCCTGATTCTTCATTATATGCCTGCACAGGACAGCTCTTTCCTTAGGTCCAGATGCCAAAATGAGCCTCCTCAAGTCTCATGTCCTGGGGCTCCCACCCACACCTTCTACCTGCCCTATTGTCCAGACCCACAATTCCTTAGCACCCTATAGGCAGAAGCCGGTCTGCATTGGGTTGGATTCAGCAAAAACCTCAAAACTCCCATCAGTCAGAAAGGAGACATTGGCAGCAGAAGTTAGAAATGATCCTGAGACTATGAATGGGTTAAGGTGTGCCTGGGTGCTTTTCAGGCTACTCACTAGCAGGGGTTTCTCCCTCTTGCCAAGGAATAGAATTGATGCCATCTTGTGAGAATTCTAAGTTAAAGCAAGATATGCGTTTGGTGACCACACTGCTTCTTCTGGTGTCTCTGCAAATATATAAGATTGAGCTTGATCATCAGTCCTACCGTACCCATAACTCCTACCCAGTTGAACAGGAGTATATGCTTTCATCAAAGGCGGTTTAAAACCAGCTTGGTTGATGAGAGGCTAAGATGCTGTCATCACCACTGATTTACTGTTGTCTAAGTATGACATCTGCTGTTTTTCTTCATCTGCTAATCCAATCAGCATTCCCACCAGATTGATTCACTTCTAATAAAACCATGATTCCATTGTCTACAGTGATTAGCTGACTTTTTTTTACATTCTGCTTTATTACTAATTTTTCAATTTCACACATAGAACTGTCTTCATCACCACCACATTTACTTTGCCTCGTCTTGATTTTTATCATCCTTGCCCTACCTGTTTCTCCATAATTTTTTTTTGGAGGGGGGAAGGCAGGGCAATTGGGGTCAAGTGACTTGCCGAGATCACACAGCTAGTGTTAAGTGTCTGAGGTCACATTTGAACTCACATCCTCCTGACTCCAGGGCCGGTGCTCTATTCACCGTGCCACTTAACCTCCCCTCTCCATAATTTTTCAAAAATAAATATAATTAACTTGAAGACTGTATATGCCATTATGTACAGTGCCCTCTCTGTGATCCTCTGCCATTTATAGTCTTGCTTTTCTGTTACAAATTTTCATCATTCAGTTTGGGGTTTAAGATACTTCTCTATTTTCAAATGGACCAAGATCCACAACTTCACTGGATTTCTTTTTAAGTCAACCAGTGATGAGAATCAAATTATACTGAGTAGATTGTGGTGTCTTTTCTAGGGAGCTCATAAAAAATGATTGGTCCATCTGAGGAGAAAAGTAATTAGGTCTGTGAGGAGGAAGCAAGCTTAGAACAGAGTGTATATGGGGGTGGGGGTGAGCACCACACAGTGAAACATTGAGCCCACACTCATGCCACAGGATTATGAGGAGAAAACTGGCATGCTGGCACCATCCTTAGTCATCCATATGTGTCCTGGAAGCACAATCCTTTTTTAAAAAATTTTAATTACATGTAAAAAGAAATTTTGACATTTGTTATTCCAGATTCTCTTCTTCCTTCCTCTCCTTCCTCATTGAGAAAGCAAGCAATTTGAGATTGGTTATACATGTTTGGTCATGCAAAACGTATTTCCATATAAGTTGTATTGTAAACAAAAACACAGACTAAAACAAAACAAAACCAAGAAAAATAAAGTTTAAAAAAGTATACTTCAATTTGCATTCAGACTTCATCAGGTCTTTCCCTGGGGATGGATCGGCATTTTTCATCATGAGTCCTTCAGAACTGTCTTGGATCACCGTATTGCTGAGAATAGCTAAGTCATTCACAGTTGATCATCCTACAATATGGCTGTTGCTGTGTACAGTGTTCCCCTGGCATCACTATTCTGTAAACAAAACCTGTCTCCGAATTCTTCCTATGGATAAACTCATGGGACATGAGTGTGCCTACTTAGAGGCACGTGTCCAAAACCCACCATATTTGGATTATGCTTCTAGTGAATGAAAGTTCATCCAGAGGAATGTGGTCAGTTCATCACTGTCCACCAAGCCTTCAAAGGGACAAGGAGCTCACTCAGATCCTTCCACACCACCATGTGCTGGGCCTCCCTTTCTGTAAGCGCAAAGTGACAGAAATGAAGGCATGGTTCAGATCCTCCAACCCAGGAAAGAGTGTGCTCCCAAGACAAGGTCAAAGAAAACACTTGATGAGATAAAAGGTGCCCCAGAGAAGAGGGGTCAGCCCACTCCATCAGCTGATGCACATGCCCATCTTGTGGCACAGCAGGCCCACGGCACCAGGCTCCTCCTGAGTTGGCAGTAGTATGAGCAGTCATTCCTCACTTAAAGCGCAATATATTATCTGACCAGTTATGACATCATCCCCAAAAGCCAAACTGGATTCCTTTCTAGAAAATAAACCACAGATCACACCACTATTCTGCAGATGCTCATTAAAAAATAGGCTAAAAGAGCTGACGAGGGAAAGATTCTTGTCAGATTTCAGGCTTTAAAAAAGCATTTAATTCAATCTGGCATCCCAGACTGAAACTAAATCTGCTGCATTGTGAAGTTGATGGGGAAATATATGAGACACTTCAGTCCAAGTATTTAATCTAAGTAAATCACAGCACCAATCCATTTACCCAGAAATGAAAATAATGTGCACCAGATGTCCACGGGTTATGGCAGGGAAAGAACGATGTAGAGCGTTTGCTCTAGTCTCACTCCTTCCCCGTCTCAATGTACACATCGCTGATGTGCCTCTTGCTGGAGCCAGCTCCAACATTAAGGTGTCCAGTAGTACCTGCTTCATCATTCACTGGAGATGCCATCTGCTAGGTCCTCAGCACACCAACCCTGTGCTGCTCCAAAATCAACTACAATGCCATTTCTGTGAATCAACCCAGAGAAGACCCACATTCTCAGTGCAGGGGAAGGACAACCCTCAATACAACCACTTCAGATTTCATCTGGCCAGCTTAGAAAAATAGGCCAGAGCTTCAGAAAGCTGGCTCTATCTTGGCTCCCCAGCGAGAGGTACAAAATGTAACTTAATTACATCTTCATTAAGTCCCCATTATGTTGTAGGTAATGGAGGAGAAACAAAGATGGACAAGATATAGTCCCAGCACTGAAAGAAGCCCTTGGAGTTTGCAATCCAGTGGGGGTGAAACGTGTCCATGAATAAAATAGAATACTTGTGCTGTAAGTGTATCTTTGGGGCACATGTCAGATATAATGCAGTTTTACATATGGCAAGTTTACAAGATGACCAAAGGTGAGGGTGAGGTCATTACCAGCTGTCGGAATCTGGGAAAACTTCCTGGAGGAAGGGGCAGTTACCTAAAAACGGGAAAGACGTGCAGAATGTCAGCAGGCAGAGACAGGGGGAAGGGACAGCAAAGAGGGATGCTGGTAAATGTTTAACAGCCAGATCTATGGGGGAGAAGTACCCATACTTGTAATTTCATCTGCACTATAACCTTTTTCTCCATCCCTCTCAAGTCTAAACCATCAACAAAAAAAGGTAAGTTCTGACTCACAGCCTTTGCCAGTTTCCAAGCCATAAATGCTCACCCTGAAATTTTAATAATCAGTTCTCCTGGGATTGGAACTGGCTCCAGCATGCCTCTGGGGTGGGACGGCATGCCCACTAGAAGGTGCGGCACCAGCCAGACCCAGAGGACAGATGGCATTGGAAGCTCTGAGGGACAGCAAGTAGTACAGAGTATGAGGAAAAATAGTATGAGATTTGTTATGTTATGTCAACTATTAAATAGGTCTAGAGAGGTCAAAGGGAATCCAATCACAAACAGCCAAGGGTTCCAGACTAAAGAATTTTAATTTTTATTCAGATAATTGGGAGATTTTAATAGTTTTTGACAATGGGAGTAACATGATCAGAATTTTTACTTTTGGGTCATTTCAATTGTGTCTGACTCTTTGTGACCCCATTTGGGATTTTCTTGGCAAAGATACTGGAGTAGTTTGCCATTTCCTTCTCCAGTTCACTTTACAGATGAGGAAATTGAGACAAACAGGGTGAAGTGACTTGTCCAGGGTCACACAACTAATCAGTGTCTGAGATCAGATTTGAACTCAGAAAGATGAGTCTTCCTGATTCCAAACCCAGTGCTCGATCCACTGCCCCCCAAAGTGATCAGAATCCAGTACCCCAAAAGCATGACAACAAAACTTAGCAAGCTATTGTGTTTTGAAAACCTCACTTGATGATAGAGTCCTTAAGAAAGCAATTACTAAAATAATTTACTAGTATAAGTTTCTCCATTTCAAATGGACCGTATCTAAGTTTTATATCAGCCTGCTTGGAAAAGATGACTTTGGTAATTTCAGAATGCATCTAACCCAAGTATGCCCTTGATCATGGTGCCTCCTCAGCAGAGTCCTCTGCAACCTCAGAAGTACTCATGATACAAGCTTCCTGTCAACACTACAGTAGCTGTATCATGGGATCCTTGGCTGGAGTTGGAAGGGTGAACCTCAGAGACCATCTAATCCCTCCCCATCATTCTACAGTTGAGGAAGCTAAGGCCCAGAGAGGGGAAATTATTTTCCCAGGGTTTCATGGAGAGTAAGAACAGAGCTGGGATTCCATCTTGGGTCTCATGATGCCAAATTCAGGATTCTTCCCATTGTACCCCACTGCTTGCAAACCCATCTGCTGTTCTTCATCAGCTGGGTTGTAGGAGATGCTAGCTCCATAGTCAAGGGTTTGGCAGCTTTAGCAGCCAAAATGGAGCCTGGGGAAATCCCAGCTTTCGTCCAGTCAGGGAATAGGAATGCACCTTGATAGTGTTAACTATAACTTGTCATAGGGATCACATATCCCTGAGTCACAGAGATCAGCAGCCATATTCCCCTGAACAACAGCTGATTTTCTTACTGACCTAATCTCTGTGTCAGTATGTTCTCATTGAGAGCACTGGGTTGATATTCTGAGACTCCTCATGTGAATACCACAGTTGAGACAATGTGGAAAAATGATAAATAGATTGGCCTTGATGCCAGGAAGTCTGGGTCTCAACCATTGTATTTGCTAGCTGTATGAACTTCAGCATCTCTATGTTGGTTTTCAAGCAGAGAGAGGGTCTAATCAGAGCTAGGTTTTATTAATATTCCTGTGGCCTCAAAAGGGAAGTTGGACTGTCCTAAGAAGATTTAATATCCATCCTCCCCTGTAAAATGGAGATAATACCCTGTCTACCTCACAGGCTGCTAGGAGCATCACATGAGACATTGTATGCACATCTCTTTGGAGCAAAGTGCTATTCCAAATGTGAGCTTTTTAAAAAAAAATCAGACCTTTGAATTCATTCCTATTGGGAACTTCGTGAGTGATTCCCTTTACCAAGGCAGATGGGCACCCACTTGCAACCCAAGTGCTAGAGGGCAGCTTGGGGGCACTGAGGAGGTAAAATACCTGGCCTGGAGTCACCCAGCAAGGATGTATCAGAGGCAGCAACTGAGGTCAGATCTTCCTGACTCTGTGGCCAGCTCTCTACCCATTACACCATACTGCCTCTCATTAATACCATAGTCTTTAAAATATTTTGATATTATTTTAACAGCCTAAGAGAGAAGCCCAGTAGAAATCCATGTCAACTGCTACCAGTCACAGCCCAGGCCCATATCCAGACTGAAGCCTCCCAGCCCATCTGCCCACCTCAAAATTCCCACCATAACCATCCAACCTACAGATCACCTGCCCCAGGTGTTTTGGTAGAGCAAAGCTCTGATTATGACATTCTATAACCATCATTACCTTCTTGCCTATAGAATAATGTATTGATTCCTTAAGCTCTCATCTAATTCCCTCCAGAATTGGGTCTCAATCTATAAGAATGGCAGAAAGTTTCTTACAAGAATTCATTTAAAGAGCTAGAGATGTTTATCTAAGAAGAAACGATTGGCATGGGGGTGGGGGAGCAGTATGTGTAAAGCATTCATACAGAGGATTAGATCGGGAGTCCTTCACCTGGGGTCTGTAAACTTCTTTGGTTTTTTTAAGTATGTGGACAACTGTATTTCACCATAATTGGTTTCCTTTCCTACCTGATTTTATGCATTTGAAAACATGATTCTGAGAAGGGATCCATAGGCATCGCTAGACTGACTTCCCAAGTCATCCAGGCCACAAGACAGGTTGAGAGCCCCTGGATTAGATCTGTTCTGATTGTCCCCAGAGGACAGAATTAGGAGCTATAATAATTAGCAGCTCACATTTTTACAGAGCATATGTACATATATGATCTTGTTTGAATCTCATAGCAGTGCTAGGAAGTGGGTGTTCTTCTTTTCCCCATGTTACAGGTGAAGAAACCAAGGCTCAGAGGATTTGTTCAGTAATCTATTCAGGGTCATAAGTGTCTGAGGCAGGATTCCAACCCAATTTTTCCCAACTCCAAGGCCAGGGTTCTGCTCATATACCAGAAATAGATAGAAATTGCAGAGAACTAGATTTTTAACTCAATATAAGAAATATTTCCAAACTCCAAAGAAATGGGATTGGCTGCTTTGGGAAACAATGGGTTCCCCCACCCCACCCCACCTGCCATGGAGGTCTTCAAGTCAAGGCTGAATAACTATTGTGGAGGGGGAGCCATATAAAGGATAGACTAGGCGGTTCCTTCCAACTCTTGAGCTTGCATGGTTTCCAAGGCAGCATGGTGGACAAACTCAGGAGGAGCAACTATATGTCCATCATGAGCTGAGGTGGAGGGGCATAGAAAGAAATGGAATCTCATAGGTAGAACAGATTTCATTTCAGAGGTCATCCAGTCCAGAGCTATACCTGATTATAAATCTCTTCTACAAGAAACCTGAAAAGTGGTCATCCCACCCTGCACAAAGACTGCAGGGAAGCCCAGTACCTCCCCAAACAGTCCACAGTACCCCTGGATACCCCTGAAGCATCCAGGAAGCCCTTCTCCTTATTAAACCCAGAGCTTGCCCCCTGCATCTCCTACCTATCATTCCCCATACTGAGGCAGCTTTCTCAGAGCTTTTAGTAACACCCAAATAAGCTTTTCAAACACTGCATTTCACCCAAGTCTTAGTACAGTTCGTGCCATGCTTAGGAAATGTCCTTATTCAAGCAACACTGGTTACTCAGTAGAGTGAGCAAAATGCACCCATTCATTTTGAGTGAACACCAACCAAAACATACATTTTTAAGCAGTGTTTTCTAAACACAAAGGAGACACTTTGCCAAACTCCTAGGAGTAAGAGGCTTTCCATTTCAATAATTGGGTAATTTGTGGGAGGTAAGACAGAGGTGTTAGAAGCCTTTGTGTGAGAGACTGAGATGTAGATATAATGGAAATAATAAAATACTTTCCTCGATTCTATTTCTTGCCACATTGACTTTTGCATTTATTGTCTAATACAATAACTGAATGATCGTGCATTCCTAACTCTGCCATTTTCACCCCTTAAAATCCTATCCATCCTTCAAGACAAGAATCAAATGCCACGTGGAACCCTTCCCTGCTTCCCCGCCGTTGGAAGTGATTTCTCCCTGCTCAGAATACCTGCAGAATATTATTCAATCCAGACAGTAGCACTTACTACCTCATATGGTCTTATAGCTACTTCATAGGATCACAGAATTTGAGAACTGGAATGGACCCTGGTGGTCATCCAGTCCAACCTACACATGAAAGGAATGCACGTCCACCATAACATAACCAAGGAGTATTTGTCCAGTCTCCTCTTGAAGAGGCAGATCTCACCACCTCCAGAGGCAGCCCATTCCACTTTCAGGCACCAATCAATGTTATAAGTTTTTCTTGACATGAAACCTGAATCTGTTTCTTTGCAATTTCTAAAGAGGCAATGATACTCTGTATTATAGTGTGAACTTATAGAAGGTAGCAATCATTTTATTCATTTTTTATCCCCAACAGATTCCAACCAAAGTTCTTACATATAAAATTTACCTAGTAAATATAAATGCTTAATGACCAAACTATACCCAAAATTAATAAAACAGAGCCTCTTCATACACATCTCCAAGTTCAAAACATATTGTGGATGTGGATCAACATCTACTCAAGCCTTTAGCTTGTGAGCCCCCACCAATATGTTTCTTTTTTACCAACCAACCTAAGGACACATTAGTGCAAAACAAAAGACATTTAATTAAACAATGTATTAAAATAAATGAACCAAAAGATTTCTCTCATACACAAAAGGCTTTTCTTTCCCTCATAGGTAGGAGTTTGAGAGGGAATATATACAGGGTTCACATATGAAGGTGCAAACATACGGGAAACATGCATGACCAGAGAATCTGTATGGCTAAGGCAACCCACACTTTTACTGCAGAGCTACTGGTGTCCTCTAGTGAAGTCACAGGGGGAACTTCACAGCACTGAGGAGCTGGTGACCTCTGCTGCTCTGTTGGCTGAACTGCATTGTCACTCTCAGCCAGGTTTCTCTACTGATGCTGCTTCTGCTCTTTCCTTCCATCTGCTGGCTTTTATCTGGGGTGAAGCTTCTTTTCCCTTGGAGGAGGGGTCATAGCTTCAGGGGTTAATTGCCTCCTTTGTTATGCTTCCTTCAGACTTCCTAAACCATCTGAGCAATGGTCACAAAATTCTTTTTAATTCTTACCATATCCCTAGTCCAAGCAAACCATTCTCCAGGAATATACTTAGGTAAAAGTTGAGTGAAGATATGATAGTGAAGAATTTGCTTTCAATCTCTCCCCCTCCCTTTAACACCCCGTGTGTTTCATGCAAACCAAAGGGGCAGGGCAGGTTCAGGGGGAAGGGAAAGAACTGGAGCACCCCACCTTACGTATGTATTGTAACACACACACACCCTTTTATTTAAGACAAAAAAGTGAGACTCTCTATCTCTACTACAAAATAGTTACACGAACCATGGAGCAACAAAGGGACAGGGGAATGGATTCATCTGGTTACCAAACTGATTCCACACTATCCTTCTGTCTCATTTTGATAATCACTTATTCATTGAATGAATCTTGACATTTTCTTTATTTCAAAATCATGTGGGTTACAACAGTCATTTTTTTTCTGGGTGTGGGGGAGCCTACAGTTCTCAGAACTGGTGTATACTTAGATACAGTGGAATTAGAGTATTCTTGATGCAAAAGTTTAAAAAAAAAGTTTCCCTCACATTTTCAATGTAGGTCATCTTACAAGATGGGAGACTTTGCAGGCAAATCCGAGCATCACAATTCTTTCTTCTGGACTACATCTCACATATATATAGTTATGATGAGGATTAGATGGGCCAGCATAGCGGTGCCTTATATTAACAGAGTTCTTAATACTTTTCCACAAACATTGCCTTTCCTTCCCTTGGCATTTAGCACTTCCTACTATTTCACTTCAAGCAATGTTTGTTGCCTTACCTCCTGCCTACTCCCCTCCAGTCTCCAGACTCTGCTCCAGTCAAATTTGCTGTTTAAAAAACAATATGCCCCATGGTTTCCCACTTCCATGTCTTTGATTACTGTGTTATTTCTGCCTGAAAGGCCCTCTCCAACTCCCCAGCTGTGCCCATACAATTCCTACCCACTCACTGAGGCTCAGGTCAAATGCTCCCTCTTCCATGGAGCTGTCCTTGATCAAGCTTTTCCATCTCCAAACTATCTTTGGACTTTATACCTTTCTTATTATATGTTCATATTCTACTTTGTTTAATAGTGATTCATATGTGTCTTACATATTCTAGTAAATGATAAGCTTCATCAGTAATGGAGTTGCTGCTTTATTCTAATTTGTAATATATTCCCCTTCCTCCTCCCCTAAACTCATCTCACACACACACACACACACACACACACACACACACACACACACGCACACACACACACACACACACACACACACACACAATATTAACTAAGCCTTGCATATAGTACAGACTCCATTCTGCTCAATAAACGTTAAAGTTCCCACTACGAGCAATATATATTTGTTGAACGAAATGAAATAAATGTAGTCTTTCTAACAAGCTTGTTAGGTAGGTAAAGAAAAATGTTAATCCAATCACTTTACAGATTAAGAAACCAAGACCAGTGAAATGACTTGGTGAAAGTAATACCTTACTCAAGAGAAAAACTGGTTCTAGAACTCGTATCTCCAGAACCCCATAGCTCAATAAACTTTCCAGACAATGACAATGCAGAAATTTCATAGTTTACAGGGAATAGCATCTCACTTGTTCTTTACTTGGCCCTGGGGTTCTATGGTGAACCAACCCAAGAGCAGAGTTTGAATATAGTAAATTAGCCCTGGGACTGCCATGGGCATGGGGGGACAGAGCAACAGACCAATTTTGGCAAAAATTGCTTATTATCTTGGGATTTTGCTCACATGTGGATTGCAACTGAAGCAGAGTGGCAACTACACCCACTCCACCCATTGATAAGAAATTTTACTAGTGGCAAAATTGGCAAAATAAACTCCTTATTCTGTCTATAAGTCATTTTAGAGTAAGGCATTACAGAAAACTGTCCTTGTTCATGGAAAGTAGATCCTAAAGATCCCTCTAAAAAAGGAAGCTTTTAAAAATGAAAGAAAGGGAAAGAGGGAGAAAGGGAAAGGGGGGAAAGACAGAGAGACAGAGAGAAAGAGAGAGAGAAATAGAAGCATAGAAACTGACAATTTTCCAACCCTACAGACAATTAACCATGTTGTGTTTCCCTCTTCCTCCCTTTAGTCCTTGTCAATCTCTCTGCAGAAGAAAGATGCCCCCATTGCAAAGTCTATTTCCAGTCAGTAGTAGCTGTTGAAGTCATTGATGCAGGACTAAATCCCAAACCAAGAGCACAAGTTCCAAGGATTCCCAACTGGACTGGACCTTGTTGTTTAAGGCTTTAAGGACAGGACTTATGACTTCATATAGGTAACTCCTGGGAGAGGAAACTTCTTCTATCAAAGGAAGTCACCACATACCCTGCAGCCTCTAGCCTTAGAGAGTTGCCTAGAGAACAGAGAGGTGAATTTGTCCAGTCACTCATCTGTGACTTCTGTGGCTTGCTGAGAGCTACACAGTCAGACTGTGGCAGAAGCAGAACTCATGTCTTCCTAAAGACCTAAGCTAAGATCTAATTCTCTAGTCACTACTGCCCTGCTGCTTCTCCTTTTGTCCAAATTCCTAATCTTAGAGATGAAGAAACTGATATCAAAGTCATTAGCAAGGGGCAGCTAGGTGGCACAGTGAGTAGAGCGCCAGTCCTGGAGTCAGGAGGACCCAAGTTCAAATCTGGCCTCAGATACTTAACACTTACTAGCTGTGTAACCTTGGGCAAGTCACTTAACCCCAATTGCCCTGCCTTCCCCCCTCCAAAAAAAAGTCATTAGCAAGCTCATACAGATGATGGTAGCATTCATTCATTTATTCATTCGACACATCTTTATTAAGTGCCCACTATGGGCTAAGCAAGGTACAGATGCAGGATTTGAACCCTGGTCCTTAACTCCAAATTTAATAAGCTAATTTACACTATGTCCTACCAAAGCAAGTGGCAGTTGAATTAAGGTACACATGGAATATTCAAAACTTCAAATCCACAGCCTTTCCTGTATGTCTTGAAGACAATAGTACTAATGGTAAAAAGGGTCTAGAGAGCCATGAGATTAAAGACATTCACATTCCCAGCATAAAATGTGGCTGTGCTCCATCTTTCATTTCCCATTTGTCTGGCTGCCTGTGGGGATGCTAAAGGAGAGCAACAGAAAAATGTGATCCCTTCCCATTTACAAATGAATGAATAAGAGTATTAGGAATCACAGTAGAACCAAGAATAAAGCAGAGGGACCTTCCCAATTTTAACAGACTAGGTCAAACCAACTTGAGATGACTTCTTGCCAAAAATTCTACTGCAGGACATTTCTGAGCCAGCATACCAGATAAAAATACTAGATCAAACTCTTCTAACATGGCCAACTGATATATCCCCCATTTCTACCTGACCAGAGACTCATTTTATTTTTGAGCTTTTTAAGGCTATTATCATGCTTTTGGAATACACACAGAGACACACAAATACACACACATACAGGCTTAGAGATGTGTTGTTGCTGTTGTTGTTGTTGTTTGTCCTTCCTTCTCAAAGAGGACCATGACATCAAGGAGGTGATGCCATGGCATGCAAGTGAATTGGATTTAAGTGAGGGAGGGCTGTGCAGAGTCACCAGCCTCACTTTCAAGATTTAAAGCTGCAAAGGACCTTAGAAGTCATGTAAGGTCCAATTCCTTCATTTTCCAAATTGAAAAATGAAACCATGTTCACAGAGGTTAGGTAATGTCCCCAAAGTCACATAGGCAGTAAGTGGCAAAGTCAGGATTTGAATCTAAGATCTCTGATTCCAAATCAGTGTCTCCCCTGCCCCCATCAGCACCCCATTATTCCTTTAGCTAAGACATTCTTAGAGGGGGGAAAATGGCCCTATTTTTCTCATATCTAACTTTCCTAAGTCCAAACCAATTTCACTCAAGCTTAAAGGACACTTTTTTGGCAACTTTTTGAAAACTCATGACTTTTAAAGGCTCAGCTTAGATCCCACCCGTTCCATGAAGCCTTCCCCATTCCCTTCTCTGCTCACCCTCTACCCTAACAATCTCATCTTTATTATATTTCTAATGTACTTTGCACATCTCCTTTACACTTATTACCTAGTTTATGATAGCTCTGTTTATGCCTCATTTCTACAAATAAGAGGTAAGCTTTTTGCAGGCAGAGGTTAACAAATGTCATCTTTGTCTAAGGATTGGGGTTTTTACCCTTACTCCAATTAACGTAAACACAAAAAAACCCAGATTTATTTACTTAATCATCAGTCGAAGTTATGAACAAATATTTCATCAACTGGGAAGAAGCATAATGTTTTGACCATAGATAAATAGATGATCTTTCTGTGTGTATGTGTGTGTGTGTGTGTGTCTCTCTCTCACACACACACACACACACACACACACACATATACACACACCCCTTTTAATTAGCTAAATCAAATGCACCTCTCAGCCTATGTTTAACGCAGAAAGTCAATTTAGAATAATGCATTTCAGCTGCAGATCAGTCTAGTAATGGGCCAAAACAAGGTGAAGAACTACTAAGAGGGAAATGTTTGGGGGGGAAGTATGAATTAAGTTTTTCTCCCCCTTCTCACTCATGGGCCTTGTGAACTTCCAAAAGTGGTAAGATCTGGAGTTCCTATTAATAGCAGTGCCTTTCAAACAGCAATGTCTAATGGTAACATCTATATCAAGAGCTAAAAGGTATAGTGAATTCAGTTACAGAGGAATACACAAGGGGAAATTGATGAGGACCCCAAGAAGGTAGAAGAGAACTTCCAATAATCAAAAGCTATGAATTTGTCATTTGGTCACACGTGCTAAGTTTAAACCTCTTGTGCCCATAGACCTTAACTGTGCACTGAGAGAGTCTGCCCCAGGTTGGGAGATGTTTTGGTAAGAACAATCCTTTCTATACCTTGCTATACTCAATAAATAGTAAGCCATATAATTTACTAAGCTATACCAGTTTAGCAAATATACTTAATAAAAACCAACTCAGTATTGCTGATAAACAGTGGAGAGTGCACTGATGAGGGCTCATTAACAATCATATGAGAAACCTCAGCCCCTTAAGCTCACCCCTAGAACCCTGGGGTGGTGGTATTTGGCCTCTGGGGGCCCAACCAGTGAGTCTGAGTGCCCACTTAAAGAACTATGCCCCAGTAGCTAGCACAATGCTTTGTACAGAGTGGGAACTTAATTATTTGGTTATAAATGGGATTTAGAGCTGTAGGAGACCTTATAGATCACAGATCATCTAGTCCAGTGGTTCTCAACCTTCCCAATGCCATGACCCTTTAATACTCATATGTGGGTGTATCTGCATGTGGGCGGACCCGCCTGGAGATGGATAGAGGAGCAGTGTCTCAGTTCCTAAGACCATCGGAAATAGGTGTTTTCCGATGATCTTAGGCGACCCCTATGACCCCTATGAAAGGGTCATTTAACCCCCAAATGAGTTGCAACCCACAGGTTGAGAACCACTGATCTAGTCCATAGGTTCCCAAAGTGGGTGATATCATCTAGCAGGAAGTGCTGAAATGATGCAGGGAGACTGCACTACTGTAGTCTTGGGTGCAGTTAGGGGGCATAAAATAAAAATAAGGGTTAACCTAAATCCAGGGCAAGGGCTTTGAAAATGGGGTGGTAGAGGGGCAGCTAGGTGGCTCAATGAATAGAGCATGGGCCTTGGAGTCAAGAGGACCTGAATTCAAATCTGACCTCAGACACTTGACATTTACTAGCTGTGTGACCTTGGGAAGTCACTTAACCCTGATTGCCTTGTCTCCCCCCTCCAAAAAAAAAGGAGGGGGTGGTAGGCCAAATAAATTTGGGAACCTCTGATTCTAGTCCAATTTCATCTTTACAAATAAAGAAACCAGGGGGCGGAGCCAAGATGGCGGTGTAGCAGCAGCAACATATCTCAGCTCTCACATAGGCACCCCAAAATACCCATAAAATAAGACTCTAAACCAATCCTAGAACTCCAAAACTCACACAAAGATACTTCCCACTAAAGTCAGCTCGGCTACGAGGAACCATATCAG
>CM053581.1:407409447-407440660 GCA_028627135.1 Pseudochirops cupreus
AAAAAAAAAACAAATAAAGAAACCAAGAGTGGTTTAAGTAGGTAGCTTGCACATGAGGTTTTTTCAAGGGACATATCTGTGTCCCTCTTAACCCATCCTGGTGCCTTCTTGTAATAAAATTCTTGCATACAGCCCCCTTGCCACTCCAGCACCCTGGAACAGATTGTCCAATTAGATCTTATGAATCGTCTCCCATAGGGATGGCTATAGATATGAGGTTGGGCTGATTTGTTCCAGGGCAGTAAAAAGGATGGGAACAAGAAGAGTCAATCTCAAAGGCAGGCAGGTCTTTTCCTAAACTCTGAAAGTAGTACTACATACCGATACTAAATATGAGCAGGTAAATATTGGGCCAGAAGTCTCAACAGCAGAACTCCCTAGTGCCCCTGCCTTCACATGCATCCCAATCTCCCCACCCCCCCAGCTGTGAAA
The DNA here is from genome assembly GCA_028627135.1 of Pseudochirops cupreus. Lineage (NCBI taxonomy): Eukaryota > Metazoa > Chordata > Mammalia > Diprotodontia > Pseudocheiridae > Pseudochirops > Pseudochirops cupreus. Next base: position 407,409,880 of record CM053581.1, read on the forward strand.
TGGAGATAGCAATCCTGGCACAACTTTGACATTCGAAGGATGAAATGTAATCTGGCTCTGCACAATTCTGCACAAATGCTGAATAAGACTAAAATGCGCTTCTTGAAGTGAACTTTGATTAAAACAAAGAAGCAGAAATGAAAGCAGGTGGGACTTGAGAACTCGATTAGCCAGCATCAGCTCTTTGGCGGCCACAGCTGCACTGCAGGATGTGTTCATCAGAAGCTGGCTTGTCCTGTGGTGCCCCAGGAGCTCCTTGCCCCTTGGTGACCACTTTAGAGCATGGGTTGACTTTGGCACAAGGAGGTATCAAAGACTAAAATGTGAGGTCACTTGGGGAAACCAGGACTGCAGAGGGGATAGAAGTATAACCCTCTCCACTACCCGCCCCCATCTTCATCCCGCCTGTGACAAGGAAGCTCATTGTGCTGAGCACTTGGCACAGAACACTGGCTGCCTGGAGAATGTGGATTCATTCCAAGCATTCCCCTCAGCCCGTCCTGAGCCTGAGGATTTGAAGGCAGCTTCAGCCCTGCTGCTGGCATCTCAAAGGAGTTGGGCAATTGGTTTTGGGAGGGGCAGACAGCTGAGAGTAACAGAGGGTAACAGACAATGGCCCTATCTGAGAACAAAGAATAACGTGAGGTGACCAAAATCAGAAGGACCAAAATCAGGTATTGCCCCTTCTTTATATTTTACAATTTGACTCAATCAGAGGTTTGCAGCAGCCCAGAGATAGTGGGTGGTAGCAGTGAGATTCAAGCCCATGCATCCTACACCAAATCTATAGGTTCCTTCTCACTTAAATCCAATTCACTTGCAAATCAAGACATCAGCCTCCTAATGTCATCCGGACTCTTTAAGAAGAAGGACCAAGCTTCCTCCTATTCTACCAAGCATGCTGCTTCTCAGGCCAAAACCTTCATTTAGCTGATGAGTAAGTGGAGATTCAGAAAGGGGCGGTGAGACTTGCCTGAGATCACAAACGATAACACTGACTTAGCATGTTTTGGAATCAATGGGTGATTTAATCCAACCTTGAACAGGAAATCCCCCTTACAACATCAAAGTAAGTGATCATCCTGCTTTGGCTTAAAATTATCTCATTATGTCCCAAGGCAGCAGGCTCTCCTGAACAATTCTATATGTTAGGAAGCTTTTCCTTCTATCTGAATGTAACCCTAGACACAAAGCCCATTGGTATGGGACTTGCCTCTCATTGATGGAGGTTGATTCCATGCTTGAATAAGAATGGGTCAGAGCAGATCTCCATGCCAAAGAAAGTCCCATGCCAATGGACTTTGGGACTAGAATTGCATAACCAAAACTAGCCTCTCTTCCCCTATTGTACCTCCCAACTCCCCTTACTCCCAGGCCAATCATTTAAAGAGTATGGAATGAAAAAACAAAGATTAGACAGCCCCTTCTATATGTGAAGCATCAATCAGAACCCCTAATCCTTCTCACATGTGACAGCCCTCCAAATATTTGAAAACACACTGGGCTTGGGTAGTCAGAGAACCTGTGTTTAAATGCCAGCTCTGCTGCTGCTTAAACAGCAGTGGGACCTTTCTCAATCTGGACTTTATTGTCTGATTTCCACAATTAAGAACTGGCAATAGATGACCTCTTATGTCCCTACCAGCTGTAAACCTGTGATCTCCTCTAACCCTAAAGCTATAATCCTATGGGATGTAGGAGCCAGCTCTTGTGTGCCAGTGATAACCCAGCAAATGTTAGAAAAGATACTTGTTTTAAGTCAGAAAATGCCACCCTCTTCTCTCCTTATCTCACTTGACCCTCACTACCAGCCTGTGAAGTAAGTACTACTAGGATCTTTATCTCCACTTTACATATAAGTACAGAGGTGGTGTAAGAAACAAGCCGACTCTATCTTGTGAACACTGACTCTGTTTTGTGAACAATCTCCACTTGGTTGTTTTCCTGTAAATCATTTGATTTCTGGGAATTCCACTCGATTGCTCTTTCCCCCTCCTAACTCAGAAAATCCCCAATCTTTCCTCCAATAAGAAACCAGATTACCTAATCCGATGTCCTGTTCTGTATCCTGTTTATTGTTTTCTCTGAATATATAAAATCTTAGCAAGGTCTTTGTGCCTACTGAGGGGCCTTGGACCCAATTTGTTCTGCAACTATATGCCTCTCAAATAAATTGCATAGCTCAGAATTTATTTCCTTCATTTATTCTAAATTCACTCATGAGAGTGGAGATGTGATGGTTCAGTTAATCCTATACATCGGGCATTTATCAAACACTAGGGGTGAGGCCTGGGGCTATGAAGACAAAAGTATCTCTGCCACCAAAAAGCTAACATTGTAACAGGGGAGACACATAAGTGTCTATGTAAAACACAGAGCTATGTATCAAATAACATAAACAGCAGGTATCCCATAATGCTAAGCAGCAGCACTGAGGTTGTGTGTGTGTGTGTGTGTGTGTGTGTGTGTGTGTGTGTGTGTGCACTAGAGTTCAAATCTGGCTTCTGACACTTAGTAGATGTATGACCCTAGACAAGACATCTACCTGCTGTCTGCCTCAATCTCCTCATGTAAAATGCAGATAATGATAACCCCTACTCACAGAGCTGTAAGGATCAAACATAATGATCTCCATAAACTCCCAGCACATAGCAGACTCTTAATAAATGCTTGTGATATTGCCCTTTGACAGTCTGATCAAGCCCATAGAACTGCCCCCCTTCTCAGAATAATTGTCTTAAACGGATAAAATACCTAGAATTTTAACATAAACTAATTATACTAAAATATTTGTCAAAATATCTTTTTAAAAACCAAGGTCATAGATCCCAGGTTGAAAAGCCTGTACTAGCCATCTGAGGAGATCAAGAAAGGCCTCCTGAAGAGGTAGAATTGGAGCTGAGTCTGGAAGGAGGCTAAAGATTCTAGGAGGCGGAGAGTGTTCCAGGTAGGAGCGCCAACCTGGGCAAAGGCTCAGAGAGGGAAGATGGGAGTGCCCTATGTGACAAATGACACTTGGTCTCTCAACTCCTGGAATTTTCTCTAGTGGTCCCCTATGCCTGGAACTGTCTTCCCTCCTCCATTCCAACTACTGACCTCTCTGGCTTCCTTCAAGTCCCAACTAAAATCCTACCTGCTTTACAAGGTAGGGGTCCATTGTTCATTCAAAAACTGACTGAAATTTTCCAGGTTATATGGCAAGAAGAGGTTATCCCCCAGGAGTTCAAGGATGCTTCCACTGTCCATCTCTATAAAGGTAAAGGAAATGAACAATTCTTGTAACAATCACAGAGGTCTCTTTCTTAATCAATGCTGGCAAGATTCTTGCCAGAACCCTCCTTAATAGGTTGATCCTTCTTCTGGATGATGATCATCTACCTGAGGGCCAGTGTGGCTTCAGAAAGAGCTAAGGAACAGTCAATGTGGTGTTTGCTGCCCAACAACTCCAGGAGAAATGCTAAGAGCAGAACAGAGTTTTGTATACAACGTTTGTAGATCTGACTAAGGACTTTGATACTGTCAGTCATGAGGGCTTATGGAAAATTATGTCAGAATTTGGTTGCCTAGAGAAGCTCATCAGCATTGTATGTCAATTCCATGACGGCATGCTTGCCTGGGTTCTAGATAATGGACAATGCACTTATGCCTTCCCAGTCACCAATGGAGTGGAACAAGGCTGTGTGCTTGCTCCCATTCTTTTTAACATAATGTTTTCTGCCATGTTGTCAAATGCTTTCAGTGAGGATGAACACAGCATCAAGGTCAGCTACCTCGTTGATGGCAAATTCTTCAACTTGAAAAGGCTACAAGCCAAGACCAAAGAAGTGATACAAAGACACTTTCAAGGTCTCTCTTAAGAACTTTGGGGGGTGGCTAGGTGGTGCAGTGAATAGAGTACTGTCCCTGGAGTTAGGAGGACCTGAGTTCAAATACAGCCTCAGACACTTAACACAAAACTAGCCTGTGACCTTGGGCAAGTCACTTAACCCCAATTGCCCTGCCTTTCCCCCTCCAAATTAAAGGGCAAAAAATAAATCATGAGATTTTTAAAAAGAACTTTGGAAGTGATTGTGTGACATGGCAGACATTGACACAGGATCACTCAGCATGGCATGCCCATATCAGAGAAGGTGCTGTGCTCTACAAGCAAAGCAGAATTGAAGCAGCTCAAAGGAAATGAAGGATGTGCAAATTTGAAGTATTTGATATGGTGCTTGGGAGCCTGTGCTTGAACCCCAGTTTGAAAAATCACATCTCTCCCAAGCCTCAAATCTCCCTAACCTCAAAACACTGTCTCAGGCAGTTTCTCTCTAGCTGAAGGGCAGCATGCCCTAACAAAATACTTCTCTCTCTTCCTGATATAGTAGCCAGCTGCACTTACAGAATTTAGTAGTTTGTCCCATCTGTATACTGGGTCATACCTATCATATGTGTCCTAGATTCAGTCATATGTATACTCCCTAGCTCATTATATACATCCTGAATCCCCTGTTAGCTTGGGATATACCAAACTCCCAATATCCATCTTGTCAAACATGATATTGATGGGTGGCAGCTTGATCAGTCCTGACAGCTAGCCCATTTAGTGAAGTTTCAAGCCTAAAACTATACCTCCATGCAGCCCCTCCCCTTGGGCTATTTCCCAGTGAATTCTGGGCAATACACCTATGAAATACATGTTAAAAGTACATGTTCCTTTAAGAACTGACCACTTCTTAACTCCTCCCTAATCCCACCCTGACTCACCTAGTTAGCATAATTGGCATAGGTTATACTATAGAATATCCTATATAAACTTTAATTGTATCCCTTTAAGGTTGCAAGTTCCCTAAGAACTCTTGCCCTCTGTAAAGTGTAACAATAAATTTTTACCACCTTGACCTAGAGAATGCTTGAGTCCATGAATTCATTCCAGACTACTTTCCAGGGACTCTGGTTATTGGGGTTCCTGGACTCCCTGAACTCTTTGACCCCCTTCTCATTTCCTCCCCAAATGGTCACACAGACTATTTATGCCCAACCTGTGGGAGAGCATTCTCAGCTCATATTGGTCTGATTAGTCACGGTGAAACACATTGAAACTTGAGTTAAGTGCATAGTGATATCATTTGGTCCTCTTCTAAATGAAGTACAACAGGGAATACCTCTCCTGACCCCTCTTATTTCCAGTGCTTTCCTTCTGTTAATTATTTCATATTTGTCCTGTCTATGGCGTGTTTACACACATTTGTTTGCTTGTTATCTCCCTGTTAATTAGACTGTGAGCTCCTCCAGGGCAGGGACTCTCTTCTGCCACTTTCTGTATTTCCAGAGCTGGGCACAGAGTCCATCACACAGTAGGTGCTTAATCAATGGCTATTGACTGATTGGCTGACGTCAGCAGGGGTGGCTGAAGATCAGAGGGCACTGATTGGGAGGGGTCAGGCTGGGGAAGGCTCTTCCTCTCAATTCTAAGCCGCAGGTTTGGGGGGGGGTCTCTGGGGCAGTGCGGGGCCGAATGGGTGGCCCCCCCTCGTGCTCAAGGCCAACCCTCCCGTTTTGCAGATGGAGAAACTAGGGCTCAGGGAGGGCGAACGTACTGCCAGGGTCGTACAGCCTGCTCTAAGGACCGGGGCTGTCTCCCAGCCCCAGTCCCTCATGTGGCAGATGGGGAGACCGAGGCCACCCAGAATGACCCTGTAGTACTAGGAAAGGGCCGGCGGCTCGTCACGCCTGCGGGGCGTTAACGTCCTCTGGCTCATTAGTCCCACCCAGTTTCGGCCCTAACGCAAGCGACACTTCATATGTCGTGCGCATGCGGCTCCAAGCCCCGCCCCCTCCTCTCTCGCGGTCCTCTTTTTCCCTCCCCTCTCTGGGGAGAGGAAGACGCAAAGTGGGAGGCAGCTTCAGGAAGTGACGTAATCCCGACCCCGGAACGGAAGTGACGCTCGCCGTGCCCTTGACGGGCGGGCAGGGCCAGGCCGGGCCAGGCCTCAGGGGGCGGAGGCGGAGACGGAGGCGGCGGCGGAGGAGAGCAGAGGGTAGGACTGCCCGGGTGCCCCGCTCGGGCTCGTGGCCGTGCTCGCGCCGCAGGGAGGTAGGAGGCGCGCTTGGGGAATCCCCGGGGGGCTGCGGGCGGTGTCCAGCTTCCTCCCGGCTCCGCCCGCCCTGGCGGCCCCCTCCCTTCCCCAGCCCCGCGTTCCGCCCGTCCCCGAAACACAGGCCCCGGACCTCTCGTTTCCCGGGTCCTCGGGGTCACGCTGTCCCCTGCTCACGTGTCTGCCGTGGCTCGGTGTAGACTCCTGAACTCGGCATTCAAGGCCTTGCCTAGTCTAACCCCTGCTTGCATTCCCCGCTACCCAGCAGGCACTGATTCGGCGCCTTTCACGTGCCAGGCTCTGGGCTGGGCGCTGGGGACGACCGATCAATTAATTAGCATTTGTCGTTTACAAACTAGCACCTGCCTTACCCGAGTTTCTAGACCTAAGTGACCCCCACCCTCCCGTCCTCCACAACGTGGCCAAAACGCCAGTCTCCTACCTCCGAGCTTTTGCCTAAGCCATCTCCCCAACCCGGAATGCTTTCTTTTCTGCTATCTGTCCCATAGAACCCTTCCTTAGATTCCTGCAGTGCCCAGGGCAGGTGCCCCTTTCTACCAGAAGTCTGCCCTAGTCCCCATTACCACATAGTGTTCTCTTCCTCTTCAAACTTCCTGCCCATTGACAATGGTTTCTCCCTGCTAGAATGAAAGCTCCTTGAGGGTAGGAATTGTCTCATCTTTGTGGTTTGCATCCCCAGAGTTTAATATGGTGATTTGCATGTAATAAGTGCCCCATAAATGATTGCAACGTTGTGTGGCTTCGGCCAAGTCATGTCTCTTTGGGCCTCCGTTTCCATATCTGTAAAAGAAAAGTAGACGATCTCTCAGGTTCCTTCTAGCTTTAAATCCTATAATGATTTTAATAGTTTGCATTTATATGGTGCTTTAAGGTTTGCAGAGAGCTTTACATGTTATCTCATTTGATCTTCTGATCCTATGTAACAGGTCTTAACTCGTTTTTTCCCATGCTCTTTGGGTAGTCAGTCTGTGAAGCCTTCAGACTTCTTCTCAGAATTGTTTTTTTTTTTAAATAAAGTATGTAGGATTACAAAGGAAGCCAATTATATCACACTAGTTCTAAAACAAATTTTTTTAAACAAATTCACAGGCCCCAGGTTAAGATCACCTGCTATGTTGGGATGTCTTCAGACATTTAGAAGTCAAGGGACTGTAGACATAAAATCCTCACCTTTGGCTTTCATACCCAATTCCTCCATCCCCACAAATTACTTGCCCCTGAAGGAAGAGCCAGGATTTACACGTGGTTCTCAAGCTCTTATATGACTTTGTAAAGGGAAAAGTGGCCTTATGTTGGAGGCAGAAGATTTGTGTTCGAATCTCCTATAACCTGTATAACTGAGTGCCATATCTTGCTATTTTAGCCTCTAAAATGTCTCTCCCATCTGACCCCTTCTCCCTGCTCTGACTGCTACCACTTGGTTCAAGCCTTCATAACCTCTGCCCTGGATCATTGCAACAGACTCCTGCCTCTCCAGTTCATCGTACACATGGCTGCCAAAGAAACTTTTTCTTGAGCATAAATCCGACCATGATTCCCTATCAGCTGCTCTGATATCTTATTGCCTCCAAGATAGAATATAAACCCTTTAGCTTCTAAATCCCAGTGTGATTTGCTTCCAGCTTGTCTTTCCAGCCTCATTTGTTACAGTGGGTAGTGCTGGACTTGGAGTTAGGAAAACACTTCCCAGCTGTGTGATCTTGACCATTACTTACCTCTTTGCCTCAGTTTCCTTAACTGCAGACTGGGAGTGATAATTAGAGCACCTCCCTCCCAGGATTATTGTGAGGATCCAGTAAGGTCACAAATGTGAAGTGTTTTGCGTAAAGAGCCTTAAAGTAACATAGGCATCCCAGCCAGATGGGCCTGGCCTTCTCTCTTTGCCTGGGCCTGACTGGAATGCACGCCTTTATCTCCCCACCTCGTGGACTCCCTTTCCCTTGAGCACAGCGCCCCAGCCCCATCTTCTGCATGAAGCCTTTCCTGCTTCCCCAGCTGCTCTGTATGCATCTGTCTGTTAACTTGATGTTTACGCCCTGTGTGTTTGTCTGTTACTTGTATTCCCCCTTTAGAATGTAAATTCCTCGAATTCCTTCATGCTCTTCTGCCCTGTCAGGGTCAGGCACATAATAAATGCTTAATGAATATTTGTGGATCAGTTGGTTATATCTGACTTAGGCTGAGTATTTCTCTGTCTGGGCTTCAGTTCCCTTGGATGCACAGAAGGAGGTGGGCCCCTTCCAGCCCTGGCATCCCAGGGTCTCCTCGTACTGGTCTAGAGCACTTTGTGTGTATTTCTCCTTTGTCCAGAGGTAATGTTTGCCTTCCCTGCTGTTGGTTGTTGACTCTTGCACCCTCCCAGTGGACCAAGCTTCTCAAAGGAAACTGCTGGATGTGTTGTCTCTTTTGTATCTAGGCCCGGCAAAGCGGATGCATAGGAGCCACCTGGAAGATCTCTGGATTTTTGGAGTTGAGCTCTCCCTCTCATAGGGACCTCAGAAATCCTTGTGGCCCCCTCATTCTACAGATAAGCAAAGTTTGTTTGCCCAAGGTCACGAAGCCAAGTCCTGCTGCAGCTAGAACTTCAGCCCAGACTACACCTTTCCTCCTGCTTTTTAGTTCTTCCTTATATCCCGTTTTCATTTGCCTTCTAATTTCGCTCTTCCTTCTGCTTATCCCTTCATCTTCCCTTCTGCTGTTCATCCTTTTTTCCTCTTCCCTCTTCTCCTCTTTGGGTATCCCCCTGCCTTGTATTTGGACCCCTCCAGTAGGCTTCCTCTCTGTTTCCCCTTGTTGTTCTTGGCAACCTTGTTTTGCCTCAGTTGACCAGCTTCACAGATTTCCCATTCTCTCTGTTTTTCCTCCTTATAGATGGCCCAACGTATGGTCCTCAGGAGATTCCTGGCCCCTATCTTCTCCAGGAAGCTCCCTCAGTGTCGCTGGGTGCCTCTTCCTCCTGAGGTTCTAGCCCAGGGTGGCTCTGCCAGACCCACTGCTTCATCCAGTTTGGCCCGGACATTCTCTACCACCAAGATCTCCAACATTACCTTTAATGTCCAGGATGGGCCTGACTTTCAGGACAGAGTTGTCAACAGTGAGACACCAGTAGTTGTGGATTTTCATGCACAGTGAGTATGGGGCATATGCAGAGGGTGGGGTCTTTAAGTGCTAAGTCCACTGTCCCATGAATTCTACCATGTTTCCAGGGCCCTACCTCTGGGATACTTTTCAGAATTCTGCTCTGTTTGAATAAATGTGGTTTAGAAAAAAAATGTGTCCAGAGTACCATTAGAGGGCAGTATTTGGCCTCCTGGGTTTCTGAACAGTTTAATAACCTTACAGATAAGCCTTCCATACTTCTAAGTTGTTGCTCTCCAGAGCTGGGAGAGGCCTTATGAAAATTCATCAGAGCCTTCCCAGTGGTTGGACTCTAGATGAAAATGGCCTTGGCAAGATGTTGGTCACACAATGGTCGTGTGTTTGCTTGTTGTTGTTTTTTGAGTTTAAAGCACCCCTAGCCTCCCTTCAAAGTCTGGCCTAATTTCTTTATGATCCCTGGCTTCAGTCAGCTGAAGGGGAGTTCATTAGACCCCTCTCAGTGAGAATTGGAGGTGCTCACAATTTAGAACCTGGGAGGCCTCCTGCGTCCTTCATCTCTGCTAAACACTTGGCTTGTTCTCTTTCGGTTTTGTTCTCTGAGTCACTGTCTTCCTCATTTGTCCAAGGAGATAATATTTTCTGGATTAGACTCTGAGGGTTCTTTGATAGAAGTCCCAGAATCCAAGGGCCTGATGAGTGCTTGGTGATGAGACAGTGGTTTGCACAAGTTGTGATAAGCAATCCCCAGAGAAAGGGTTGTGTTTGTTGAGAGGCCTTTGACCCCCAGCCCTCTTCCTCTGCCACCCCAGGCCGCTGCCAGTGATGGGGAATTTAAAGCTCCTGGACCACAGCATTGCTTCCTTTTTTATGCGTCTTGTGCGGCTTTGGGCTCACTAACTGAACCTAGCCTCCCTCATAGTGTTGGAGGTAAACTGAGAAAGGTTAAGCCTTCTCTTGAAGAGCCTTGTTCATTCTCAATCGGAGGCCAAGGCTCTGTTGTCACCTTCCAACAGTCAACCTGGGCACCTTTCTTGGTAATATTCAGGTCCTGCTTCCCAGGACAAACATTTTCTCACGAGAGAGATGTATTTAAATGGAGATACACTGAGGATTCTTTGAAGCTGAGACTTGAGTTGCTGGATTTTCCTTATCTCACTTTAGACACCTCTTTTTCAAAGGCTTTATGGATAATTTTTTATTTTTTCATCCCCATCACATCCCAATAAGCCTGCCTGCCCCTGGTCACCACAGAACCCTCCCTTGGAGCAACAGAAGCAGGGAGAGTGAGACCAGCCATGTCTGACAGAGATGCTTCCTTTCCTCCCCTTCTTGAGGTGGTGTGGCCCCTGCAAGATCTTGGGGCCCCGGTTAGAGAAAATGGTGGCAAAGCAGGAGGGGAAGGTGCTGATGGCCAAGGTGGACATTGACGACAACACAGACCTCGCCATTGAGTATGAGGTATGAAATGGGTGCCAGCAGTGACCCTGGAACCCAAACACACAGACCCTCCAGCTCCCCTGAACCACAGAATGGGGCTGTCTAGTCTGTAGCTTCATCCCCCTGCCCTGGACAGAAATACCAGTTAGAGTCTTTGAGGTTCTCAGGATTCTTGCTTTAGGCATCAGGGCTGCTGTGTCAGACTTTTCTAGACTGACCCTTTTGAAGGCCTAAAACTGCTCTGAGAAGAGAGGGAGTGGATGAGCTGGCCTCTGGGAGCTCCAACAGCTATAAATCTGAGATGCTCTGACATGTCCCTCTCTCATGACCTTCCCTCTGGAGGATACCCTTCTGAGATGTTTCAGGGCTTCCTTGGAAGGGTTGGGATAAAGAGTACTCCTCCTGCCTCTTCTCTGAACAAAATCTTGTATCATTTTGTAAAGAGCATTCGTTGCTCCCGAGACATCTCCCCAAATACCCTCCTAGAGCAGCAGAGATTTTGATGACCATTGTCCCTTGCATAGTCAAGGAGCCCACCAGGAACCTCAGAGTCCTGGGAGACCTATACCGTGATAGTCCATGTGTCTCCACTGGGCTGTGGAGGGACTGTGGGTAGGCTAGGGGCAGCAGCAAGCCTGGAGATCTGAGTCCCTAAGCTTTAGCCTGGTGGTTTTTTCAGGGCAGATGGCTGAGATCCCACATCCAGCAGAAGGATCCTTCTTGATTCCTCTCTCTCTCCCTGCTCAGTCTTTTATCTTCCCTTTTTCTGGTGAAATAAGAAGATGAATCTCAGCTCACAAACCAGAGCCTTCTGAAAATTGCAGAATTTTGGCATTGGAAGAAATAGAGTCCAGATCTGTGATTTCACTGAGGTAGAGAATCCTTGCACAAGTAAATATCCTCTGACAGTCTAGGTTGGCACCTTCTCTGAGATTTACAGCCCTAGAGAGTCACAGAATTTACCGCTTAAGCTTACCCAAGGAGAGTCCAAGTCGTCCCATCTCCGAGACTGACAGTCCATTGCACCACATCTCTGACAGTTGGTCACCCCAGCTTCTTCCTGATCTCACAGAGGGAAACTCACTACCATTCAGAGAAGCCTCTTAGACGTGAGGGTTCATTTCTGGTCATTAGGAAGGTTTTCCTTCAGCTGAACTGAAATCAGCTTGCCCTATAACTGCCCATTGCTCCTGGTTCCACCCCCTGAGGCCAGGCTGAGATGCATGATTAGCATGTTAAGCAGAGTTCCTTAATTTCTGGGGTTTAGGTGCATTTCCTCAGACTCTCCTATATCTTCCCTCCATACCTCCCCCACCCCCATCCTCAGACACATTCATTTGTTCTCTGAGACCAAAGCCCACTCCCCTGCCCCCACAATTGATGTAGCCCTGGCCAGCTGCCCAACTTCAGATTTCACAATCCTCAGCAGATTCCCCAGGGGGGGAGAGCAGAGGGGAGGGAGACCCCCTCCAAGCTTTGGAATGTGCGTACATTCTTTGCCTTGTGTTTCAGCATGCCCCCCAGGCTCCAGGCTGTCCTGACTACACATAGCCCACATCCCTCAAGTGTTTCTTGCTTCCAGAACCAGTCCCTTTCTCATGTTTTCTCTGAATAAAGCAACAACTTCTTTTCTCTTTATTATTCCTATTGTCCTGCCCTTTGCCCTCTCCCCCCACTTCACTTGATTTTGGAATTGGTGAAATTGCCTTTCCCAACTCAACAGGACTTTGTTGTGGCTGGTGGCCAAATGGAGATAGGAGCAGAAATAACCCGGCCTGCGGGCAGAATTAGGGTCCTGATCATTCCCTTACCTTCAAGCTTTGAGCTGTTCAAAGCCAACATAGACTAACTACTTAGAGTAGTCTTAAAAGGGTTAATCTTGTTTTCTCATCATAGATCATCAAAGAGAAATCTCCCAGTCCCCGCACCCCCCACTTTTTGTGTATGTTCAGGACTTGTGATGAGTGTAGGGATCATGGGGGGTGGGGGAGGACAGACTCCCTTCACAAGGCCACCTGGCAGCTCAGCCCTTAACATGAGTGTTAGAGTATGTTGGGGGCTGCCCAGGCTCACACAACCCAAGGCTGCTGAGATAGGACTTCTGGGACCTCTCCCTACAAGGCCAGGCACTGGCCCAGGCCATCATGGCTTCTTCTAAAATTTGTCCTGTGACCATGGAAAGCCTCTATTCCTCCTCCCTGTGGAAGACAGAGCTAGCTGTAGTTCATACTCACCAAGCCCCTAAGTGTCATAAGAACATTTGTCATCACAATCTTGAAGCGGAGAGAGCCCAGGGATTGTTACCCATTTTCCAGAAGAAACTTGGACTTGCCCACCAGAGCTTCATGCTGGGTTTCTCTTAGTCCTCTCTCCATTACGCTGTGATGCCTCTGGTCATCTGGATCTACCCAGAGTGGAGCCCAATCCTGCAAAAGAAGCTGTGGTGGAACTTGGGGCCATCCTGAGCAGGGTAGGGCCCATGCTGGGATGAGGGGGCTGCAGCTGCTTTTTAAAAGTCCCAGGAGTGCTCCTTGTCACTGCCTTTGCACTTCTCAGGAGAGAGCCTCAAGCACAGAGAGAATGGATTGCAGGGGACTGACCTTTTCTCAGTTGTAGTAATTCCTAAGAACCCTCCTGTTCCAAGGGTGTTGATAAAATACTGTTCATTTGGAAAAGACATGAGATTTCTGTGTTCTACTTCCCACTCATTACTCAGCAGAGATCCCATGTTGATCTCAGACCTTGCTTTCAGTCACATGCTGCCTCTGTGTTCTTGTGCTAATTTAACTCTCAGCTAGGGTCTGTATTAAAGGACTTGAGATGGGTGGGTGAACCCTGCAAGGCTGCAGTTAGAGCTCTGTGCCCAGACAGCAGAACAGTGCTGACCCCTGAACCTAGTTTGAGGAAAGCCTCATTAAGGGCTAAGTGTAGAGTACTAATGACTGACATTTTATCACTTTATAGAGCAAATATGCTGCCCTATAACACATATCAGCTGTGAAGCAGGCAGTCTAAGAATGATTTTGATTGCTTGGATGAGAAAACTGAGTCTTGGGCAAATTAACTGAGCTAGGTCACTGTAAGCAGGTGGAAGAAGCTGGGATTTGAACTTGCATCTTCTTTCTCCAGGCTCAATGGTCTCTTCTCTTCCTGCGGTTATTCAGGTCTTGGTCTGTTTTAGTTGTAATTTATTTATTTTTAAGTTTCAGCATTCATTTCCCCAAGATTTTGAGTTACAAATTTTCTTGGCTTTGGTCTATTTTAAGTGATCTCAGTGCCCAGGGAGAGTGTGAACAATTGGGTTCTGCCAGTGTCCCCAACTGGCATTTCAGGCAGGAGCTTTCCCACCCAAGTGACAGAGTAGATTGATGGATTTGTATCTAGTCAGTTTTTCCTGTAGATGCCAGTGGGCAGCAAAATGACTAGCTCAAGGCCTGGATTGAAATGGGAGACTATTAGAGATAGAAAGGGCTCTGGGTTGGGAGGGAGGAGGGCCTGAATTCGATTCCCACTTCTGATGGTTACTAGCTGTACTATGAGGAGGTCATACCAAGTGGCGCCTTCCAGTTACCATTCCCATGTTCCTGGGGCCTTAGCACACAGAATCTTAGCCCCAGTTAGCTGGGCCTCCTCATTTTACACCTAGGCCCCAAGAAGGGGCAGAGGAGATCACGTCATGACAAAAGCCCAGGGCCATGCCCAGGACCTCCGCTCCCAAGGCATCTGCCTAATCCACAGAGTGTGCGGTCATCTTTTGGATACCCTACAGGTGGTCAGCATCCATATGTTTGACTGTAAATCACAGAATCTCCTCTTTGGAAGGACTTTCCAGGGTCTTCAGCCCTTGTGGTCCCTGCTCCAGGTGCAGCTGGGGGAGAGGTCATTGACTGCCTCAGGCTACCACTAGAGGGTGCCCACTGAGAACCAAGCTTGAGACACATATCTCCCTGGATCAGCATCTGCAGCCTTTTTTGGTCATTGGTTATGCAGGGAAGAGGGGTGGGGCATGTGCAGGCTTCTTGGCACTTTAAGTGCCCACCCACCGAATCTTGTGCCTGGGAGAGCTCTGTGAAGCCTAGAATGGAAACAACAGAGGGGTGGGGTTGGGTCCCTGAGGATCACCAACACCAGCCTGGGACTTCAGAGCTTTTGTGCTCCCCCCAACTCTTTGGGGTTTCAGGCCCTCCCTCCTCTGAGACTTGGCTAGTCTCAGCTGCCTCCTCTGCAGTTTAGGATTGCTTTCAGTTAATGGGTAAGAGGTAGAGTTAGCCATGTTTCAAAGGATTAGGCAGAAGTTGTCCTAGCCAAAGAATAGGCTCAAGGCCTCAGCCTCTTCTGGGTGATGGCTGTTTGGAATGTCCTTCTGCTCAACAGTTGGGCCATATTCTGTCATTTAGGTACCTCACAAATGGATCATGGCACTTTGGGGGGCTTTCCTGAACATGAGTAGTCTAAAAACTTTACCGACCAAACACACATTGTCCTGTGGTTTTTTGATAAAAACTGGGCAAATCACAGGCCACTGAGGTGATATTGTTGAATAAATGTGCAAGAATTTGGGCATAGAAACCAGTGGTTTCCCTTATCCCACCAAGGTTACTGTTGTTTAGTTTTGGGCCTCCTCTGAGTTGACCAGGATTTTTTCTAAGACTGTAAGGACCATGCTTTTAAGCCTGAAGCGCATTCTTTGAAATACCCGTGGTAAGCTCCAGTCTTTGCCTTTTGAGGGATTGCTAGATATCACAGGTTTGTTGGGGAAAGTGGGGATCCACCTGAATACAGTGCTGTGTCAGGAAAGAGGAGTGACTATAATGAGGCTGGTTTTTACATGCAGTTCATCGACTGCCTTGGAGGAGGAGGAGGCCACAGACTTGAGCTGTGTCACCTTCGTGAAGTGATCACAGAGCCTCTTCAAAGTTGACTATCTTTCATTCAGCAAACATTAAAATGCCCACTATGTGAAAGGTGGCATTGGACTAGACACTGGGCATATACAAAGATAAAATCACATAGTCCTTGCCCTCCAGCAACTCACAGCTGAGTTCTTTACCTGGACTCCATGAACTGTTTTAAAAATATTTTGATGACTAGTTCAGCATCACTGGTTTCCTTTGTACGCCTCAGTACTTTATTCTGAGCAGGGTTCCATGGGCCTTTTCCTCAGCCTGAGCACCCCAGGGCCAAGAACACACCACAGGTCTAGCAGATGGTTTTTGAAGGGCAGCGTTCACCTGAATGTCTAATTCCTAAGGTATTTAACTCGTCTGCTTACTTTGTACCTGCCACACATATGGGGGAAAGCAAACATTCGTGTTGGGCCTTTTGTTCTTCAGCATGCAGGCTCCAGAAAGGCAGGGTGCATGTCTCTTGTAACTAATTTATGGATCTAACAGTTAATGGCTTGAGAATGTATAGCACGCCACTGCTGACAAAGGCCTACCAAGGCAAGATGTGACAGTATTGTCCCCATTTTACAGATGAGGCGACTGAAGCTCCAGAAGGTACAGGGATTGACATAGGGCTGTGCGGCTTCCTCGGCCAAGTGCACCGTCCTGGCATGCCACCACCAAGGCAGCTGCCTGTGACAAGGCGTGTCATCTTCATGAAAACCTTGCCTGGGTCATTTCTGTGGCCTTTCTTCTCCATTCCCAAGGAGCTCTCCAAATCTTCCTTTCCCTCCCTCCTCTAACACCCAGGATTTGGGAAGAGTTTTCTATGGATTCCTCAGCCAGCTTTGAATTCTAGGGTCTTTGTTTGCTTACCAATAATGAGCTATACTTCTGTCCATCTGACCTCACATCATACGACCTTTTTCTCTCTGCCTATAGAACAGCAAGAAAACTCAGTCAAGTACTACACCAAGGTCTTTCAGCCCTGTCTGCATTCTCTCTCCCCAACCCCCATCCTGCAGCTATTTTTTGTAGTGGTAGTTATTTTCATCTCTGCTATGCCTTTGGCCAAACCACTGGGTGATGAGTCAGAATGTGGTTTTTCAGGGGGAAGGGTAAATCCTGGGAGTTTGAATGGAAAGTATTTTTCCATTGGGGAAACCCCAGAGCTCTGAGATATTCTTGCCCCAGTGGCACTTACCAAAGGAAGGGACCTCATTCTGTTCCAGCCCTGGTGGTAGCCTTGAACATTGCTATCCTAGAGAACCCCAGTACTCTCCAGGCCCTATGACTCTCAGCCCCCCAGACTAGGAATCAGCAAGCATTCTCTGGTCTTGAAATAATGTCATCTCCTTTATCCTCCCTTGCCCCCACCCCTTCCAGGTTTCTGCTGTGCCAACTGTGCTGGCCATCAAGAATGGGGACGTGGTGGACAAGTTTGTGGGCATCAAAGATGAAGACCAGCTGGAGGCTTTCCTCAAGAAGCTCATTGGCTGCTGAGCTAGGCCTGCTTTTGTTTCCCCATGGGGTCCTCCTAGAAGAACTCTAGTCCTTTTCAGTCCTTACCTGTCTAGCCCCCCTTGGCCCATCCTGCATCTTTCTGGGGAAGGGTTCCTCATCTCCAAACTTGGGAACCAAGAGCATTTCCCAGTGATGTGACTTTAGAGGGCTGGTCCTTAGGGAAGTGGTGCTGCTGCTGACCGTGGGAGAGAGGGCTGGGATGGGGGCTTGGAGTGTTTCCACTCTCCTGTACTTGATCCCTACCCCCCCACTCCCATCCCTACCACCAAGCCCACCCTAACCTAGGCCTCTCCAGAGGAGACAAGATGGACCTGTTTCAGCAGGACTGCTTAATAGTGGGATCACCCTGTTTTGACTGTGAAATTTTTATCCTTGTGCTTTATTACAGAGGCTCTGTGACCCTGTGCCTGACCTACTTGCCACATTTTCTCCTCTGATGCTATTTTGTAAAAGAAAAGAGAGAGTTATACATACATATGTATGTAAAGTTCTCTCGTTTTTTTGTAGGTCTGTAATAAAGAGAGCTTTACTGATAACTTCTACCTCCCTCTGTGAAGAACAGACCCCATGGTACACTCTGAAATTTCATAGTGACCATCACCCATCTATGAGAGACTCCCCTCATCCCCCTTTCCTTTCCAACTACCAGGGGGTGAGAGCAAGAGCTGGCCCTGGGGAGGAAGGGAGGAGCTCTATAAAGCTCTTTAGGCTGGAAGAGCCCTCCAGCCCTGCCTTAGCATCAGAGTCCTCCAGTTTTATGAGCAAGAGGTTTAACTGTGGAGTAATCAAACAAATTAAACTCTGGCTAAGCAGCAGAAACACTTTCCATCCTTTTGGAGCAATCCACTTTAACCCTCTCTTGGGCTGGCCTCTAGTCTTTGTTTCCTTATCTGGTTGGTTTCCTATCTTATTTACAAAAATATGCACCACCACCCCTTCTTTTCCCCTCTCCACTTCCAGCCTTTTCATTAAATTGAGACAAGCCCCCCACCAATGGCTTTGCTTTCTATCTTGGTTTGTTGGTCGCCATCCCTTCCCCTCCCCTCCCTACCATGGGAGGTTCTCTAATGAGATCTGTCTGGCCTTCCAGCGAACTTCACAAGGGCCCTTTCCAGGGTGAGCAGGCCTTCTGTGGCCCTTAGTTTGTGCGTTGCATCTTCCCTGCATCTGTGTCTCTGTGGGGCACTGCCCCCCACTAGCCTTGGGTGCAGCCGGCTTCTGATGATATCAGTAATGGAGAGAGCTCATTCTCAGCAGAGCAGTCAGGCTGCCAATGCATGCCATGACACAGATTGAGACTGTGAAGAGCCAGAGGGGCTAGCCAGCTCAGTGAAGAGGCTGGCTGGCGGTCTTAGAGGCTGGGAGTAAGAGGGGTGGGATCCATCCCACCAGCTGCTTATCTGATGTTGACCCTTGGTCAATTTACAGGTGGTTTTTATTTTAGTTGCTTATGGGTGGGAACTATAACAGTTCATAATAGAGTATTGGCTTTGGAGTCAGACCTGACCTTGAATCCTGTTTCAGATGCCACCTATGTGACCCTGGACAAGTCACTTAACTTCTGTCTGCCACGGTTTCCTTATCCATAAAGTGAGGGGGTCGGACTTGAATAAGATTTCGATCAGCTCTAGACCTATGATCCTATAAACTGGTACCAAGAATGTAACTGAATATTGTGTGTCCAAGTTTAATTTTTATCTAAGGGACACCACGGAATGGGGAGGATGGATCTAAGTGATTTACAAAGTTCTGGCTCTTAAGATTCTAGGGCGGTCATGGAACCTCTAGAGAGAACTGCAATGTAGAAAGTTTAGGGAGGGGAAAAGCAAGCAGCAGCCATGTTGCATACACGCCGGAAGAGGAGCAAGGTCCCAGCTTTAACTTCTAGCCAGTCTGAAACCTGTAGGGGAATGACCGGGGCAAAGGATCCCAGGCCATGAGGGAGCCCATAGTTCTGTCCCTCTGAACCAGCAGTTTTCTAGGTGACCATGTGCTGCAGTATATTGAAACACCAAATGGGGCAAGCCCACAGATGTGTTGGTCAGACCTAAACCCAGAATCAGGAAGTCGCAAAACAGATCAAGAGGGCAGAAATCAAATTGTGTTTAGGTCAGACCACTTTAAGATCACTGAAAGCTTGTAAGTCTGCAGCCTGAGCTGCAGAACCTGAGAAAGAGAACCTGAGAACCTGAAATAAAGTATCAGTAGAAGTGAAATGAAAGTGCTGGAGGAACAGATGAGAAAAGAGATGAGAGCTATGGGAAAAAGATTTGAAAAGGAAATTAACATCTTGGGGTTTGAGTTACAAAACCTTGCCCAAGCAACACATTTTTTGAAAAGGGTCAACATCAGATAAGCAGCTGGTGGGATGGATCCCACCCCTCTTACTCCCAGCCTCTAAGACCGCCAGCCAGCCTCTCTGTGGCCCTTAGTTTGTGCGTTGCATCTTCCCTGCATCTGTGTCTCTGTGGGGCACTGCCCCCCACTAGCCTTGGGCGCAGCCGGCTTCTGATGATATTAAAAGATCACTAGACTACCTCAAACTCATCAGCAAAAAAAAAGCCTAGAAACCATATTTTAAGAAATTGTAAAAGAAAATTGCCTAGATCTCTTAGAATCAGTTCAATGTAGATAGAAGCCACTGGTCACCTCCTAAAACCCCAAAATGAAAACTAGCGCCAGTATGGCCAAAATCCAGAGCTGCTCAAATCAAAGGAAAAATACTACAAGTGACCAGAAAGAATGAATTAAAGTGCTAAGAGTTGTCAGAATTACAGTTTAGCAGGCAGCATTTAAAGGAGCAGTGAGCTTAGAACATGATACTCCAGAAGGCAAAGGAGCAAGCAAAAACTAATGAAACTGGGTATAATCCTGTTTCAGGGAGTGGAGGTGGGGGTGGGAGTGTAGAGGATGTGCTAGGAGGAGAGAGGAACAGACCTTTAATGAATTAGGATTTTCAGGCATTCCCCATGAAAAGACTAGAACTGTGTAAGTGCTAATGCTGAAGTCAAGAGAGAAACATAAAAGGATAAACATGATGGAACAGTCATAAAGATACATCTCATGGGGAGATGATACGTGTATCCCCTTCAGAACTTTCATCACATGAAGACATAGACTAGATACAGAGTTGGGGAATATTTCTGTTATGTCTTAATCTTCAAAGAAGAATGGGAGGGTAATAAGTATTAGCAGTTACTATGTACTAGGCACTTTACAAATATTTCATTTGGTTCTCACAACAACCCTGGGAGGGAGGTGCTGTTACCATTCCCCATTTTGCATTTGAGATAACTGAGGCAAATAGGTTAAGTGACTTGCCCAGGATCACATGGCTGATACTTGTTCAAATCAGGATTTGAATTCAGGTCTTCCTGACTCTAGGCCCAGCACCGTGCCACCTAGCTGCATGCGTGGAAATGGGAAAGGAGAAGATACTGCAAGAAGAGGGAAGGAAGCAGAATGGGGAAATTATCTCATAATTGGGGCATACAAGTAGAAATCTATACAAAGAGGAAGGAGTGTGGCATGTATGTGACACTTGAACTTCATTTTCGTCTGAACTGGTCAAAGGAGGGTAACAGAAGGTACAGAAATACACCACTCAATGGGGTAAGGGAGAAGGAGGGGAGAAATCGGGAAGGATGGGTCTGAAGCAAAACAAACTAATGATGTACATGATGAAAATGGGGTGCCCCCAAATTGGGGAATGATTGAACAGGTGACAGCATGTGGCTGTGATGAAATACTATTCTCTTTTTAAAATGGAGATGGGGTAGTTCCAAAGAAACCTGGGAATATCTGTACGAAGTGAAGGGCTCAGAATCCAATTGGGAGAACGATTCACACGAGGAGGATGACAGCATCCTAAAAACAAGTCAGAAGGGCTCTTGAGGACACGCGTCCCTCCTCTCTAGATAAGGAGGTGAAGGACTGAGATCACACATTGAGACTTTTTTGGACATGGTCAGTGCAGTTTTGCTAGACTCTACATGTTTGTAACAGAAGTCTTGGTTTTCTCCCTCAGTGAGGGTGGAGTGGAAAGGGGAGAAGACAGATTTTTGCTGATTGGGAAAAAAAATAGGAAGAGGAGGAAATGTACTGGAATGTGGTCAACAACTTTTCGACCTCTATCTAGTACCATGGGTGAGGTTAAAGAGTCTGCAGCAGTTCTCAACCTGTGGGTCGCAACCCCTTTGGGGGTCAAATGACCCTTTCACAGGAATCACAGGGGTTGCCTAAGACCATCGAAAAACACAAGACACCGCTCCTCTCTCCGTCTCCAGGCGGGTCCGCCCACATGCAGATATGCCCATATACCAGTATTAAAGGGTTGTGGCATTAGGAAGGTTGAGAACCACTGCAGGGGACCACAGGCAGGCCTGAGAAATGAAGAGGGAAGAGGGAAAAGAAGACAGAGAGAAGGTAGAAAAGAGGTGAGCTGCAGACAGCTGACTGCTGTCATTCAGTACAAGCCTATATAAAAGGGTGCTGCCCAAGCCAAGACAGAAGGGAGAGTCTCTGGCTGTTCAGTTTCTCCTCGGACTCCAGGATTGTGTTTAGACAATCCTATTCTGCCCATGTCCCCTATGAATTGGCTGCTGGAGCCTTCCTGTGTTTGTGATGTATAGCTCAGGTCACTTAGGAGTATGCCTACCTGAGGAGGGGAAGGGACAAGGGGCTGGATCAGAGATTGGCCCAATGTACTATCTGCATAGTAAGCCTGACTTGGGGAGCAGCATTCTTTACTAATAGACACTAACAAAATTTATTGTCCAACAACTCCCTTTTTCTCTTGCATTTAACTCTCAAGCATACTATGAGTTAGTGCAAGGGTTAACCTTTTATTACACATAGGGAAACTGAGGTGCCAAGAGATCTGCCTAGGGCCACACAGCTGTACCACCAGTAGTATTCAGACTGGGGTCTCCTGCTCTGCCTGTCTCCATACCAACTGCTCTTTCCCCCACACTACATGCCCCTTCCAGGCGCCATCTCCAGTTGTCCCTGATTTCTATCTTGCCACTGGACCCAGATGGCTCTGGAGCAGGTGAGGCCAGTGACTCTACACGGCCCTGCCTCACTTAAATCCAATTCACTTGCAAGTCATGGCCTCACCTCCCAGGATGTCACGATATCACCATCCTCTCTTTAGAACTGGTTAAACAAAAACAACTGCCCTGGGCAGAGTAAAGCAAGAAAAGGCCACTTTTAAATTAGGCAATGACCTTCTGTAGATGGAGGTTCTGAGCTTAAGGTCCAGGGCAGCTGGTCATTGTTGTGTGTATCCCCTAGGGCAGCGGTTCTCAGCGACCCTTTATACAGCTCTTCATGTTGCAGTGACCCCCAACCAGAAAATCATTTCTGTTGCTACTTCATAACTGTAATTTTGCTACTGTTATGAATCGTAATGTAAATATCTGATCTGCAGGATACATTGTTACAAATTGAACATAACCCACAGGCTGAGAACCACTGCCCTAGAGCCTGACCAGTGCTGTGCACACAGTAGGTGCACTGAGGCTTGTTGAAAAGGACTGCACGCCTCAAGGATAACTTATATGGGGCGAGGCTCCCCTGAAAGCAGCCCTGCCCTAGCATGCTCTCGTTCTCTGGGCCTCAGTGTCCTCAAACATCTGTAAAGAATGAATTAAATGAAGCCCAAGCAAGGTCCCTTCCAACTCTTAGCCCAAAGATCTTGGGGAAAACAGCCGGCCCCTTTTAGAGTCCAGATTGGGGGGGGGGAGAGGGATGGGGATCTAGAAGAAGTTTGTTTTCTCTCTTATTCAGCCTTACAGTTATTCTGATGAAAAGTATCTAATGAGCTTGTTATGATGAAGGGACTGGACTAGCTTTCCAGCTCCGAATCTATGATCTGTTTACTCTGGCAAGACCTCAGTTTTTGTTTGACTGGACACAAGCCATTTCTAAAATGCTCTAAACAGCCATAGGGGAAGAGAGCAGAGGATTTAAATGGGAAGGGACCTCAAAGGTCAACTAGTCCAACCACACATTTGCTAGAGAAGGAAACAGGCCCAGAGATGGGGAGTGACTGCTCCAAGGTCATATAAGGTGCTAAGCCTGCTTTGGTATACATCAGATTCCAAACCTTGGTCAGAAGGTGGGCGGTTCTGCCAAGCAGGAGGGTGGGAGTGTGTTTGACTGGAAGGGATGTGCACATACCGGGACCAAGTGCTCTGGGAATATCCTCTGGCTCTGGTGCCCAGGGAGACTACTGGGAACATCCCCATCCTAGGACAGAGTGAGACACGAGTCAGGGAAGGCTTTGCTCAGAAGTTGGCCCTTGAGCTGAGTTTCAAAGGCAGTGAGGGAACATGCATTGTGGGGGACACCGAGGCAGAGTCCCATCCTGAAAGGGTCCCAAGTGATTCCTGAATTCAAGATTTTTGCTTTGGATTCCCTTGTCTTTGGCCAAATGTAGGCCCACTTACAGGAAGGGGTGGTATGGTAATGAAGGAAGAGATCAGGCTTGGAAATATGGAGACCTAAGTGTGAAACCTGATTCTGCTCTGCTGTTTATTCACTGTTTAAGTAGGTAGCCTCTCTGACCCTCAGTGTCTTCATCTGTAAAAGGGAGACAATCCTTGTACCAACTCCTTCTCAGGGGTACTCTAAGGGAAGTACTTTGTAAATCTTAAAGCACCATGGAAATGTGAATCCTAGTTATTAAGGGACTATGTGCCCATCTCTGAAGGTGCCAGAGGCTAGGTCAGGATTTGCTATTAGTAATTTAAGCACATTCATCCTGCCAATCTCTCTGTCTCTGCCTCTGTCTCTCTAACTCTCTCTCTCCTCTTCTCTTTCTCTGTGTGTGTTGGGTGGGGGAGAGTTGGGGGTGTATGGCTACCCAGCATTCCCTTCTGCTAAATTCCATAACCCAGTGCCCACCCCATGGTTTCCCAATGATCCTCATGCCTCAGGAAGCTTCTGATGTGACTAGGTGGAGGCCTTGGGCTGGATCTGACCTAAAGAATATTGCTTTGATCCATCTGCTGCTGCTGTGGCCGGATGCTGTTGGACAAACAGATTCCAGGCAGTGTTTTTTACTGGTTCCTTTTTGTTTCCTGGAACCCCAGCTCTGGACATGGCTGTGAACTCTGCAACCATGCAGGAAACTCCTCAGTCAGTGTCCGTCTGGTCCCCCTGACCCATCCTGCCCCAGCTGCCAACTTCAGTAGCATCCTAAGCCTCCACGGCTAGTAATGGTGGCATGAGCTATAGGGAGGAGGGCGAGGTCCCCACGCCAGACTCTGGAGCAGAGCATTGAGCTCTCTAGCCAGATTGGTGCTAGGCCTGAACCTGACCCTGCCTGGTCAAAGAAGAGAGGGAAAGAAAAGGTGGGGGGAAAGCTGAGGAGTACCTGAGGGGGCCCAAACCTCTCCCCAAGGTTTGAGGTTTCAGAGCTGTTTCCTCCCTTGATTTTGGTGGGCACTTTACTGTGTTCATCTCCTTCCAGCCTTCTGGGCCTTCCATTAATTAATCAGTCAATCAGCAAACATTCATTAAGCACCTACTGCATGCCATTTCCTTGGCACCAGAAGGATGGTGATGGCTAAGCAGTCTTACTCATACATTCAAGGCTTTCCCCCATTCCACACCTCTCCCCAATAGGAGAAGGACCATCCTGGTTGAACCAAGGGAGGAGCACTACCCCTTATGTTCTGACTGGAACTGGTTCTGTCTGACTGGAACCCAGATCCCAATGCCCAGAAGACACAGCCTCTCCCACCTTCACTCCTGGGTTCTGGAGTCCAGAATACTTCTAGGGAGCCAGTAACCTATGTGCTGCTTAGGAGCAGCTGGGAATGCTCTCACCCTAGGGGAATTCCTGTTGGAATCTACCAGTCTGTCCTGGTCTGCTGCTTCTGGCCTTGCCTGGCCAGGCCCCTTCTGCTTATCTTCTCTATCAAATCCTCAGGCTAGGAATCGCCCAAGCAATCATTCTTTCATTCTACCAGGTCTTTACTGATGGTCTGCCCTGTAGAGTTCAAGGTGCCCCACCTCAAACTCATTCAGTCCAGAACTGATACCCCCTACTTTTCCAAGCCTTCATCTTTTTGATTAAAAACACCTTCCTTCTCCTCAGCACCTAGGCTGACATGTCAGTTTGGAATCCTAACTGTATCACAAATCCAGAAATACACAGGCCCTTACAGCCCTTCTCCTGAGGGCCAGTCCCCTTCACACTCCTTCTGTGTGTGCCCTTTCTCCTATCCAGCAGCAAATCTGTGGCTAGGTGGACTGTCTTTCAGGCCTTCCACACCTCTTCTTAACTCTGGTCTGCCTCCCTTCTCATCCATCCTTTGTCTCACTCACCAAAGAATCTTACCAGTCTCCCCTATGGTCAGGCCAATCCTCTGTGGAAGACCCTCCTGTGGCCCCTCTTTCTGCAAATTAGAGCATAAGCTCCTCATCCTAGAATCCAAGGCCTTCCATGCTCCACACTGGAGCCACTACCCTCTCCCATTTTCATCTTGGCCTCACTGGACCTTACACAAATTGTCAACAGCCCTTCTTCCTTCCTCCCCCTCTGCCTCTTCTTCCTTCAAATCCCACTTCATGGGTCACCTCCTCCAGAGGCTTCCCTGATTAGCCCCCACACCCCAGCCTCTGGCCTTCTTCCTGGGCCTGCCTGTTCTCTCTTGCATCACTGGACACAGTCTTCACATCTCTTCCTTCAGGGTGTAAGCTCCTCAAGCGCAAAGACTTGACTATTTTTTCTTTGTATTACCACCTCCTAGTTCAGTGTTTTGTATACAGTAGGTTTTTAATAAATGCATGCTGAATACTAACAACAACATACCGGCTCCACATTCTGTGTTTTTCTGTGGTGTGGAGCTGGGTTCCCCCGACTATGACCATCCCTACCAAGTTGGAAAGGCTTGTAATGGACTGTTTGTCATCTGAGGCTCAACCAAACTAAATTGGAAAAGGTGTGGCATCGAAAGTTTGACCACTGGGGGACAGTTTCTTTTTTCGGTGATGGTGAGGAAGGAGCATGGTGTTTGGAAAGGCTGAAGGATCTGGGTTCGAATCCCAGCTCTGCCTCTTTACCAGCTGTGACTTTGGGAAAGTCCCTGGGCCTCAGTTTTCTCTCTTTAAAATGAGGGGTTTTGATTAGGAGCCTCTAAGTGTCTCTAGCTTGAAATCTAGGCAGCTAGGCACAATCACAAAGATTGTTCTATCAGGGTGAAACTCTAATAATCAGAGAAATGCAAGATATTTATCCCTGAGATACCGATTAGTACCCATCAGATTGGCAAAGTATTTAAAATACAAAACTTCAGGGCTGTATAGAGACTGGCTACAATATAAGGTTGGTGGAATTGTGAGTTGGTGACATTTTTAATAGAGGGAAATAATAAAGGATTAAAAAAAATAATGGAAAATTCAGAGCTAGAAGGGACTTTAAGGGCTACCGAGTCCAGTTGTCCTATTTCATAGATAACAATAATGGCTAATGTTTGTATATTATTACAATTATAATGACATTTATATAGCACTTTAAGGTTTACATCGTTTATCTCATTGGATCTTCACAACAACTCCAGGGGGTGGGCGCTATTAGCCCCATTTTACAGATGAGAAAATTGAGACTGAGAGAGGTTAAGGTCCCTGCCCAGGATGACAAAGGCAGTTTCTGAACTCAAAATCCCAGCTCTGTCTCTCCCTCCCCCTATCTGCCTCTCAGAGGCCACCGAGGCCCGGAATGGTAAGTGACCAGGGTGGGATTCCCATGGCTTCTCTGACCCCACCTGGCCCTGGAGGCCGCTGCATCTCGAGCAAGCCAAGAGAAGTCATCGTGTTTGATCATCCGTCCTCCAGAGCCGATACGGGTCCCTGCAATGCATCTGAGGCCGGCAGTCTTTCAAGATTGTTTTCGGAGACCTTGCGTATCTTGTTGTCCTGACTCTGTAGTCTCTGACGGTAAACAAGTTAGGGGGAGTTTATGTTTTCTATATACAATTACTTGTTTTCTTCTCATTCGTGTGCTTGAATATTTGTATTTGATGGTTACTAAGTTTATAATAAACACAAAAATAAAATTGAAGGCTGTCTCCCCAGGAATGGAAGGCCTGTGACCTGCCCTGGGGCTGGGGGGGGCGGGGGGCGGGGCACAGCAGACCCCCATGCTCAGGAAATCATGGCTCCTGAAAGTTCCAGGTATCAGTGAGGCATTGATTCAAGAGTAAGGGAGAAAGGCTAAGAGCATGTCAGTAACTCCTCAAGATGGGGATCCCCTCAGGAGCAAAGGTGGCTGCCGCCTAGACAGGAGGTCACGCTCCAGAGTGCTCTATCCTTCCCCCATCCATAACACCCACCCCAGGGACATAGCATGGCAAAGCCATAGAAATGCTGAAGGGCCCCTGACTGCCTCTGCTTATTAACTGTAACTTGGACCTGGGTTGGGGTTCACATTCTTTGCTCCAGGAGGATGGAGTTGACCTGTTTCTGGTCTAGACCTGTGATTTCATGGGTGTGTGGAACTCTCAGTGTAGAAACTCCCTTCACAAAGACAGATCAGCAACTATGGTCCTTGAGAGTTGCCTAGGGGGAACTGAGAGGGTCAGGTGACCTGCCCAGGGTCACACAGCCAGGATGTGTCAAAAATAGGGTTTGAAGCCAGGTCCTAGACTCCAAGGCTACCTCTCCATCACACTCTACTGCTTGTCAACATGCTGCTGCTGCTCCTTTGGAATCTGTTGAGGACAGTTCTGGAAGTAGGACATGGATTTAGTCAGAGGCGAAATGAGTCAGGTGGCCAGTGCTTTTACCAGGGCACTCATTCATCCCATCACAACCACAAAGCCTCTATGGAGAAGTGATTGAAAAGCCATTTGTCACATGCCAGGTGCTGGGTGGGGATAGAAATGTAGATGAGAAAGACAGCCCCTGCTCTCAAGAAGCTTACATTCTAATGGGAAGAAAACACATAGAGGGGAGTGTTGGCCAAGGAGGACTGCTTTGGAAAATGATGTCAGAAGGCATCCCAGGACAATGGATTGACATGTCCTTTCCAGGAATAGTGGTTTTGATTGGACTGCTCTTCTCATAGTTGAGTCAGAAAGGGAGCAGTTGGAGGGGCGAAGGTTACTCATGCCATGGAAACAGCTAGTGTCATAGTGGATTGTGTCTGGGCAAGATAGGGTGCATGTTCACCAACTGAAGCCCCATCTTGTGATTTGGGGGCCAGAAGGGGACAGAAAGACTTGCTTTGCTCAATACTTAATTAGGAAAGAATGTAACCCTTAACCTTTAATGGCCATCTTCTTCTGAAACCTCACAGTGACATGGGATTTCTTTTGGAGATGGGGAACACAAACTTAGGCTGACCCTACCACTACGATGGAAGAACTTTGAGAAGGGACCTGGTCTAACTTTCATATTGGCCCAGGGGAAAGAAGCTTCTCCCTGGAAGCTGGACACTAGGTGGGGCATTTTGGGGGTTTGGGGAGTCCACTGAAACCTCCTCTACCACATGGAAAGTACCCACACAGATCCTGGAAGAATTAGGAAGTCAAGATCTCCAGACCAGATGTAGCACTGAACCTCTCCCAATCCTGAGACATCTCTCATCGTGGAGAAGCAAAAGGAGGAAAGACTACAGAATCCCGACCAACTCAGTGAGCGATCACAGCTTCAGGTGACAAAATGGGCTTCCTGCCTCTTGGCAGAGAGGTGGTGGGCTGGGGATGCAGGATGAGGCATATTCTCAGACATGGCCAATATGTATATTTCTTTTCTTAATTATAAGGGAGGTCTTTTGGAGT
The DNA here is from genome assembly GCA_028627135.1 of Pseudochirops cupreus. NCBI lineage: Eukaryota > Metazoa > Chordata > Mammalia > Diprotodontia > Pseudocheiridae > Pseudochirops > Pseudochirops cupreus. The sequence goes on from CM053581.1 coordinate 407,438,716, forward strand.
TAGGGAAGGAAATGATAGAGATACCCTTAAAAGAATGAAAAATACATGAATGAAACCGTTTTTAAAAGTATACAGAGGTGCTGAAGGAAGTTCAGATGGGACACAGACAAGGAAGGTTGTGTTGGTGCCATCAGTCAGATAGCAAGCATATATTAAGCATTTCCCTGCTGCCAGGCATTGTGTAAAATGCTAAGGCAAAAGTCAGTGCCTGCCCTCAAGGAGCTGGCAGTCTAATGGAGACAACAGGCAAACAACCATGGACAAATAGAATATGATAAACTGGACATATCTTGGAGGAAGGGCCCTAAAATTAAAGTAGAAGAGGAAAGGCTTCTTGGAGAATGTGAGAAGTTTAGCTGGGACTCAAAGGAAGCCAGAGAAGTCAGGAAACAGGGATAGGAGGCAGAGTATTCCAGGCCTGGGGGAGTGATGACATGCAGCATCCTATGGGAGGACCAAGGTCACGGACATATCTGGGAATGGGGGTGGGGGAGGAAGAATAAAATTGGTGATTCTGCATACAGTCCTTTACCACACCCTCCCTCCCCCTCCATCTCTATATATGGAAATATTCATATGTGTTATGTTGTCATATGTGTCATAATGTTCTCCAAGTCTATAATAAAATAAAATAATTTAAAAGAAAACCAAAGAACAAAGGGGTCATCTCAGTTGTGTTGAAATACAAAAAATATTGCTGTCTCCCTGGGGAGAAGGGAAAGGAGGAAGTCTGAGGCAACTGGTCCTAGATGGAGCAGCAGGAATGAGGGGGACTCATCATAGTCATGGTATTCATAACCAAGCTTCTACACTGAGGGATGGAAGGGCCTGGAATATGACATTCCGGAGATCAAGGGAGCTAGGATTACAGCCAAGAATCACCTACCCATCAAAATTGAGTATAATGTTTCAGAGGAAAATACGGTCATTCAGTGAGGTGGAGGACTTGCAAACATTCTTGCTGAAAAAATCAGAACTGAAAAGAAAATTTGACATCCAAATACAAGAAGCATGAGAAGGTAAACCTGGAAAAGAATTCATAAGGAACTTATACAAAGTTGAACTATTTACATGCCAACATGGAAAAACGATAATTGTAACTTATGAAACTTTTCTCAGTATGAGGATAGGTGAAGGGAATACAAATGTATATATACATATACATACACATATGTCTATATAGGAGGGTTTATATGCACATGAATACATACGTGAGTGTGTGTATATATGTGTACACAGACAGAGGGCACAGGATCAATTGAATAGGAAGAGATGATATTTTAAAAGGTGAAATTGAGAGGTGGGAGAGGAATAGAAGGAGAGAACACAGGAAGAGTCAGAATGGGGTTAATCGTCTCATACAGAAGAGGCAAAGGATAACTGTTACAACGGAGGAGAAGAACAGGAAGGCAAAAGGGAATGGGTCAACCTTACTCTCATTGAATTGGGTATCTTGCCCTACAGGAGAGTAGGGGGAATGGGGATGAGAGAGGGAATGATGGAAGGGAGGGCAGTTTGGGGAGGAAGGTTGTTAGAAGCAAATACTTCTTGGGAAATTGGGAAAGAATATTTACAGCCAGTGTCTCTGATAAAGGCCTCACTTCTAAAATATACAGGAAATTAAGTAAAACCTATAAGAATACAAGTCATTCCCCAATTGATAAATGGTCAAAGGATATGAACAAGCAATTTTCAGAGGTACAAATTAAAGATATCTATAAGCATATGAAAAAATGCTCTAAATCACTATTGATTCGAGAAATGCAAATCAAAACAACTTTGAGGTACCACATCTCACCAGTCAGATTGGCTAAGATGACAAAACAGGAAAATGACAAATGGTGGAGAGGACGTGGAAAAATTGGAACACTAATGCATTGTTGGTGGAGTTGTGAACTGATTCAACCATTCTGGAGAGCAATCTGGAACTATGCCCAAAGGGCTA
>CM053581.1:407441160-407467621 GCA_028627135.1 Pseudochirops cupreus
GCTATGGGGGGCGGGGGGAGAGGGAGGGGAGAAAATCTGAAACTCAAGGGATTCTGGAACTGAATCTTGTAAACTAAAAACAAATAAACAAATCAATTTAAAAATAAAAAAATAAGCTGATGAAGTTTTTAAATTATTATAAATCAGCATGCCCAAATGAAACATGAGATTAATATTATGACATACTCCAAGCCTTTCTCTTAATTAGTGTTAGAGTGTGCTGTTATACTCTGATGTACAGAACCCAACTTTGTGATCTTGGCCCAACCAAGCATGTGGAATCTCAGTAGTAGCAGTTACATGACATAGAAAAAGCCAGCCATGCCATCCTAATGGATTTCTGTTATGTAATCCACATATGCTGCGTTTCCATGATCCTTACCCAAGACTATGAGCTTGGGGCAAGGGGAGGGCGGAGGGGGGGGTTGGAATTACTGAAGTCTGTATTCAGTAAATCCACCATGCTGCCATCCTTCATGACCTTGTCAGCTATAAAACAGAAATAATAATAGCACCAACTTCACCAAACTTTAGTAAGTATCAAAACAGATCTTTTATTTTGCAAACCTTAAAGTACAAAATAAGACCCCCGTTAATGGGGTCACTTGGCCTGGGTGGGGTAGGGTTCTTTCCTCATCTGTAAAATGGGAACCATTTTGGTTATGAATACCATGACTATGATGAGACCCCTCATTCCTTCTGTTCCATCTGGCACCAGTGACCTCAGACTTCCTCCTTCCCTTTCTCCCTAAGGAGGTAGCAATACTTTTTCTATTTCAACACAACTGAGATGCCCCCTTTGTTCTTTGGTTTTCTTTTAAATTCCCATATTTTATTATAGACTTGTCATGAGCTGATGATAATCACGCTAAGCCCTCCATACTATAGGCATGAGATTATTCTACATGTATGGACATACCTGTAGAAATATTCACTTCATGTTGTCCATTGCCTTCTTCACAATATGATTAAGAACATAAGTTTACTCTAGCATAACAGTGATCAATACAGTCTAGGAGATTTTCTTTCACCATCAATTGATTTGTTCATAAGTTTCTCCAATTAAACTAGCATGTTTTTATTTGAAATGACACAGATGGGCAGAAGAATAGGCAGTTTTTAAAACCTATGTTACATAAGGCTAGATTCATCTCCAGAAATGGGGAGCATTTGCCACTGCACAGCAGGTAGAGTCCAAGTTCATTAACACTTGTCATTTAACGAGAGATTTGTTCAGTTTCCACTTTTCTCAAGTAAACAGATGCACTAATTTCAAGTCCAATATTTGCCTTAAAAAAAAAAAAGAAAAGGGGGATGAGAAATGATTCAATCCATCTTTCATTAAATAAATACCATCATCCTTTTCTTGCAATCTTTGACCCTAAAAAAAGGCCCAAAATTTAGTCAAATATCAAGGAAGCAAGAGAGTAGAGACTTTTGCCCATTCTACAATGCCTGATTGTAGAGGTCATATAAAATTCAAACACTGAAACTTGATTCCTTGTGCCAGAGGAAGGTCCTTACTGTAGCTGATGGTACAAGTAGATGATCTCATATATTGCTTCCATGAATCACTGCCTGATTCTCTGCCATCACTAGAATGCTTCTCACTTCCAAATGCGCCTGCAATCTCAGCACCACTTGCTGGAATGTTGACATTTACAATGCCGCAGTTGGATCCTTTCAGCCCAAGCATCAAAAGATTCTGCCCAAATCCTTTGTGAAAGTACTGCTTGAAAGACTCTGTTTTACTTCATTATTCCATGGATAGACCCCTTCATTCATTCTTGAATTTTAAGACATGAAGGATAGGAGCAAACAGTTTATCAGTGCACAATTGGGTGCATCATCTCCAAGACCAGTCACGATTGTTGGCTCTACATAATTTCCCAGGCAATCTATAGTCTTCTTACAATAGGCCACTTGACCACTTGTTTTTTAGCCTCTTCTGCTTCACCAAGGAACACGTTTACTGCCTCTTTGGTGTGGAGGGGCCCATGGAGAATATTTGGATCCCATGGATTTCCAATGCAAATTTGTAAATATGCCTTTATAAATTTATCCACAACTTCATCATGGATGCTTTCATGGACGCAAAAAAAGCTATCCCCACAGCTGCAAAGAGTAATTCAATTCAAGTCTGCATTCCCAAAAGCAAGAATGGTATTGTTTCCACCAAGCTCTAACAAACTTCTCCCAAATATCTCCTGTACCATGACTGCTACCTGTTCTCCCACTTGGGTACTTCCTGTGAAGGACGGCAGGTCTACCCGCTCATTTTTGGCCATTGCTGTGCCAATATCTGCCCTGCCACATGTGATGGAACAGATCACACCAAGTAGGTTATTATCTTCCAAAGCTTTGGCCCCACTATCTTGGTGACAGCTACGCTAATGAAAGTTGTTGGTGCCCCTTTCCAAAGGCAAACATTCCCAAAGATCAGAGCAATGGCATTGGTCCAGCCAAACACAGCCACTGGGAAACTGAATTCCGTGATGATGCCAACTAGGTCCAAAAAATTTCATTGTTCAATGAGGGCATGGCCTGGTCTTTCAGAGGGCAAAGTGGGTCCTCTGATCATTGAACACAAGCCAACAGCATGATCACAGATATCCATGTATTCCTGAATTTCTGTAATGCCTCCAACTAAGATTTTTCCTGTCTCCAAAGATGTCAAGTTTCCTAAGATCTGGATCTTCTGTCACAAGTCTTCACCAATCTGTTTTACTATTTCTCCTCATTCAGGAGCTGGCACATCTACCCATATTTTCCAGTTTTCTTAGTGCTTTCTTAGTGCTTCTTCATAGCCTCCCAGGCTAACCTGATGGACTCTTGCTATAAGTTCATTGTTAGCTGGACACCAGGTTGTAATAACTTTTCCTCTCCCTCTCCAGGTGCCATTATACACACCTTCATTTTCTTCTTTGAGTCTCAGCTCTTTCAACCAGGCACAGTGGGGCTGATGGAGCAGCAAGGTACACAGAATGGTAGCATAATGAAAGAGCTTTAGATCTTCTTCCTTCCTATAATGATTTGGAGAGTAAGAATAAAGGTTAGGAACAGTATAATGGCTATTAAGAACTTTGTAAACTATCGCGCACTATCCAGATATGTTACGACTGCTGCTATTGCTGCTGCTGCTGCTACTACTGTTGTTATGACAGGACAACAGGGCAAGTGCCGCCCTATTTCCTACCAGGGTTGGCTTTCTCTTAGAAGAGAGAGAAGATAGATTGTTGAATTATTCCCATGTTCAACCACCATCCATATCTCTGGGTGACCTTCTGCCATATATATTTCCCAACCATTACCAAGCCATGACACCTATTTTCTGGTCTTCTCCTCCTAGGAGAACTCAAATTCCCCTCCTGTGGGCTGTGGGCTCTGGCGGGTGACCTTTCACTTCATTTTGCCCAATTCCAGCTCACTAGCAACTGCTGCTACTTCCAGGCCATCCCCAAGTCATGCTGCTGTGGAGTACCTGTTAGTCCTCCTAATTTACTCCCTTTCCCCCCACTTTTATCTCCTCTATACATGTTGTCTTCTTCTATTCAGACTGAAACTACTTGAGGGCAGGGGCTGTCTTGCTTGCTCACTTTTGCATACCCAGCACTTAGCAGAGTCTGGCACATAGTAAGTCCATTTTTCATTCATGTGATTAAATCAGTTCAGTTCAACAAGTAAGTCAGTAAGCAAGCTAAAAATCAAGGAAGATGACATAGATATTGCAATTTAGGGAGGCAAAAATTTGAGTAGTGGTAAATTAGAACCAAGATTCAAATATGATTCCGGATACCACTTTACAGAACGCAGTGGCAAAAACAGAAAAATCTAACATTGGCAGGGCTTGGGAAAACAGGTGCTCATACATTTTTAATGGAATTGCAATCTGGGGCAAGCATTGGGTTATAAATTTAGAGTGTATAGGGACCTGAGAGGTCATTTAGTCCAAGTTTACAGATGGTGATGCCTTGTCCCAAGCCTCATGGGTAGTAAGTGGAAAGGCAGTTTAAATCCAGGTTCTCTCTCTCAAAATCCATCATTTTTGTACCACTCTACTGCCTCTTTTGTGTTTTGGAAAACAATATGCAACATGCAATGTTACAAAGAATGAACTGTTTCTTTTGACCTAGTGATTGCATCAGTAACCTCATGGGTAAATGGGACGTGGGAAATGGACCAGATGACCTTTAAGGCCATCATAGCTCTAGAGCTATGATCTAGAAAATGATCTTAACTACCCCAACATCAAAAGGAAAAAAAAGTGAGGGAGAGGGGAACTTAGCTATACAAAAAAAAAATCACCTGTTCTATTTGTACTAGCAAAAAACCTGGAAATAACCTGCACATCCAATAATTGGAGGGCGGCTGACTAGGTCTTGGTCTATTCATGAGATGGAATGTTATGGCGCCATAAAGCATGGTCGTGGTGACACACACAAGGAAACATGAAGGAGCTGCGAGAGGGGATGCCGAGAGAAGACAGGACTTTGTACACTTTGCCAGCTAGAACCAAGAGAAAAAAGAAAAGGCAGGCGAGCAGGGCCAAGGGTGGGGGAGGCAGACCTGACAGGAGACTGAGAACAAAAGCATTTTCTTTGCCCTTGTTAGCCATGAGTTAATCCCTTTAGCTCCACCTCAGTGAAAATTGAGGGTTTGGGATAAGACTTTACCCCTAACTGTGCGTTTCTGTGCCGCTGTTTGTTGGTTAAGTTTACAATTTGTTTTTTCAATTTTTAATTTTTCAAAGAATGGCCCCAAGTACTTTGCAGGGATAGAGGAGGGGGCAACAGGATGCCCCGTTTCCCAGGGGAGGCTGCTGAGGCGTACCAAAAGCTGGCTTCCTGAAAAACCTCTTGGCAAAAGGGGCAGATTGGAATGGGGATCTGGAAGCAGCCCCTGGAAGCCTGGCTCCTGGCCAAGGGACCCTACTCATCAACAAGTCAAGGCAATAAGCCCTTACTGTGTGCCTACTATGTGCTAGGCAAGACTTGGAGAAACTACCAATCTACTAGAGAAAAAGAACATTGTACACATGTAGGTGGTTACAAAACACAGAAAGAATAAATACAAAGTAATTTGGGGGTGGAGGAGACCAGGAGAGGCCTCAGACAGGAGGGAGCAGGCAGTTCTGCGAGGTGCAGGACAATCCAGTTATCCTGGGCTCCGCTGCCCCTTCAGTTCCACCAAATATTCAGCTCCTGTGATCATGGAGGGTTGTGATTGTGACCCTCGAAGATTCCTACTGTAGGTCAACTGTCCCACCTGCAACTTAACCCGTGGGGGAGTTCAGGCCCCAAGGCAGGGGCCCTCCTGAGTCCTGGTACATTTAACCCAGTATCCACCTCCTGAGATGCTCTGACACCTGAATAACCTTCCAGCAGCCAGGAAGGGCCAAAGCCTCTGCCCTTGGGCCCATGTCCACACCCCAGAATGGAAATATTGGCACCCTTAAGTGATCTCTGCTCTTTACCTCATCTGGCCAGAACTAGAAAAGCTGTGGCGGTCTCCCATACCTGTAACATCCCAATTTGGTGTTTAAAAAAAAAATGTTTTTTGGGTTTTTTTACATGCAACTGGGAAATAAGATATACAGGCACTGCGGCATAGAAATCCATCTTGTCCTACTAGAAAGTTAGGGGGTGATGGGTGAGGATATAAGAGAGAACAGATTAGGAGAAGGGGTACTCCATAAGCTTGCTATTTGGGGGTGGGGGTAGGGGAAAGATGGGGAGAAAAAATTGTAACTCAAAATCTTGGGGAAATGAATGTTGAAAATTAAAAATAAGTAAATAAATTTTAAAAAATTATTAAAAAAAGAAAAGTAAATCAAATTCAACATTTCACCTACAAAGCCATTCTATTTTATGTATTCCCCTTCTGTTTTCTTCTATACATTAAAAAAAAAGTTTCACTAAAAAAAATTTAAAAAAACAACATCCCAATTTGGTTTTGTAGGACAATGGGAGGAAGAGAAAGCATTTCCAGGAGTCTCTTCTGCCTTCCCATCTAGGACAGTCTTTCATCTCTTTGCCCCTTAACCCTTTCTAGCCACCCAAAAGCCATAGGTCCCACTTCAAAGAGGGGATGGCCCAGTATAGTGCAACTATTTCTAGACAGGGGCTTGAGAGACTGGACTCTGTTAATGACCTCAAGCAAGTCACTTTTCCCTTTCTTAGCCTCAGTCTCCTCATGTGTAAATTGAGGAGGCTGGGGTATGGATCATCTTTAAGATGCTTCCCAACTCTGCATTTCATGTTCTGAGGCCTTTCCCAACTCTGACATTCTCTGGTCCAAGGACCCTCCCAGTCCCGATTATTACATGTTCTAGGGCCCCTACCAGCTCTAACATTCCCTGTTCTAAGGCTCCTCCCAGCTCTGATATTCTGTGTTTTAAAGGGTTCCAAGTTCTTCACTCCTCCTAAGTCCATCCTAACTACCCTCTCACCTCTCACCCTCAGGGCACTAGGCAGGCCCCTTCTCTCCCCACTGCTCGCAACCCCCTGTTCCCGGCTTAGGGAGACAGACAATTCATGAGTGTCTTTTAGGTGCCCTTTGCCTGAGGTCCTGCCACAAAGCAGCAGCAGAGGGGAGACCAGAAGGCAGCCTGCCTGTTCCCAGCTTGGTACTGTCTTTGCCAGGCAGGGAGTTGCCTTTCCTCCAGATGCTCTAGGGAAATATTTTCCAGATGTTTGCTTAACCTTTTTGCCTTTGGAAGACAGTAGGGGTGGTTGAGGCCTGACCAGGCCCCTCCCAGGAGGGGTGACCCTTGTTCCTCAGTCAAATGGCTCCCTGGGCCCCAACACATACCACTGGTTCTCTCTCTGCACAATTGGTTTCGGCTGGGTCTCTGGTTGCGGGCTCTGGGAAAGAGAGGCAGGGTCACTTGGAGCTGGCCAGGCCTGACGGCACCCTTAAAGTGACAGCAATTGGCCTCCCAAGTGTCATGTTTGACCTGGCAAGCAGAAGGCCTGGTATTTGACCAACACTTCACCACCCACCACACTGAGACCTCCCCAAGCCTAGTCATCAAGAGAAAGAGCTAGTTTGGCCTCCCTGGCTTTTCTGAACGGGGAAACCAGAGGGACAGGGCCTGGGAAATTTATCAGGGTGAGCAGAGAGCTGGGAGTTGGGAAACCTTGATTATGGTCTTGTTTCTGTCCCTGTGTGTGACCTTAAGTAAGTCATTCCCTTTGGGAGTTTCCTTCTCTCTGAGGTAAGGAGGCAGACTCAATGATTTCTCTCTCTTTCAGACCCTCCCCACCTCTCTCTGACATTCCCTGTTCCAAGGTCCCTCTCAGCTATGAGGTTCTGACATTCTATGGGCTAAGATGCTCCCAGTTCCAAGACCACCTCCCCCCCATCCTAGCTCTCATATTCTTTGTCCTGAGTTCCCTCTCAGCTTTCACATTCTGTAGTCTCTGATTCTCTGGTGGCACTCCCACTCCCTAGGTTTTCCCTTTCCTCTTCTTCCTAGGATTGCAATGTTAACCCTTCTCTCAGGCCTTGGGGATCCTGGGGACAACTTTGAGAGCCCTACGGTGGCTGGACAGGGCCAAGGACTAACCCCAGCTCGGAACCCTCTTCCACCCTCCCCTCCTGGATTGGAAAGAATTGGGGAGGGATCTGTGTTTGCTCAGCCCAAGGGGCAGCCTGAGATTAGGACTGTTTATTTTCACAAGCTGCACACTCCTAGACACACATTCTCTCTCACAATCAGACACACCCCATGCAAGCCCCATTAACCTCCTGGTTCCTCTCTTGGGGTTGCCTTTCCCAGAATAATTAAGAGATCAGCTCTTCTCCCCCACTGCCCCCACATCTCCTACCCCCTTTCTCTCCCCAGTCTGTAGAGTGACTCTGGATTGAGGCCAGGAGGAGGAAGAGCCTCATTGTCTGATCTTCCTACCAGGTGGGGTGGCATTTTCTCCCATAGAGAAACTTACAGGAAAAAGAACTACTTGGTGGCTTCCTTGAGAGATTTGTCCCTCACTGCTCTCCTTTTCTCTAAGGAGCCTGAAATTCTTCCTTTAAAGCAGGGGTTCATCATGAACCCCTTGGGCATCAGTCTGGTGAAAGCCAAGGGACCTCTTCTTAAAACATGTTTTCAATGCACAAAATGGAATATATAAGATTATAAGCAAAGTTATCTTGAAATATATTTATCAAGACATTTAATAAAAACAAGTTATGGACCCTGGGGTAAGAATTCCTATTGTAAGGAATTCCTTTGGGTAGAGCACTGGGGGCAGTAGATTTGATAAGTAGACTCTGAGTGAGGAATACTTTGGGGTTCAAACACTGTCTCCTACATTTAACAAGCTGTGTGACGCTGGGCAAATCACTTTATCTGCTTGGGCCTCAGCTTCCGCATCTGTAAAATGAGGTGTTTGACCAAACAGCATCTATGGCCCTTTCCAGGTCTAAGTCTGTGATCCTATTGACACGCCCTGTTGCAATAATTGGTTCATTTTAAGTCTACAAAACAATATAATGGTTCCTAAAGTTCAGTTCATTTGGTTCCTTCCTCTTGCGCTTTTGGAAATCAAGTTCTGAGTTATGATTACTCTAAGCTTCAAGTTGGGAAAATTGGTAAGACCTGAGCAGAAGTTAGGTTCTCTGCTTAATGTTAGCTTTAGATCTAGCTCTACATATGCTCTTGGTGATTGAGGCATAATTCAGTTTACTGGAAACATTTGGGTGAAGGAATGGCAGATTATATTACTTTGTGAATGGACATTGGGAAGGGAAGTTGGGAAAAGAGAATCTGAGCTTTTCTTGTTACCTCTCCCAACCTGTGTTCTTCATTCCAAGATGCCCATAGAGTTAAGAACTCTCCTCCATATCTCCCTTCTCTACCAGCTCAGTTCTCCTTTTGTTTCATGCTTTTTTCTAACATTTTGATTCAAGCACTCAAAATTTTTCCCCACCAAATCTAAGACAGTTTCATTCTTTTATATGATTATATATTATATTATATATTTTATGCTTAGGGCATGACTCAGTCTCTAACAGATGGCTTTGACTGATTTGGGGAGGTGTACAGGTCCTGTTCACATTTAGTTTTAATTTGTTTGGTTCAACCTAGTTTTCACCTAGTCAAAGCACTAGAGTTAAAATAGAGTGGTTTTGAACCCTTCCTCACACAATGATTGCCTTCCCCTCATGTCCTCTGTCCAGCCAAACTGGACTACTTAAGGTATGCTTCCCAATCTTCTATCTTTGCTGACATCACCAACACTCTCTGTACCTCTGCCTGTTGAAACCCCATTCATTCTTCAAAGCCCTGCTCTGATGCCCCTTTTTCCATCAAGTCTGCTTCCTGCTCCTTTCACCTAAAGGGGATGCTTCCACAGTACTCTGTGGAATTCCATTCTGTGGAACATCTGTAATTATAATTACAGGAGTAGAGATAATAAATGATGGGAAGTATGTTTTGATTAAAGCCTTTTGAGTGGAAGTAATAGATGAAAATATGGTGCTGTGAAGGTTTGCTTGACCTTTAGGTCCAGTTTTTTCTTTTTCTTTTTTTAAAAATTAACTTATTTATTTACTTTCAGTTTACAACATTCAGTTCCACAATCCCTTGAATTTCAAATTTTCTCCCCCTTCCTCTCCTCCCCCCGCCCATGGCGGTGTGCAATCAAATATAGGATCTACAAATACCTTCACATTAAACATTAGTCAGGTTGTAAAGGATTATAACCAATGGAATGAACAATGGGTAAGGGGAAAAAAAACCAAACAAGAAAAAGAGAGAGAGCAAGTAGTTTGCTTCAATCTGCATTCAGACTCTGTAGTTCTTTCTCTGGATGTGGACATCTCTTTCCATCATGAGTCTTTTGGAGTTCTCTCATAACCTTACATTGCTGAAAGGAGTCCAGTCTATCAAAGTTAGTCATCACACATACATTGTGTCTGTAATTGTGTACAAATTTCTCCTGGTTCTGCTCTTCTCACTCAACATCTGTTTATATAAGTCTCTCCAGGTTATTATGACGTCCATCTGCTCCTCATTTCTTATAGCACAATAGAATTGCATTACATTCATATACCACAACTTGTACAGCCATTCTCCAATTGATTAGTATCCCCTTGATTTCCAATTCTTTGCCACCATAAAAAGAACTGCTATAAATATTTTTGTACATACGGGTCCACTTCCCACTTCTATGATCTTGTTGGGATACAACCCTAGAAGTGGTATTGCTGGGTCAAAGGATATGCATTTATTTATAGACATTTGGGCATAGTTCCAGATTGCTCTCCAGAATGGTTGAATCAGCTCACAACTCTACCAACAATGCATTAGTGTTCTAATTTTTCCACATCCTCTCCAGCATTTATCATTTTCCTGTTTTGTCATCTTAGCCAATCTGACTGGTGAGATGTGGTACCTCAGAGATATTTTGATTTGCATTTCTCTAATCAATAGTGATTTAGAGCATTTTTTCATATGCTTATAGATATCTTTAATTTCATCCTCTGAAAACTGCCTGTTCATATCCTTTGACCATTTATCAATTGGGAAATGGTTTGTATTCTTATAGATTTGACTCAGTTCTCAGTATACTTTAGAAATGAGGCCTTTATCAGAGACATTGGTTGTAAAAATTCTTTCCCAAGTTTCTACTTCCCTCTTAATCTTGGTTACATTGGCTTTATTTGTACAGAAACCTTTCAATTTAATGTAATCAAAATTATCTATTTTGCATTTTATAATGATCTCTAACTACTGTTTGGTCATAAAACCTTTCCTTCTCCATAAATCTGACAGGTAAACTATTCCTTGCTCTCCCAGATTGCTTACAGTATCAGCCTTTATACCTAGATCATGTACCCATTTAGACTTGATATTGGTCTATGCCCAATTTCTGCCACACTGTATTACAGTTTTCCCAGCAGTTTTTGTCAAATAGTGAGTTCTTATCCCAAAAACTGGGGTCTTTGGGTTTATCGAACAGTAGATTACTATAGTCATTGAGTACTGAGTGTTTTGTACCCACTCTATTCCATTGATCCACTACTCTTCTCCTCAGCTAGTATCAAGCAGTTTTGATGAGTGCTGCTTTATAATACAGATTAAAATCTGGTATGTCTAGGCCACCTACCCTAACATTTCTCTTCATTAATTCCCTTGATATTCTGAGGTCCAGTTTTTTCTTATCAATTTAGATTATCTAGTATGGTAGTAATGTGTTGGCCTATTTGTAGGTTTGCTAGGGGATATGACTGGTGAAATCAGAGAGTAAAATACCCTAGTATAGTTGAGAAGTGAGTATGGATAAAAGATCGGATTGGTGATTTATTAGTTAAGGAATTTACTTCAGTAGCAATCTATGCACTTTCTTAGGGTCCTAGATCAAAAATCTGGAGCCAGAAAGGATCTCAGAGGCCATTCTGAAGAATGCTTTGGGACGCACAAGCAGAGACAGGAAGGATTGCTCACTGGGCAGGGAGGGCACTGAGGCCCTGGGAGCTTCCCTGACGTGTCTGCCCAAGGTCTCCCTCCTCTGTTCTGATTTATACTTGGGAAGAGGTGTGAAACATTCCCGGAGAAAGTCGCATACAATGTAACTTCAGCCTTGGGAGACCAGAAGCAGTGGGCAGGGCAGGGTTGGGGCAGGGGGGGGGGGGGGGCCTGCCGCCCACCAGAGCTCCACCTGGCAGTGCCCAGTTTTATCATTATGTTAATAAAATATTCACCATTTCTATTATTACACAGCTTGATAATACACATCACGTAAGGATATTGACATAAATTAATTAATGTCATTGCTATATTCGCATGTCAATCATTATGTTAATTTAATTAAGATAATTATTACATTGACATATTACCCATTATAGTGATTATTCTTGCTAACTAGCTGCTAAGATTAGTTATTGTGCTGCAACTGAATTGCCCAGTGCCAATGTTACGCCTTCTAAGTTATTGCCCTCTGAGATGAAGCCTCCTTGGCCCCATGAGACTTAAACTTTGCAAAGTACATTGCAAATATCTTATTTTGGTCCTTATAACACCTTTGGGAGGTCGGTGCTGTTATTATCCCCATTTTACAGATGGAGAAACTGAGGTAGGCAGAGGTTCAGTGACTTGCCCATGGTCACACAACTAAATCTCTGCAGAATTTAAACTCAAGACTTCTTGAGTCCATGTCCAACACTCTAGCCACTGACTGGGTCACCTAGCTGAGCAGCGGATAATAACAATAAGATCTGACATTAATACTGCTAAGTGCTTTACACATGTGGTCTGTGTTTTATTCTCACAACAACCCTGGTTGTAGGGGCGGGCCATTATTATCCCCATTTTACAGATGAGTCACGGAGAAGATGTCTAAGTGTCTAAGGCAAGATTTGAACTTAGGTCCTACTAACTAACTGTCTCGAACTCTAGACGTCGGGCCACTCGACTCTCTCATTATAGTGAGTTCTTATTGAATGAGTTTGTTGAATTGGTTTCTTTGAGTGAAAATCTCCTTAAAGGAACAACTGATTCACTCCCCAGCATATTCGGTGTGAGTAAAAGTAGTGGGGAGAGGCTGCTTGGTAGAGAGAGCTGAGGGTTTGGGTTCCAGCCTCCAAGAAAGAAAGAAAAAGAAAAGGCAGCAATTCAACTCAGGTTAAGTGCCCATAGAAGGGGATTCTAAGAGGAGGGAAGCCAGTCCCTGCCCTCAAGGGGCTTACGTCATCCTGGGGAAAGCTCCAGAGAAGTTGCAGGAGAAAGTGAGGTGGAAAGGATAGGTGTGGGACAGATCAAGAGGCAAGATTGGTTAATCGTTCAAGCCGTCAGTGCTCCAGGCAGCCGGAGAGTACAATGAGGCTCACAACTGGCTGGCCTCTGCTAGGGTTGAGAAGACCTAGATTAAGTCACCAGATTTGGGCCAAAGAATGAGGATCGCGGGAGCAATGCATGTTTCCATGGTGCTCTGGCTTCCTTTCAAGCATTATTATCCCATTTCACAGATGAGGCAGAAGGGAAATGAATTGCTAGCATGTAGAAGAGCTGGGACTCAAAACCAGGGCCCCTAACTTCAGGTCTGGAACTTTCTTCAGTTTTCAAAAAGGTTGTTATTCTGAACTTGACAAACACCAATCACTGAGCATTTCCATTTACAGAGAAGAATAAGAAAAGATGACAGAATTCTTCCCCCGTAGCAAGCCTAAAGAAGAAGCCAGGAAACACCTGGGCTGGGGCGGAACCAGGGTGAGGGGGAAGAAAGAGGACTTGAAGGGGCAGGACCGGAACAAACGAGCCCGTTTTGATGAGGTCTGGCTGTTCTTTCTACCCTCCTCCCTACCATGCTGCTGCCACCCCGGGCTCCAAATTCACCCTGCCCTGCCAGAGACACTTCTGCCCTGGCCACACTGATCCTGGGAGGCCATTCCTGCCCTGCTCTCTCACTGGGGCCCCTAGGGGAATAGAGTGCTGGGCCTGGAGACCGTGAGAACTGAGTTCAAATGTGACCTCAGACAATGTGACCCTGATCCTCTCTGTAAAATGAGAGAAAGAAGATTTGGATATGACTAAAGAGCAAAGACTGTGTCAAGGGAACTCTCTGCCCAAGCTTTGGTTGCCTGCAAGAAAGTTCTTTCGGTGCTGCCTGGCTCCCCCCTCACCCTTCCACCCACCACCAGACTGGTCTTAGAGACGAAAGCACTACATGGACACACCATGGGCACATGGAGGGAGCCACTAGTCACTCCATCTCCATGACCCTCAGCTCTGGCTGTCCCTCAGGTGGCCCAATGCAGCAAGAAAAGGAGGGATCAGGGCCAATATGACATAAGGAGTGTGGGAGAGAGGGCTGCCTGCCCTGGGTAGGGGGAACAGAGGCCCAGCTCACATTTACAATGACAAGAGCCTTAATCTGGAGCCCTGCATTTGTACCCTGCTTTGGACATTCACTAGTGTTCAGGGTTGGCTTTCCAGAGTCTTGATTTCTTCCTATGTTATGTAGATAGCTCTGTGTGTGTGTATGTATGTGCATTTATACATACACACACATATACACACATATATAGATATATATACATATAGATATATACACACACATATATAGAGATATAGCTCTGTGTAGATAGACAGATAGATAGATAGATAGATAGATAGATAGATAGACAGACAGATAGACAGATAGATAGCTCTTTGCAGACCTAGACCTTAACATGCAATTTAAATGCTAGCTATTATCATGGTTATCATACGTTAAATGGTGCCCTTATACTCACAGGAGTTCCCTCCCAGAATGGTTGTGAGCCTATATGAGACATCCTTAAAAACCCTTCCAGGGAAGGCGTGCTAGGATCACTTACTCTTTATTCCCTCTCTGGCTCTCCCTGAGTGTTCTCCGCCACAAATGCCATTGGTGTGTGAGGCAGATGGGTGACAGCTCTCTACATCCAGCCCTGGTTACCAGAGATTTCTCTGCCTGACTCGATATCCTCTGGGCAGCTCAAATTCAACATGGCCACAACCAAGCTCATTCTCTTTCCTCCCAAGTCCTTCTTTCTGCCGATATGAGAACATCAGCATCTTCTCTCAGTGTCATTCCTGATTCCTCATTCTCAGTCACCCCAGAAAGCCAACAACCCATTGCCAAATCTTCATGGCCTCTCTCCTAGATCACACTGCTGACTCACTTCCACAGGTCTTTCCAGCACTCAGCACAGGTCTGGCATCCAAGTGCCTCAAAAAGGCTTCCTCACTGCTTGACTATGCTCCCTCCTCTCCCCTCCACTCCCCACAGCCTCTATTCCAGCCCAGGTTCATGGCCTCCTTGATTCGCCTCCACTCAGCTGCCAAAGTGATTTTCTTAAAACTTGGGTCTGACTATGTCAAACCTTAATAAACTTCAGTGGTTCCCTGGATCGAATATAAAATCTTCCTGTCAGTTAAGGTTCTTTCTACCTTCCTACATTTCCAGTCTCTGACTCATTCCTTCTCTCCATTCACTCTACAATACAGTCATGCCGGGCTCAAACGTAGTACTCCATCTCCTAGATCCATCCCTCTACACTGGCTGCCTTCCTACTCGAATAATCTCCCTTCTTACCCTCATTGTCCTGTGGATAGATGAGATTCAAACTGATGTGGTTTGGGGTGCTGGGAACCCCTATATGTAAGTATTTGGGGAGATCCACCTGGAAATTCAAGCACTGAAAGCCTCCTTTCAGTCAAAGTAGCAAGGTTGATTTGAAACACCAATAGAACCTCGAGATTCTTAGAGAAGCTGCAACTTAAGGGGAGTGAGATTGGTACTTCGGTACAAAAAAGGGGGAAAGGGTCAGGGAAAATTTTGATGGGATTGAGGAGTGGTCAATAGCCTGGGTGGGTTAGGTGCCACAGTGAAAAGATCTAAATGAAATTAAGGAGTATTAGGTTAAGTAAGTAATCAAGGTGGCCTGGGGTGGGCAGTGGCACCAGTGATCTGGGCTACTAAAATGTATGGGAAAATTCAGGGTTCAAGCCCCATCACCCTATCAAAACCACCCCATCTGAGCTCTGGTGACTCGACTAGGCAGGAAGACTTTTTGTAGCAATCGGTGCTGAATGAGTCATTGTGAAAGAGAGTAGTTTCTGCCCTATGCAAAGGAGCTATCAGTTCCAGGGCAAGAGATTCTGAGGACCTGGACCTGGCTGGTTGGAAAAAGCATAGCATTTTCATCATATCCGAGGAGCAAAAGGAGAATTGAACCATGGAAAAGAGGGAAAATACTGAGGCTAGTCATTGGCTCCACAGACAGCTGGGAGTGAGGTGACCTAGGCCAAATGGAGACCCTAGAAAAGGCCGCCTCTTTCCCCAGCTTCCTCTTCTGCTACACAGTAATGGACACTATCATGTGAATCTGCTGTTTCATTGCCCAAACATTTCTAACAAAATGAATTCTGCCTCAACCACAAAGAAGCCAGAGGGTAGTTAACTAGTTGCTGCTGTTTAGTCTTTTAGTTACGTCTGACTCTTCATGACCCCATTTGGGATTTCTTGGCAGAGATGCTGGAATGGTTTGCCATTTCCTTCTCCAGCTCATTTTACTGATGAGGAAACTGAGGCAAAAAGGGTTAGGTGACTTGCTCATCTGAGGATGAATTTGAGCTCAGGTCTTCCTGACTCCTCTATCCAGTATATCTGCCCTGAGGTTAATTAGAGGCAGCACAAAGAAGGTAAGAGCCCAGCCTCTGCCTTTTCTATCAGGAAATTTCTTAACTAGAGATCAGAGCAATTGGGACGAAATTCAGAACTTTTCATAACAATCATAACTCTCATTTCTAGAGTGCTTCATGGTTTGCAAAGCCTCCATTATCTCTCTGGATCTAAATTTTCATCTAAAGTCAAAGAAAAGGAAACCAAGTTGACCCTGGAAGCCATTATACTGCCTTAAAATGGGTGAATTATTATATTATAGTAACTTGCTCTACACTGGAGCATATGTGCTGGGTACCTTTTTTCTTATTTTCTCTTTTGTCTCTGGGGATTTACATACTGTACCAAATTTTAAAATCTGTTTCCTTGTTCAGTTTGACTGCCTTTTAAGTAAGAATCCTTACTTTATTGTTCAAAATGTTATATTTTAAGAATTATTTTATTTTAAAGCATTTTTAATTATAACTATTTTAGTTTTGCCATATGTCTAGGAGAACACCAGCTGTTTTATAATTGCCTTAATCTGCTGATAACCATGATTGTCACTGCTATTACTGTTTCGAATTTGCATTGTTGGAAGTAAGTCATTTTGTGACTGGGAAAATCTTTACATTATGGAGCAACATTGTGAGAACATGAGAATGGAACGGGAAAAATACTGTCAATTGATGGAGGTTGATATCCATAAGAGACTACTGATATGTGGAATAAAACATGTGTTTGATGAGGAAGCTGCTATAGGTTTCATGAAGATCAGAGTAAGAGAATTAATTGGCATCTAGGTGGCTCAGTGAATAGAGCATCGGCCCTGGAGTCAGGAAGACCTGAGCTCAAATCTGACGTCAGACACTTAACACATTAGCCATGTGACCTTCGGCGAATCACTTAACCCCAATTGCCCTGCCTTCCCCCCTGCAAAAAATAAAAATAAAAAAGTATGTAGGAGAGTGAGGTCAGAAGTATCTACATTAAGGGTTATGCTCTATGAATTACAAGAGTCATTTTAACACTCAAAAATTACTGGAAAAATTCAAATAATGATGAGACAGAGGTGTCAAATACCACTTGCTGAGTTCTACCTGAACCAAATTAAAATGTAAATGGCTAATATTTAACAAAATAAATAAAAATACAATAGATAATGTTAATGTGTAAAGGCCGTAAGTCAATAAGTTTTGGGGGATCCTTATATACCTTGTGGCCCCATTTCTATTATGTGCACATAATGACCAGTGGTGGGGTAGGACATCCTGACATCCCTTTGGGGGATGTCCTTAGCTTTGTTATCTTGTCTGGTTCTTGTCCCTGTGCTTCCATAATGTCTCAAGGTCATTAATACTTCTGGAGACCCCAGTAGCCCCTCACTGACATTTTTGGCAAAGCCATTCAAACCAGAATGGCAGAGCGAACAGGGACCTGAGAGGTCATCAGGGAAGGCTATGGCTCCAGTGTGCGTACACTGCAGACAAGATAACAAAGCCTGGAAGAGCTCCAAGCTCACCAGAGGAGGGGAATTCCCATGGCGTGAGATCACACATCCCTGATGTCTTCGGACTAAGTGTAAAGGTAGGAAGGGGGAAAATGGAGAATGGAGGATGGTGGCTAGGGCTTGGGGAAAGACTAGTGAGAGACAATGCCCATCCCTGTCTCAAGATTAGCACCCCCTGGTGCTGATTTTTGGTGGCCATTAGGGTCCTAAGATTTTAGAGCTAGCAGGGGCCTTGAGATTTCTAGTCTGGGTCCCTTTCCTTGCGCAAAGAAATCAGGAATTTGTCCAGAGGCTGTGATCTTGGCTCTGGCCACCTTCTACACACAAGACTTTGGGCAAGCCAGGGCAAACCTCTGGGCCTCATTTTCCAATTTTGTAAAAGGAGGGGGGCAGTGTACTCGATGAAATCCAAGGTTCCTCCCAGGTCTACACTTACAGTGGAGTGTAGGTTTGAAGTTCTGTACTTGCAGGCTCCCACTGTGATGGAATATGGGCTCTACTGACCTCTGCCCTTCCTCTAAGGTAGGCCTCACCTTTATAAACAAGGGGATTGGCCTAGAGTGCCTCCCAGTTATAAAATTCCATTACCTCTAAGAACTAGGTGGGTAGGATGGGTGCACATGGCAGTCAGGATTCCCACCACCAAAGTCTAACCACTCCAAATCCCCCACATGCAAGTGCTGACCATTGTACGGCCAGAAAGCTTGGGACCACTGGTTGGGTGAAGGCCCTGGGGCGGGGGGCGCAGCTCCAGAGTACAGCAGTGCGGGAGGGGAGCGGCGGCGAGGGTGGGAAACGGAGAGTTCTTTCCTCCTGGTCAGAATTGGGTCCCTAGGTTGAGGGGCTGGGAGCATCCAGAGGCTTTCTCAGAAGCAGGGGCGGGGTGAAGGTGGGGGGAGTGGAGGGGCGGAGTCCCAGGGTATCCGGACTAGAGGCAGGGTATCCCAACCCCTCCTCCTCCATCCCCTCCTCCCTCCTGCCTCCCCGCCCAGTCGGCCCGGCTCTTCTGCCCTTATAAGGCCACAGTTGACACAAAGGCCCATAAATGGTGCTGCTGTCATTACCTGCCCCTTGGGGAAGGCACCTCACCATGTCGGGCTTCTTCCGGCAGCCTGGGGCCCTGCCATATTCCCGGGCCCAGCCCCGCCCACGCCCGCCCACAAGACTATTTCCCAATTCAGCACATTCACCCAGGCGATCAGGGGCGCACACGCGCGCGCGCACACACACAAGGGTGCACTGTGATTTTGCATTGGCCTGTGGGAGGCTCCCCACAGCCTAGGCGTGCACACCTGCGGGCTGGCAACCAGGTGGCAATCCACCTCAGGCTGCCTTCTCTCACCGCCTCCCAGGCCACGGAAGGCTGCTGGGAGTTTGGGGCAGGAAGGTGGGGAGAGAAACTGGCTGGAAAAGGAGATGAAAGTGGGGGAGAGAGTGAGGTGGATCGCTGGAATGCCAGAGAAGTCTGTGTGGAAGGTGAAAGGACAGGGAATTGTTACAGCTGGAATCCAGCCACTTCATCTAAAGGGAGAGGAAACTGAGGCCCAGAGAGAGGAGGGGAGGCATCTCCTTCGTGTCATAGGATCATACACTTAGAACTGGCCACCTAATCCGACCAGGCCATTTTACTGATGAGGAAACTGAGGCCCAGAGCCAATGTCATAGGATCATGAACTTTGAGCTTGGAAGTTGCCTGAGAGGCCATCTGGTCTAACTAGATCATCTTACTGATAAAGACACTGAGGCCAGGGAGCTGGAGGGACTTCATCATAGGATCTGAGTCATTTCACAAATTAGGAAAGGGAAGAACCAAGATCCCAAAGTCACAAATGCAATCAGCATAATGAGGCAGAGAGGGAAGCTGGACGTGCCTGGCAAATCAAAAACCGCCAACCTTGGCCGGCCGCCTTCCCTCAGGCCTTGATGGCGACAGCCTAGGACCCTTCGGAACGGCGGTGCTTCCAGCCCACTTCCCTCCGCCATTTTCTGGCGAGCCACACCCGCGGACAAGTGGCCTGGCCACTGCTCCCGAGGACCCAGAGAGCAAAGTCCGCGTCTCCGGAGTCCTTAGTTCTGTCAGCGGTTTAAGCAGCCTTAACTGGCGTCGTTTTATTGGTGGAAATGCTGCGGAAGCTGGGGTACCCAAAGGGGCACGGGGTACGCCCGGCCTGCAGCCGTGCTGTCTCCTCCGAAGGAGAGCCCTCGAGAGCAGAGGGTGGTCTGGCGCTTCCTCTCGTGTTCCGGCACCAGCGCACTTAGCTCAGCACGGGGCAAGCATTTAGTAAATAAATTTAGTTTACTTTATTTTTTTATTTTATATTTATTACTTTATTCATTTATCAGAAGCAGAATCTGAATACAGGTTCCTGGACTACAAAACCAGTGTTTGCTGCCTCCAGTTAGAGGCCAAGTGGAAAGAGCAGTGGACCATAAAGTATGAGCCAGAAAGGGCCTTAGAGCCCACTTACTCCAAGTCCCTCATTTGACAGATGACACAACTGAGGGGCTTAGACATGTGACAATAATTTGCTCAATGTCTACAAATGTGTGGGGGTGGGGGGGAGTAGGGGATATCAGAATCTGACCCCAGTGTGGAGTGTATGACTTTTGGGCAAGTGACTTCTTTATGAGAGGAAGCATGGAAAGGTGTTAGGAATGCTGGGTACAGGACCAGACCAGGTCAGGGTTCAAATCCCAACTGGAACTTTTACCATAATTGGGGAACAACACCAGCCATTTTGCCTCTAAGGACCTCTAAGGGTCAAGCTCCTGAGGGTGTTTGACTAGATGAGCTCTGAGGTTCTTTCCAGGCTCAATCTATGATTCTGTGAACTTAAATGTGAAAAATTATTAGAGGCAGAGCTAAAGATCCCAGGTTCTCCAGTTCCCAGGCCTGTCTTGTTTGCTTTGGGCTTCATTGAACCAATCACTGAACAAGGCATGAGACCTGTCACTGACGGAGCCAAAGTAGGGGCCAGGGGGAAGGAAGGGTAGCCAAGAAATCAATAGTTCAGCTGGACAACAAGAGCCACTCACACAGGAAAAGGTAACTGTCAGCCTGGTGCTGGGCAGTCTTGTTAACCAGTGCCATGGGCCATTGAGAGAAGGCAGGAGCCCTTCCTGGTCATCCCCCCTGTTCAGGGCCATATCCAGTATCTCCCAGGAGGAGGGGAAGACAGAAAGCTGAGCCACCTCTACTAATCCTTCCATGTCCTAGGGAAGAAAACAGTTCCTGGTAGAAATCTGGTTCCCACAAGGCTTATCCTGGAGCCAGGGGTGGGGAACCTACAGCCTCCAGGCCATATGTAGCTCTAGGTCCTCCAGGGTGGCCCTTTGACTGAATCCAAACTTCACAAAACAAATCCCCTTCATGAAAGGATTTGTTCTGTATAACACAGACTTAAAGGGCCACACCCAATGACCTAGAAGGCTACGTGAGGCCCCGGAGGCCTGTCCCCTGGTTTCTTCTGGAGGTTGGTGGAAGGAGAGAGAGACAGA
The DNA here is from genome assembly GCA_028627135.1 of Pseudochirops cupreus. NCBI lineage: Eukaryota > Metazoa > Chordata > Mammalia > Diprotodontia > Pseudocheiridae > Pseudochirops > Pseudochirops cupreus. Next base: position 407,462,296 of record CM053581.1, read on the forward strand.
GACAGAGAGAGCCGAATTGAGCACCATTCACATTGGAGAGGCCCTCAGGGAGATGTAATTGCATTAGGGTAAAAGGGTTCCAGTGGAAAAAGAACTTTGGCAAGTAAAGAAAACTCTGTGAACCTGCAAATTTGTGAAGAGTTCCATATTTTAATTTGATTTATTTTATATATTTATCATAATTAGTTTATGTATTATATCATATTCTTTAATTTATTTTTCTAGCATACATAGTAAACATTTGACGGATGCTTTTTGACTGAAGGACTAACTCTGACATTCTCCATTCCAAGGTACCTCTCATCCCTGATATTCTGTGTCCTGAGGGGCTTCCCAGCTCTGGCATTCCATGTTCTACTCAGTGGGTCAAAAAGCTTTTGGTTGTTTTAGAGAGAGCTGTTTCAGTTGAATGATGAGGCTTTGGAGAACAAACTATGGCAAGTTCAGAAGAGAGTGAGAAGAAAGGAAATGGAGGCATCAGTTGGAGATGGCCTATTCAAGTAGTTTAGCCAAAGTGCTGGAGAGATATAGATCATGGCTAACAGGCATGGCAAGGTCAGCCTGGGTTTTCCAAGGATGGAAGAGACATAGGTATGTCTGTAGGCTGCAGGCAAGGAAGGACCCAGTAGATAGGGAGCTCTGGAAGATACGTAAGTGAGGAAGGATGACAGAAGGGACAATCTGCTGGAGAAGGAGGAATGGAATGGAATCATTGGTGAACAGAGAGGGTTTGGCCAAGTTTGCCTTGACCAGGAGATGGGCCACCTCTTCACGTGAGGTAGAGGTAAAGGAGATAGTGAGGAAAGATGAGATGGTCTGTGGAGACGGTTCTGGGGCTGGAGGAGAGATAGGGAGGACTCAAGGAGTCTATGGGAGTGATGAAGTTCAGGCTCTGGGAGCCCCCTTGAAGTCTGATTGAATCTTCCCACTTGATGAGGCATTTGCAGAGGCCATAAGTTTTTCATTGTGGCTGGGCCCAAACCTCTGTTACTAGCTTAGCTCTGCATTGTCCGTCTACTTCCCACCCTTGAGCCTATCAAAATATCAATCCACACTTTCATTGACCTCATTAACTCCTCCTGAAGACCCTCCCCAAACTCCTCCTCTAGACCACCCCTAGATTCCTCTGTACATAAGACCCCATCTTCCCTCCATGTGGTGTGAGAGCACCATAGAATGACCTAGCACAGACTTACTCTGTATCAAACTTATTCTGCCCTGCTTGCCCAATGCAAGTATCACAGATACCTAGGCTCCCTAAGAGTCTACCCCATATGGTGAACTTTTAATGAACTGCTAATACACTTTACTTTTCTTTGACTGAGAACACTTGAGTTTAATTCATTCGGCAGGACCCAGCATGTTGGTATTTTGGGGTCTCCAGAGCAACCCTAACCCTCTTTATGGGTAACCTCTTCAGGAGGGGGATAATGAATCCACTAGGGAGGAACCAAGTTATTGCCTTGCTGCTGTGAGGGCCCAGGTGAGATTAGATAACAAGCACTTAGAGTGGAGCCAGTCAGCACAGTTTCACAATCTCGTCAGCCCAATTCAACCTCATGTAAACAGGAACAAAGGTGAGGGATCATGGGAGTAATCCAAGATTTGAGTTTGACAAGGTGTCATCTGAAAGAGGACAAGGTTCGAGGGACAGAGGGGTAAGAGGAGAGAGGAGAATGAGTTGAATTGGTTCATTAAGGGTTCAAGATAGAGAAGGGAAAGAGTGTAGCCAATGAAGGACGAAGGCCTGGAAAAGAATCTGATAGGTGGAGAGAAGATGGTCACAGTGAGGATGAAGCACTGGGCTCATAATGCTTAGGCAAAGAAGGAATCATAAAATATCCTGATTAGATGAAGGAATTAATTTCACAAGTAATGAACATGTAGGTCATAGAAAAATCAAGCATATAGACATCTCTGTATGTGGCTTATATGGATGGGCATAGATAAAGTGGAGGAGGGGGTCATGGGCAGTTGAGTATTTAAGGAGCATCGATATATGCTGAAGTTCCCTCAAACGAAGGCAGGACAGACTATGAGTCAGACACTGAGCTTGTTGGAGAAGGAAGGCAAGTATGCTGGAGGTCAGTAGATAACCCCAGACCCTAGAAGGAGGGCAGGCTGCTGAGTGATGGTGGTAAAGGAAGGTCCCTCCCAGCTCGGACATTTTGTGTTCCAAGGACGCTCCCAGCTCTGCCATTCCATGTTCTCAGGTCCCTCCCAGTTCTGACATTCTGTGATTCTGGAGGAAATGCAGCACAGTGAGTGAAAGCTATATAAGGATCCTTCTGGAGACCAGAGGTGGCCCAGGGCGAACCCCTGGAATCTGTCTTGGAGCAGAAGGGAGTAGGGTTCAGACAGAAGCTTAGAGCTTCAGCCTCCCTCCTCCACCTACGTCAGTTCCCTAAAGGCAGGCTGATGGGAAGGGCAGACCCACCTGGGGCCCGCTTGGCAAGGTGGTGCAGTGCCAAGTAATGATATCATGGGGATGAGGAGGGCACAGTGAGTTCAGCCTGTGCTAGGGGTTGGGTGCCTCCCTTCCTGGCCCAAATCCAGTTGCCTGTGGGGCTTCCAGACCATCTGAGGCCCAGGCAAATCCACAGTCCCAGAGCCAGGCCAGGCTCAGGAGGCAGACTCTGCTTGGATATTGAGAGGCTGGTCTGCCAGCCATATCCTGCTTTCTGAGTCAAATGAGCAGGAACAAAAGGCCGACTGGTTTCTTTTTCTCTGTCTTCTCTTTTCCTTCCAGGCCACACTGGAAATGAGTTATTTGTTGGGTGGGAGCATTGAGGCAATATAATTTTGTCAAACCTCTCACCACCCAGGCCACACTGGAAGGACAAACCAGGCAGAGTCCCAGAGGACTGGGCCAAGGAGCAAGCTGCAGGCAGCTCTGTCCATACCTCTCAGGAAACAGTGCAAAAAATGAAGGTTATTTCCAGATACCCAATTACCTTCTTAAATTGCTTCCCAGACTTCCTTCGCCCACTCCAGCAGACTGCTCACCAAAGTCTGCCTCAAGATTACTGCTCAGGGGATCAAGGCAGTGTGGCCCAGTGGGGAGAGCTCTGACTGGGGAGCCAGGGGATCTGGCTTCAAGCCCCAGCTGTGGTGTTTACTCTCTGTGCCACCTTGGGCAAGTCAATTCATCCAAGGTATCTGAAAGTTCTTGTGGAAGATTTCAGCTGCAAGTCAGATGGAGAGTTCCCAATGTCCTTAGGGTATTGCAGATGGTCAGGCCTCTTCTTTCATGACATTTCCATGGATAAAATCCTATCAATTTCTGATGATGACTCATCCAGCAATGCCTGGGATTTGGGTGGCAGGAGTTTTCTTCTTTGGGTCTTCGAGAGCTGTGACTGTAGCCACTACCAGGCTGTGCATCCACAGGGGCTGTTTCCCAGAATGATGGTTGAGGGCACTAGGCTGGCAGCACTGATGTTCCCAAAGCTCTTGGGCTTAAGGTCCGGGGTTGACAGCTGCCTCTGGGGAGGATGACCTTAAAGACCAGGCTGGAAGCCAGACTGGAGGTCTGGGAGCTAGGAAGGTTAGAAAGAGTTCAAAAGTCCAACAAGCTCTTAAGGGCCCCTCCCAGGTCTGGCAATCCATGCTCAAAGGTCACTTCCAGCATTCTATGACTCCCAAGAATCTATCATCTTTGTTCATTGATTCATCCACTCAGTCAACTATTACACCCCAAACACAGGTATGTTCAGATAAGGGAAACTAGCCAGACAGTTTCCTTCTCTGTAAATGACCGGGGGTGGGGGGTGGTGGGGGGGGGTGGGGGGGTGGATGACCTCTGAGGTACCAACCTCCACCCCTCTCAAAGTCTGATAAAGAATACCATAGCCAATGCGCCCCAGCTATTTCCAGATGGTTAACCCCAGAAGCCACCCCCAGCTCCAGCCCAGATGTGAAAAAAAAGGGGACATTGTCTCAGTTTTCCCACCTGTGAAATGAGGTGATGTCTGTCTTCTGAAATGTGAAACTGGGCAAAAAGCTTAGGAGAGACAACCAGAGAGGTCCAGTTTAAAAGTCCAGATCTGCCACTGTTCTTACGATTCCATTTGATTCAACTATCCTGATAAATAATGAAATCAATCAACCCACATGCCTCTGTTAAGCACCTGCCATCTACCAGGACATTTATTGATTGTCCAGATTATTTGATGTAGCTGGACCGTATAGTCCTTCAGCATATACTGGAATAATGCTACAGACAAAAGGATGAGGAACTGAATAAAATCCCACATGCATTTATTAAGCACGTCCTATATGCCAAGTGCTGGGCTTTTTGGCATTGGTGATAGAAAGATTAATAAAAAACTTTCCCTCAAGGAGTTCGTATTCTATCTGCACACAAATCAAAGCACATACCAACAGCATAGGAAATCTTTTTTAAGAGCACTAGGCCTGGAGTCAGGAAGACCTGAGTTCAAATTCCATCTCAAACCCTTCTTAGCTGAGTGAGCCTGGCAAGTCACTTTGATGAGGTACAGGCTCTGGGAACCCCCTTGAACTCTGACTGAATCTTCCCACTTGATAAGGCATAAGCTTTTCATTGAGGCTCTGCCCAGAGCTCTGTTACTAGCCTAGCCCTCCGTTGTCCATCTACTTCCCACCCTTGAGCCTATCAAAATATCAATCCACCCTTGAACTGATCTAGCCCACCATTGTTTGTTGGCTCCAGGTAGCCTCCAACAACTTCCCACCCTTAATCACTCATTGACCTCCTCTGACTCCTCCTGAAGACCTTCCCTAAACTCCTCCTCCAGACTACCCCTAGATTCCTCCCAGAACCTTCCTGTATATAAGATCCCTTCTTGCCCCCATGTGTGTGAGAGCAATGTAGAATGACCTAGCACAAACTTGCTCTGTGTCCAATACAGGCGAATTTTTAATAAACTTTACTTTTCTTTGGCTGAGAAGACTGGAGTCGAATTCATTTGGCAGGACCTGGCGTGTTGGTATTTTGGGGTCTCCAGAGCAACCCTAACCCTCTACATTTTATGGGTAACCTCTTCAACGTCACCCTGTTTGCCTCAGTTTCTCCTTCTGTGAAATGAGACAAAACACTTCCAGTATCCTCTGTGTATGGGATGAGTGAAAACTTCTCAATTTGGTGTGGTTAACTTTTCAAATTGCTTCTGTCAATCACTTTTATGTTCCTTTGTCTGTTTTCCCGCCTTGGTGGGACCCTCCCCTTATCTTTCCTTGCTGTCCCAGTTGGGGAAGTATTTGGTGAAGTATGCCTCTCCACCAATGAGAGGGGAAACAGTCGGGGAGGGGTCTTGACTAAGTTAGGTTATAAATTCCAGTACTA
>CM053581.1:407468121-407589675 GCA_028627135.1 Pseudochirops cupreus
ACTTGCCTCTTCTCCATGATGAGTCATGGGGAAGACTGTCCTCTTCTCCTGGGGAAGAGGATAAAGTCCTGTTCTTATCCTAAGAGATCTCTGTGTTTATTTCTTTTCACTAACTTAAGGATGAAGGATATTTTTCATCCCAAACACTCTGCGACTTGCTCCTTCAGTGACTTGCCCAGGGTCACACAGCTAGGAAGTGTCTGAGGCCAGATTTTAACTCAGGATGATGAGTCTTCCTGACTCTAAGGCCAGTACTCTATCCATTGAGCCACCAAAAGGGATATTTAACCTTTTTGAAAATACCAGAGTATCATATACCACCTATGTCATGCACAGGAGAGCACCAGCCCTCCCCCTACTACCAGGCTAATGTCCTGGGTCAGAATGTATCTCCAGAAGGCCCTTCCATTCACCTGGCTGGGATTCAGGGATCATTTTTCCTAAAGAGACTCATTCTGGCCCTAGGCTTGGCCCAACTAGGACTGGGCAGGGACTATTTGCCACTTCCATTTTGTACCCCTAGGGCCTAGAGCTGTACCTAGAAAGTGATTTGGCTTTAACAAATACCTGTTGACTATCATTATTTGGTTTGCTTAAGCAATGACTTGGTTTAGAAAACAAAGGGAAAGGACTTGGACCCCCAGTGGAACAATAGATTCTAATTGTTACCTGGATGGGAAAGTGTAGATATCCCAGTGGGGTGGAGTGAGCTCCCCGTCCCCCACCTTGGGGCACCCTGGGAATCCGGAGCACCTAAGTTTCTGGTTTCAATGGCTGGGGAAAAACTGCCTGGGAAATTGTCTGCTTCTGGCCATCAGAGTCCTGGAGAGGGAATTTGCTCCTTTGGCTTGAACATTCTGGGGGAGGAATTGAGGAGGGAGGCTGTAGATACCTTCCCCTGGTAGCACCAGATGTAAATGGTATTATGAGTCATAGCACTCTTATCCTCCAGAGACTTCAAATGGCTGATTTCAGAGACCATCCTCTGGGAGTGAAAATGAGGGCAACCACTGAAGTTTTTAAAGATCTCTAAAATGATAGGGTTGGACGAGATAAGATTTCTCCAGCTCTGCTATTCCCACTGAGATTATAGGTGCGAAATACACGTTGGATGACTTGTTTTGATATCGTCTGCCCCGTTAGAAATGAAACTTCTTGAAGGCAGGGACTGGAAGGGTTTCCCACCCCTCACCCTTTTGCATTTCCAGTGCTTAACATAGTACCTGGCACATACATAATAAATGCTAAATAAATGATTACTGGATAAGGCCCCTTCCAGCTTTGACATTCCCTGTTCTAAGGCCCCTGTCAGCCCTGACATTCCCCGTTCGAGGTTCTCCATAGACCCAATTCCATCTCCTACCTTTGAGCCTTGGTACCCAGAATACTCCTCACCTTTGCCTCATGGAATCTTGAGTTTCCTTCCAGGCCCAGCTCAGGAGCCACCCCCTAAAGGCACCCTTTCTGGGTGACAGCGCCAGTTGTCACTGCCCTCCCAAACTATTACTTTGCATTTATCCTGTGGATGTTTTCTATTTGCTTATCCCTGTATGTATTTTTCTCTCCTCCCTCCCCCCCTCCCCAAGACTAGGAACTCCTCATTGCCAGGGGCTGCTTTTCATTTTTGTCCTCTCAGCCCCTCAGTGCCTGGCAGACAGTAGGCACTCAATAAATGCTTGTTGAACTGGATAATCTTTTCCCCTTCTCCCTCCTTTCCTTCCCACTTGACATTCTGTCATGGCTATGAATTGACTGGTTCCTTTTCCCTCCACTCACTCATTCACTCAGAGTCAGAGCTGGCCAGGATCTGACTGTGGTGGGGAGGGGTAGTACAGAGAGATGAATAAGGCCCAGTCTCTGATCTCAAAGGGCTTACAATTGTCTATTTTTTTCATTTTTCGCCCAGTGAGCACAGAGGTGATAATATTTCTCCCATCAGCTGTGAAGATTGTAGGAGAGATGGGGAGTGTGAGGTATAGTGAAGCCTAGAAGGTGGGACCTTGGGGCCGGCCTTCCCAGTCTTCCCCGAGTCACTTTGCACCTGCTTCGTGATGTCTCCCTTTAGAAGGTAAGCATCTTGAGGGCAGGGACTGTCCTCATTTTGTCTTTGAATCCCCAATGCCACTCAATGAGTCCTTGATCAATGTTTATTGATTGACTAAGTGACCTTGAGTGAGTCACTTAGCTAGCCTCATGGACCCTAGCTTTCTCATCTACAAATGTGAGAGCTAGGTTAAATGATCTGTAGCATCTCTGCTTGCTGTAAAACCTTTGATACACTAACTTTTCCTTTCTGGGTTTCAGTATTTTCATCTGTAAAATGAAAGGATTAGACAGTATATCATAAGATCATGGAGCTGACCCTAATTCTGAGCTGAAAGGGATGTCTGAGATCATCTGATGTTACAAATGAGGAACGAGGAGGTCAGGGACTTGACCAGGGTGAGCCAACCCTGCCCCCCAGCTGTGATCACAGTCTGCTGCCAGCTGGCCAGGCCCTCCCCAGCCAAGCCTGTCCTCCCTCAGGTCTCCCTCCACCCTGCCCCTCTTCCAAATTCGCCTGTTGAGAGGCTCACTCCCAGTTTCCTCTCAGTCAACTGTCCAGAACAGGATCTGATAACCTGGATCAAAATAAAAGGCTAACATGAACAGTTGAATAATAGCCTAATGTAATTGTTACCCATTTTATTTTTGAATCACAGACCCATGATTTCAACGGTCAAAGGAGCTTCCAGTGCAGATGGGCATCTCTTTTGTAATTTGAGCCTTTTTTTAAAAGGCTGCCAAGGGTTAAATGACTTGCCCAGGGTCACACAGCTAGTAAGTGCCTAAGGCTGGAAATTGAAGAGTCTTAAAACTTACCTAGAAGCAATGAGCAACCTGTGTAGCACAGACCTGAACTGGAGTCTTCCTGACTCTCTTTCCATTAAGTTATGGTCCCTGTCACCTCTTGGCTTATCCTGCTGGTAATCACAGTGAGACAGCTTGGTGTGGAGGGTAAGTGGGCCCCCGAATGTGTGTATGTATATGTATAGGTATTTATATACATACATATGCACATATGCACATACATATACACACGTGTGTATATGTGTGTGATACACATACATTATATGCACATACATATACATATATATTCAATACAAAGACGTTTTGGAGGGGAAGAAAGAGAATAGAGAGAAGAGCAGAGACCTGTGAGGTATAGGAGATTATGTTTGAAGTGAGCCTTGAAGGAAGCCAGGGAATCTAAAAAGTAGAGGTAACAGCGTTCTAGGTCTAGGGGCCTACCTGGTGCAAACTCTTGGAGATGGGAAGTGAATGTCATTTATGGGAAACAACAATTAGACCAGTGTGATTGGAATGTAGGGACTGTTGGACTGAGTAATGAGCCTTGAAAGGTGGACTGGAATAATGGAATAAGCAGGCTGAAAATGTAGGTTGGTAAAGGTCTCTTAATGCCAAGCAGAGGAGTTTTTATTTTATCCAGATCAAGAGGGAACCTCTGATACTTCTGGAAGAGGGGAGTAACATGGTTAGAGCTCAGCTTTAGGAATGGCACTGGCAGATTGGAGAGGTGAGGAGGTGGGTGTAAGGGGACTGATTAGGAAGCTGTCATCACAGTCCAGGAGAGGGGTAATAAATTAGGGAGTTTGTGGTAGGAAGGGAGAGGAAGGGAAGAATACAAGAGAAATGTTGGGGAGATATTGGACAACTGATTAGAAGTGGGGGAGAGGGATTAGTGAGGGAGGTCTCAGTCGCAGGTGACTCGTAGAAATGTGCTGGAAATGAAACTGGGAAGGGCTGGGGGTATGTCCTGTTTGGGACATGTTTGCTGTGACATACCTAAGGGATGACAGCCTCCTCTAGGGCTGATCCCAGACATCCCTCACTTCCCATTAATAACCTGTTGAGCAATCCCTGAATACAAGAGAGGAAACTTGAATCACTCCCACTGGTCTCTACATGCCTGGGATGCTGCAGCTGCCACAAAACTGTGATCTCTAAGGGATGTGGTTAAATGAATCCATGGTCTTAGAGTAGAGGTCTCTGGGAAATCATAACAGCTTAGAGAAGGCAAAACTTTCTTTCATCTAGACCCTGTTTGCACACCACCAACACCAGGGGTGCTCACTTCTACATGGGGCAGCTCACTTCATTTGGGTGGTGAAGGTGTTTTACTGGGCCACAGTCACACAAGGAAGAGGCAGGATTCAAACCCAAATCCTTGGACTCCAGACGAATGACTGGTCTTTAGCTATTGGCTGTAACTCTTCCCCATGCAAGAATCAAAGGCCTCTTTGACATGCCACCAGAGAAATCAGTCTTCAACATCTCCATGGAACATGACATTAGCTGTGAGCACTATATGAGGGATGAAGTTCTTGTAGTGGAGCTGAGTGAAAGGAGGCAGGAAGGACAGAGGCCTGAGGCCACAGAGGAAAGGAGTGAGGGAAAGGGGGGAGGGGAAGGGGCAAGCCTGGCTGAGGAGAAGGATACTGGAGACAGAAAGAGCCTGGGGGAGAAGAGGAAAAGGAGGAAACCATGGATGGAGACATGGAAAGAGAAGACTATTGGGAGGGCAAGATGGAGCCTTGAGGGTTGTAATGGCAAGAACAGAAATAGTTCACACCTTGTTTCAGCTATTGAATTAACACCTTATTTCAGTTCAAGTTTCTTTTGAGCCTTGTATCAAATCTGTTAAGAAACAGAATATGTGAACCCCACAACTTGTGAACCCTAGAACTCATGAACTCCTGCAATAGGAAGGGGAGGAACTAATGATCATATATAAAGAGAGGCCCAGGCTAGGGATAGTGGAACTGAAAAGAGGACTCTTGTGGTGACAGAGTCAAGAAGGAGAAAACTTGTGGTATCCCACTCTGTTTGTTCTGTCTGTGTTGATGTTTGTTTGTGATACTTTGTACAGAAGCCCTGGGACCTTACTGGAAGCCCTAAATACTGATAATTTGTGCTGACCTCTTGGACCTTGTTGGTGGGTCTGAGTTGATTTCACAGGCAGATAGTGAATTGATGATGGTGCCGGCAATGTATATGCATATTATTGTGGCTCTGTCAAGCTTTGTGTTCCCAGAAACAGGAACTGTGAAGGACTTGAGGTGGACTGGACACTATGAGCTTCAGTATGAATGGAAACTGAATGAAGACCTGGACAAGGAGCTGGACAAGGAACTGGGAGCTGCCTGCCTTTGAACCCAAGTGACAGTTGGAACTGGGACCATGGAAGAGGAACTATGGAAGCTGAGAGCCAGCCTTGAGTCAAGCTGAAAGAAGACTTTACTTGGATACTGTGCCCTGACTGAGAAGATTATGATTTACTGTGACCTAGGGGTAGAGAACTTTGACTTTTGTACTTTGTTATTGAATTAAGGATTTTGTGATTGACTAAATGGATGTACATTGTTTAAAACTATGTGACCACTTTGGTGAAAACTATGTAGCCATTTTGGTGATAAGTTGTTGAGATGTGACATGGTGAATGCTGTCTTTTTATTTTCTGTGATAAGCTGTAACATTATGAATGCTGTACCTTGATTTTCTGTGAATGTTTTGCTCTGATTTGTTATTGAATAAATAGAGATTTCACTATTCTATGTAATTAGGACCTTGAAAGCTGTTCACAGCAGCAGTCCTCTGGAAAGCTGCACATGCATGGCTTTACAAGGATACAGACTTTCACTTTTTCCTGTGTATCCTTAGTGCCTGAAAGAAAGGCTGGTGTAGTGGATAAAAAGCAAGCCACAGAGACCAAGAGACCTAGGTTTAAGTCTTACACAAACTGACTGTATGATGCCAATTGTTGGTGCTGTTGAGTAATTTTCAGCCATGTGTGACTCTGTGTGACTCCATTTGGGGTTTTCTTGGCAAAGCCACTGGAGTGGTTGGCCATTTCCTTCTCCAGCTCATTTTGCAGATGAGGAAACTGAAGTAAACAGGGTGATGTGACTTGCCCAGGGTCACACAGCTTGTAAGTGTCTGAGGCCAGATTTTCTTCCTGGCTCCAAGCCTGGTGCTTATCCAGTGGGCTACCTGGCTGCCCCTATCATGCTAGGCAAGTCATCTAATCTCTCAGGACCCTAGGCAATTTTCAAAGATTATGAATAGTTAGGTGGATGCTGTTTGCACGGGTGCAAAGATTTGGGAGGATTTCGCTATAGAAATGTAATCCTAAACTCAGCCCAAAAGGCATAGTTCAGTACCTGGCACATAGAGGTGGTTAATAAATGTTTAGCAATTAAGGGGGTATAGAGGGAAGGGAGGGAAATGGGGAGAGAAGTTAAGAGAAAGAAGAGGGCTGGGGCAGAGAAGGGGATGACGATATTGTGGGGAGGAAAGAAAGAAACAAGACATGGGAAATGGGAGAGAGAAGAGGATTGGGAGACTGGGAAAGAGGGAGATGGGGAGATGGAGAAGAGAAGTGCTTTGGGGGAAAAGGAAAGAAGGAAGGTGGGAAAAGAAGAGAGGATGGGCTGAGTGGCAGTGAGGAATGTGGAGGCCACCATCCATGGAGCAGAATGGAGCGCCAGCCTCCGGGGAAGGACATCTGGATTCAAATCCTGTCTTCCTCCTGGCTGTGCTCCCGGCACACAACTTTACTTTCCAACATCCCTAGGTAGATGGTCAATTGCTGAGAAGGTGCTGATCACCGTGGATGATTCCACCTAGAGTTTACTACATTTATGAAATCACAGGATTGAACAAAGAAAATGAAAAATCTGCCCCCATAGACTAGGAGTGAGGGATCAGGGGCCATTGGGGACTAGCCTTTCAATTACAGAAACTTCCCTTTGGGTCCTGTTCTTCACTTTGGGAGCTCCAGGGCTGGGCAAGATTGCTTTGTTTTTCTGGCCTCATTTTCTATTCTTGATCAATCAATCAGCCATCTATTATTATTTTTTTAAATTTGGAATTCTTTATTTTATTTTATTTTTATTTTGGGGGGATTTTTTGGAGGGCAATTGGGGTTAAGTGACTTGCCCAAAGTCACATGGCTAGTAAGTGTGTCAAGTGTCTGAAGCCGAATTTGAGCTCAGGTCCTCCTGACTTCAGGCCGGTGCTCTACTCACTGTGCCACCTAGCCACCCCTCTATTATTTATTGGTGCCTATCATGTGCCAGAAGTCAGCTAGGTGGCTTGGTGGTTAGAGCACTGGGCAAGGAGTCAGAAAGACCTGAGTTCAAATCTAGCGTCAGACACTAGCTGTGTGACCCTGGAAAGTCACTTAACCTTTGGAGAAGGAAATGGTAAGCCACTCTAGTATCTGCCAAGAAAACCCCAGGGTCCATGGGTCACAAAGAATCAAATATTACTGAAGGGCTGAACAACAACAATTATGTGCCAGCCACCAGACTGGGCTCTGGAGAAGCAGACAGAGAAGCATCACAGTGCCTGCCCTCCATGAGTTTACATTCTCTGGGAGACAAACATGCCTAAAAAGGAGCATAACCCACAGGTCCAAAGCAGCTCAGTCCCTGCCAAGCCAAATTGTGGTTTCCTGTATCTGAAGTCTCTTTCTCCAAGGTGACCTTCCTCCACCCCCTCCCCCAGCCTTTCTCCTGGCCTCAGTTTTCTTAGAATATTTTTTCCCTTGTTCTGAACTTTTTTGACATCCCATTTGACCTTCTGTTCTGACCTTTCTTAGTCCTGTGCTTGTCTTTCCCACCAACTTCCTACACAGCCCTCCCCCTCCCCCCGGCTCCTTCATTAAGTAGAGCAAGAAGAAGCTTTAGAAACCACTTAAAACCCCTTCGTTTTTACAGATGGGGAAACTGAGGCCCAGAGAATTGAAATGATTTGCCCAAGGTCACACAGGTTGTTAATGACAGATTCAGGATTGAATCCAATTCCAAGTCTAGGGCATTTTTCAGGGCTAATTTATTGGAATCCAGGACACCAGAGGCATTTACTTAGTGTCTTTGTTGAATGGAGCAAAGTAGAATGGGCTTGGCTAGATGGGTAGACAGCCCTGAGGCAGTGGGTACTGGGACCCTGGGAATGAGGGAGGAGGGAAGCAGCCTAGAAATGGGGGAGGGTTCACTTTCCCACTTTGCCTTGTCCTTCTGCTGAGCAAAAAGAATGGCCCTGAGTCCCTCTTAACTCAGGAATCCCAAGCATTTCTTGCCACCGCTAGGAAGGGGAGGAGGCCTCTTCTCCAATGCTGAGAAATATTTGCTAAACCACAGAGCTGGGAGAGGTCTGAGGGGAGACTGGGGTCTGGAGCGTGGGGGCCAGAGATCCCAGCTCTGATTACCATTTCTCTAGGAGGCTGGTTTGCCCTTTAAAAAGAAAGTTATTAATGGGAGGGGGAAAAGAGAGGGGGAAAAAGATCCCTGATGGCCTAATGAGGAATTATGGAATGTCAGAACAGGAAGGAGACCGTTTAGTCCAACACTTTCATGTTATGGGAGAGGAAACTGAGTCCCAGAGAGAGGAAGGGGCTTACTCAAGGTCACCCAGAGACTTCTTGGTGGGAGCTGGATCTAGAATGGAGTTTTCCTTACCCTTGTCAGCTGCCCCCTCCTTGCTCTGGAAAGGAGGAAAGAGGAGATGGAAACACCTTCTGCCACAGCCTTGGCTGGTCCTAAAGAGGGGGGCACTTCCTTAGCTGGCTCTCCCTTGAGGCTTGGCACTCCAGCCTTAAGTGGTGTTGAGGGCATGGCACCAGGAGCAACTGTGTTCCGATGGAGTGAACACTGGACTAAGAGTGAGGAAGATATGGGGTCTGTGCCTAGTACTGGGTCAATCTGGCTTCGTTTGACTAGGGGGAGCTTGGATTGGTTAAGAACAGGAGAGACTGCCTCAGCCACAAGGCTGGGACCTTGGTGCTCTTGCCTCAAGGGATTCTAAGGGGATGACCCAACCAAGAGAGGTAGAAGAAGCAATAGTGGGTGGTGGAGGGACCACCTGCCTCTGGTCTAGAAAGAACTGTGAGTCTCAAGCTGGGCTCTGTAATTGACAGTCAGTGGGATTGTGGGTAAGGCCCAATGCTCTTTAAGCTTCCTGTCAGAGAGAGAATGGAGAAGGGTATGAAAAAAAATGTGTGTGGCTGAGGAGGAAGAGGGTAGAAGGAAAGGAATGAAACCATGTTTGAAGCTGTCTGTAATGGGCTCCCTTAAAGACAAGGAGGTGGCATCATGATAGCTAGAGAAATAGGAGAGGAAGAAAGGTGTGGGAGTTGGATTCCCTTGTGTCTGGATGCCTGGGCAGGAAGGGAAACCACACTTCCCTTTAGAGTCTCTGGGGAGCTAGCTCTGTCAGAGACCAGCTGCTCCCCTCTTTTCTCCTGGGTATATGTTGGAGAGGGAAGAGAGAGAAGGAGACAGAGAAGAGAGGAGAGGACAAGAGGGAAGGAGAGGAAAAAGCATGAGGAAAGGAAAAAGGGAGAGGGAGAAACAGACAGACAGAGACAGAGAGACAGACGAAGAGAGAGAAGAGGACAAAGGAAGGGGAGATGAGAAGGAGGAGAAAGGAAAAAAGGGAGAGGAGAAAGGAAGAAAGAAAGAAAAAGAAAAAAGAAAGAAAGGAAGGAAGGGAGGGAGGAAGAAAGGAAGGAAGGAAAGAAATAAGGAAGGAAGGAAGAAAGAAAGAAAGAAAAGAAAGAAAAAAGGAAATAAAAGAAAGAAAGAAGGAAAGAAAAGAAAAGGAAGGAAGGAGAGAGAGAAGGGGAAAGAGAAGAAGGAAAAGAGGGAGGAAAGAGAAAGAGGAGGTAGGAGAGACAGAGAGAGAGAACGTGATGAGAATAAATCCACCATTGTTCTCCGATACCAAATCTCCTCAATTGTCCCTCTGGATTGGGGTCACGGAGGAGCACCAATGAGATGATGGACCCTAATTTCTTTGCTAATTCTCTTCCTTTCCCATCCTGCTGCTATAACCAGTAGTGAAGGGGCCGAGCCATGGGAGGAGCTGAGAATGTTCATTTTGGGGAAGAGAAGACTTGAGAGGGGATGGGATCATTCTCTTCAAATGTTCTAAGGCTGTTACTGGGAGAGGGAGTAGACTGGACGTGCATGGTCTCGGATGGCAGAAGTAAAAGTGAGGAATGAGACCAAGGGGAAGTTTTAGAGTTGATGTCAGGAAAAAAAAACCCAGCCTTGACATAAACTGTTCGAAAGTGGCCCAGGTTCCCTTGGGCAGTGATAATGACAATGAAATAATAGCTACATACCATGTGTCCAGTCCTGTGTTAAACACTTCACAATTATTATCTCATAATATCATCGTTGCAATAATAAAAGCTATTATGTTATAGCTCCTACTGTGTGCCAGACTCTGCTTTACACAACCCTGGGAGGTAGGTGCTATTATTATCCCAATTTTACAGATGAAGAAATTGAGGCAAATGGGTTAAATAACTTGCCTAGAGTCACACAAGCTAGCAAGTGTTCCTGAGTCCAGAGGCATCTAGGTGGCTCAGTGAATAGAGCACTGGTCCTGGAATCAGGAGGACCTGAGTTCAAATCCAGAAAGATCAAAGATGTCAGAACCATGGATTATCAGTGTTAGAAGGGACCTCAGAGGCCGTCTGAGCTCGCCTGTACTGGAATAAGAATCTAAAGTCTTATATAAGAAACCAGCTTTTGCATGAGCTTGTTGGTGCATGTACTCTCCCTCCCAGTCACAGACCCCAACCCTTCTACAACTTAGCAGGTGGTCTTGAGAGTAACCATGGCTGAAAAGTTACCAACATCCCGATGAAGAGCTCCTCTGCCTTTAACTGGCAGCCTCTCCAATGGTGAAAAGAATCCATCATTGGATCTGTGTCCTCACTGGCAGGGTGAGCAAGAACCTGGCCCCACCTACATCCTACAGTAAGGAAGACTCCAGCATAGCCTTTTAAAATCTGCCATCCTAACTGAACCCAAAGCCCAACCCAATCCCACCATCATCCAAGGTATTTTAGGAATCATGTTCTATTCCTTTGGCAAGGAGGCAGCTCAGAGGGCCTTGTTATAACTCATAATCATGAATCAAGAAGCTTTAGGTCTGTGGACACATCCATTAGATCCAGTAAATCCAGTGCTGAGCACGTTGGATGGTGGACTCACACGAAGGGGTGTGCAGAGTTCATATTCCTACAGTATTTGGGGCTCAGAGAGCCTCGTGCATTGGAGGAAATTCTCTTTGAACTATACTGCTCAAAAGTCAGGTCATGGTGTCTGCAGTTTGGTGACCCCATCTTGTGTAGATTATGTAGATGTGTTCCTAGTGTAAGCAATTTTCAAAATAAAGAATGAGAGTGTTACAGGTTGAGGCAAAACTCCAGTGGTTGCTATGGCTCAGGGGTGTGGGAGGAGCTGGGGAGGAGGGAGAGATGCCAAGAAATGGAAGCCATGCCCAGACAATGCTAAGAGTGCAGTTGATGGTTATGGAGCCAAGTCAGGGCACTTGGCAAAGAAGATAGAAATGGGGAGGAACTTTGCAAGAGGCAACCTTATGGTTCCTTAGAGAGATCAGCAGTGCCTCAGAGGCCTCTGCTGCACCAAAATGGGAAGGGAAGTAACTAAGGGAGTAAATGATATGTTTGTTATGTTATATGTAATAGGAGTATGTAATACAACCTGTTGTGCGTATATTAATCCCCAACACCTTTTGGTGAGGGCAGAGATCTGTCCCTTTCCTCACCAGATTTGGGAGATAGTGAGGCTTATTGGTAGTTGACTAGCACTCCCAGGAGACATTTGGGTGTGGCAGCCATTTAGGAATGGGTCCTGAGAACATTCAGTGCTTAATCAAATTCCTTACAATTACCTTGCAATACTGTTTTAATTAAATGTGTTTGCTTTGAATCTGGCTATCATCCATTGTGGTCTAGGGAAGAGAATTATATGGGGCGAGGGGGTCTCAGAACTGTGACTCTGAGTAGGCAGTGCCCAAAAAGTGCCAGGAACTTTGGTATAAGTGAGAAGGGAGCCATATCAAGGGACCTAGGCTCTCCCCAAGATGAGACACAGAGGCTATGGTCTCCAGCTTAGGAGCCTGTTGGAGAAACAGAGCAGTGATTAGATCAGTGAACTGAGAGGAAGTCTGGGGCCTCAGGCTGGGCTCAGCCACTAACTCACTGTCTGAAGCTGGCTAAGTCATCTTTGTCTTTGGGGGTCAATCTCTTCATCTGCAAACTGAGGGACTAGAGTACTCATCTTAGTGTCTTATTGACAACTTTTGATGAAGACCTGTGAAATGATTAGAGGAAAAAATAAGCCCCAGTGGGAGCAAGGGCAAGGGCATTTGTATTCAAACTGAGAGTGCTGGGGGGGGGGTGTCTCAGAAAATGGAGAGATCCATGGGGGCTGAAGGGACCTGGCAAGGCTTTGGGGAGAGCAGGCATTTCTGTAATTGGAGAGCAGAGGAGCTCTTCATCAGGATGACAGTAGAGTAGGTAGAAAGGAGGATAGGATGGGCATTAGCTGGGAGGATGGACTGTGATGTGGGCAGAGAAGACACTGATGGGCAAGGGGCATACAGTCCCTGTGAGGAACTGTCTCTCCCAAAGAGAGCTGGATTTGGAGTCAGAGAATCTAGGTTCAAATCCCAGCTAGTTCACTTACTGCTTGTGTGACCTTGAGTAAGTCACTGCCCCTCTCTAAACCTCTAAGATACTAGTGATCTCTAAGGTACTTTCCAATTATATCTAGGATCAAAACCACAGCCCAGGCCCTATCCCTGTATTTTATATATGCCTATCTGGGTATATATGCTGTTTCCCTGGACTGAAAATAACTCCCTTAAGGAAGACAAAGATGCTTTCCTTTTTGTCTTTGTGCCCATTTTCTCTCTCCCTCTCTGCCTCTCTTTCTCTCTCTCATTCTCTTTCTCTCTTGTTCCCTTTCTCTCTCTCTCTCTCTCTTTCATGCAGAGAAGAATGGAAAGATTTATATGAACTGATGTGGCATGAATCAATCAGATCCAGACTAATAAAGGAATATATATGCATATATACACATGTATATATTATATATTATGTGAAATACATAGATAGATGACAATGTACATAGATTGGTAGATTTCCTCTTCCAGCAGTCTGTTTTGCTGAATTCACTCTGTTTTAGTTCATATGGCTTCCTGTCCTCTGTATTCTTAATTCCACCTGAGGTTTAGGCACTACAAGTTGCTTAGTCAGGAAGTTAACCTCTCCGGTATTCTGTGAGCCAGAAAGTACTTGGTGGCTGGCTCTGGGAGGCAGGGCATACAAGCATCTGTATTTGGGGGTCAGACTTGGTGGCCCCTGAGGTCCCTTCTAGCACTACATCTACAGCCCTATGCCCTTGTGATCTTATCTAAGATGAAGTAATTTGGCAGAGTCGGTCTTGACCTCAGGTCTCTAGTGCCCTTTCCTATGCTCAACAAGGCCTTCCTTGACCACTGAAAGCTGGGTGTTTCCCAGAAGCCCCACCCTCACCCCCATCCAGCCAAAGAGAAATGAGGAACCCTACTCAATCAGGCTTTGATTCTGGTTCTACTTCTGCATCTCAGGTCCAGACTAAGAGAGTGACCACTACAGTTTCTTTTCAGTTTACTTTCTTAGTCAAAAATGGAAAGAAGTTTTGGGGTGAAAAGGAAAGAAATGGAGAGCACCATCACAGAGCGTCCATGGTAGCACGGAGCAGCTTGGTTGGTGGTTCAGTGGATCTAGGTTCATATTCTGGCTGTGTCCCTATTCGTGTGACCTTGAGTAAGTCACTGCCCCTCTCTAAGCCTCTAAGACAGTGGTTCTCAACCTGTGGGTTGCAACCCCTTTGGGGGTTGAATGACCCTTTCACAGGGGTCAGGGGTCGCCTAAGACCATCTGAAAACACATATTTCTGATGGTCTTAGGAATCGAGACACCACTCCTCTATCTGTCTCCAGGTGGGTCCACCCACATGCAGATACACCCACATACAAGTAGTAAAGGGTCGCGGCATTCAGAAGGTTGAGAACCATTGCTCTAAGATAATAGTGATCTCTACTGTACTTTCTGATTCTTTATCTAGGAAATAAACCACAGCCCAGGCCCTATTCCTGTATTTTATATATCACAAAGACTCCTCTTTGTGAGTTCAAAGCTGACCTCGGACCCTTCCTAGCAGTGTGGCTGTGGGCAAGTCATTCCACCCTGCTTGCCTTGATTTCTTCATCTGTAAAAATGGGCTGGAGAAGGAAATAACAAACCACTCTAGTATCTTTGCCAAGAAAACCCAAATGGGGTCACGGAGAGTCGGACAGGACTGAAAACAACTGAACAACAACATGAATGCTAAATTAGAGTCTGGGGACACAAAGACAACTATAGAACAGTCTCTGCCCTCAAGGAGTTTCCATTCTATGTCCAAGACCCTGTGCTTTGTGCTGAAACAGGAACAGAGATGGATAAGATAGCCCTTGCCACCAAGGAGCTTCTATCTAGTACCAAAGTCAAGTCAATCTAATAAGCATTTATTAAGTGCCCACCATACACTACACTAAGCACTGAAAATGCAAAGAAAGGCAAACAACAGTCCCTGTCCTCAAGGAGCTGACACTCTAGTGATAAAGCCCGTACAGAGCGAGCAGAAGTGGGTGTGATCCGAGTAGCAGGGGAGATCTGAGGAGACAGCAACCACTAGCCAGAATGTTGGGGATAATCAAGGAAGCTTCCTGGAAGAGTCAGCCCTTGACAGGATGTGTGGGATTTGGGTCACACAGTGAGTGAAGAGAGACACAAGTACCAGCCAGTCAATCCCACAAACACCATGAACCTATTCACAGGGCTTTAGAAGCTGACTTAAGAGCCATCTAATCCAATGGCCTCATTTGATAGATGAGGAAACGGAGTCCCCAGAGGCTGGGATGTGTCCCAGGTCACACTTTGGCAGAACCAAGACTCCAACATAGGCTTTCTGAATCCAAAGCCACTGACCTATCCATTATCCCATGCTGTGTCACACTCACAACAGTAGAACAAAGTGAATCTCTGGGAGGTGAACCTACTTGCCCAAAGTCACACAGTTAAACTCTGGGCTTCGCTGGGAGTTAAAAGCAGGTCTTTGTCTTACAAATCCAGGACTCTGGCCCATGATATCTACCTTCCCTGATAATGGCAATAAGTCAGAGTCATAATTTGATTCTTGGAATTGTAAGAGCCTTCAGAGACTATCAAGTTCAATCCTTGTAACTGAATCACAAATTATATCTGAGGATAAGGAAAAATGAAAAAGAATAAGCACCTACTGTGTGCCAAGCACTGAGCTGAGTGCTCCTATCAGATGCCAACCAGAGTAAGTCTAATCCATCTTCTACATGACAATACTTCCAATACTTTAAAATGGAAATTTTGCCCCCCACCCTGCCTGATTTCTGCTCTTTTCCATTCTAAATTCCCTACTTTCTTTAGCTGATTTTCATGGGGAATGGTTCCCACTCCTCACAGCTTCCTGGTCACTGTCATATGGACATAACTCAGTCTCTTAATGTCATTACTAAAATGTGGTGTCCAGAATCTACTGCTAATCTCAATGTGGTCTGACCATTATGGTCTGCCCAGCACAGAGCACAGGGACTATCAGTTCCCTCATTCTGGATGTTGGGCCTTTTTAGCAATATAACTCAAGTTCACATGGACATTTTTAGCTGCCATATCACAGTGCTGATTCATATGGAGCTTGTAGGGAACTAAACTTCCAGCTCTTTTACATATAAACTACTGTATGGCTATGTCTCTCCCAACTGTAAGTGTGCTGTTGACTTTTTGAACCTAAATACATTTATTTTTATTTCATTTCAGCATATTAGATGTGGCACAGATCCAAAAGGATTAGATATGTTTGGATCTTAATTCTATCATCTGATTTGTGACAGTCACATATTTGATAAGCACACCATGTATGACATCTTCCAAGTCACTGATAAAAATGGCGACTCAAGCAAGGCCAAGACAGAGCCTTTTGGCACTTTGCAAGAGACACACTGCTAGCTTGACATTATTCTCCTAAGTGACACTTCAATGTCCAGTTGGTTAGCCAGTTAAGAATCCATCTAAGTTCAGTATCATCCAGTCCTTATCTCTCCAAACTGTCCACAAGGACATCATGAAAGAATTTTGTCAAATGTCAGGTTGACATCCTGATATATTATGTCTTTAGTTTTCTCCTTTCCTACCTCCACAAAGGCTGACTAATGCCTGGAACAGACTCATGTTTACCTGTTTGAAAAGTTCTTGAAGGGAGCTTCAGGACCAATATATTTCCTCTTCCCCAATTCTCCCAGCAAGAAGTCATTCCTCCCAAATGAGATATTTGTAAAAAGTACTTAGCACAATGACTGGGACCATATAGTAGGTACTCTATAAATGCTTATTCTCTTCCTCATCCCTTCCCTTTCTTCCCTAATTTCTCATTCCTGTTTGAACTCCACCATTCATTCCTCAAATTCTAACTCATATTACAGGAATTTGTACATCTATCTATCTCCTAAATTTTAAGCTTCTTGAAGGCAGAGAATGTGCCATTTTTCATCTTGGTCTATCCTGAACAGTGCCTAGGATAGGATGCTATACATAGTATATGCTTAGTAAATATTGAATTGTCCAATCTAACAATCTAGTAGCCCTATCAAAAAAGTAATCCTATCATTTAAAACCCATTAGAATGGCAAAAATAGCAAAAACAAATACTGTCCAATGTTGGTGAGGCTGTGGGGAAATAGGCAGTACTGAAAAGACTGAAGACTCATACAAGCATTGTAGAGAGCCGTATGGCAACAAGTTATGAGTCGCAAACCTGGTCATCCCTTTCAACCAGATGATTCCATCTCAAGGACACTAGCCCCCCCCCCCAAAATCACAAAAAAAGAAAGAAAAGTACCCATCTACATGAAAATATCCCTAGCTGTTTAATTTATTTTGGCAAAATGTTGGAAACAAGCCATGTGTCCAAAGCTTGGAGAATATTTCCATGAAATAATTAATGGTAACACATGTTGACATGAAGATGACAAATGTGAACCATACAAGGAGATATGGAAAGACCTATACAAAACTATGCAAAGTGAGATCTGCAGAACCAGGCCTTTTAAATTCAACAAGACAACCAGATAGCAGACACGGAGGGGGACCCAAAACAAAACCTTTTCTTTGCTTGTTTGTTAACTGATTTGCCTCTGCCTTCTTCGAGGGGTTTTATGTAAGATTTTATGCTCATCCACCTTTGGTGTCTGCCTGCCACACAACTCTTACCTGTGGCTCCAAAAAGCTGTAGCATGTGTAGTACTATACATATGTGTGTATGTATGTATATATGTACATGTATATATGTACATGCAGCATATACACTGGTAAAACTGTCTCCATGGATGGGTTAAACCAGGTTGAGGGTAACTGAGATGAGGTAGAGGGATGTGTACCCCAAGCACATGAAGACTTCCTACTATGGAATGGACAGAGAAGAATAATTTGTTCCAATAGTTATGAAGGTGGCACTGTGGAGAACTTAGAGCCTGGTCAGACATGGAAGACACCAAGGTCCCCCACTACATCCTGGGCTATTGCCAGTCAATCTTGATTTCAGTGGCTTTGGAAGAGAGAATGAGGCTGATGACTTCTTGCGACTCTGCCTCACTTAACTCCAGTTCACACAGGATGTCATTGATCCTCTTTGAAAATGAAGGGTAGACAACAACAAAACATTCCATCTTCGGATACTTATTTGATGATGTGTTTTTGTTAATGGTGATTAAGTTTATAACAAAACAAACTTTTTTAAATCAGGAAATGAGTTTAGTCTGAAATGACTTGAATCTTAATTAATGGTTCAGAGTGAGCACCCCTTCTAACTGATTGATCAGTCAGTCAACCTTATTGATTGTTTGGGGTCCCTAATGTCTCACAACCCTGCCTAATTGATTGAGCTATTAGTACTTCTTTCCTTTAGTTTATTTCTTTGATCTCTGTTGACAGTCAGGCATCCCATATGAGGGATAGTACTTGTACAGATTCCCATTAATGTATACATTATTATGAATGAATTTTGTTATCATTTTGTGTTTGGACCTGAATTTAACAAGGGGCAGGAGAGGGGGATGGAATTATAATTTCTTTAGTATGGAAAACTTCTATACAAGGAAATTCCTTCCACCATCACAAGTCACTACTTTCTTTCCAATTTATGGTCTCAGAGATCTGCTTGAGGGGCAATATGACTTACCCAGGGTCACACAGCCAGGATGGATCAGAGGCAGGACTTGATCCCAGGGCTTCCTAGCTTTAAGGTCAGTTCTTTATCTATCCTGTCATGCTGTTTCTCATAATGGAAGAAGAAGAAATTGAATGGGGAAAAATGCAAACTCCTTTACTTGGGTTAAAAAAATCAATTGCACAATTACAAGCTAGAGGAGATCCTATGAAAAAGAATTAGAGGTATTTGTGAATTTCAAGCAAATCAACAGTGTGAAGTACCAGCCTCCAAAGTTCATGTGATCTCAAACTGCACCAAAAGATGCCCAGTATCCAGAATGAAGGACGTCAGATCACATTTGTAGTACTAGGCTCTCTACACATATGACCATGGCTTTGAGAGATTAGAATAGTCCGTAGGACAGCTAGGTTGGCAAGAAGGCTGAAAACCTACAATATATTAATAATAGCGGACATTTAGATGGTACTTTTAGGTTTACAGAATGTCTCACATATGCTAGATTGCATGTGATTTTCACAACATTCTGTAATAGGCAATGGGGAAGCCATGGCTCACTGAGGCTAAGTGACTTGCCTATGTCATATTGATTGGTTGTTGCCCTTCATTCTCCAAGAGGACCAAAATAACATCACTATACCAGAGTCAAGTTACAGCCATATTTAGTATCAGAAATAGGATTCAATCCAGTATCTCTTTTTACTGTGTTAGGACTCTTTGTACCATATCATGCTGCCATCATTTAAGAATTGGCTGAAGGGTTGGATATGTTTAGGCTCAAGCCTTGTGTCATGGACCCATTGACATATACTGTGAAGCTCTTGTTCTGGGCTCAGTGGCAGTCCCTTTCCCCAGAAATGATTTTTTTTTCTTGCATAGAGACTGCCTAGAGAGGTGGTAAGATCTTCCTCCTGGAAGGGCTTCAAGCAGAGGCTGAGTGACTTCTTGTCAAGTATGTAGTACTAGAGAATCCATTTGGGGACAGGCTGGTTAGGTCCTGTCCAACTATTATTCTGTGATTCTGTGAGACTACTTGGTGCTCAGAACTGAACATTCAGATATCCCATGTCTGACTGGGCTCTGTCCTTACGGTCTTCAGAATTGAAATCCATAGAGAGGGCAGCAGGAGCAGGAGGCATTAAATCTCATAGGCTGGGCATACCCACTTTCCAATGCCACTTCAATTCTTACTCTTCCACACTCCCTTAATCAAGTTTTGTCTTAGAGGGCAACCTCCTCTTTCTAGGAATCTGCACCCATACACCACCCCACTCCTCTTCACTTGTCGTCAGTCCTTCCAGACATTTATAGCTGGACATTACCCCACTTACTCACAACATGTTAGACTCGCTCACACCTTCTGATTTGCCATACTCTCTCCATATCATCTCTCAAACCACATTATATGTGATTTTCTGCACATTCACACTCTACTCTCAGCTACACACTCTGTCTCAATACCCAAGACTTGACTTCCTAACATGCCTACTCCATCAAATGCTGGGGGCAGGAAAGTGTCCTTTGTGGCACAAGGGATCACTAATAACTGAGCAGCTGCACAATCAAAGGAGAATCAATGTATGTTGAAAGTCATCTGGCCCCAGCCCAATGCCCTCATCTTACAGATTTAAAAACTGTGGTAAGATTTGAATCTAGATCTTCCCAACTCCAAGCCCAGTGCCCTCTTCATCAAACCAAGCCTGACTGCTACCTCTTAAATCTTCAGAGTCAAGGTATAGGGGATATGCTAATGCAGTCTCTGCCTGCCAAATAAATGAAGGGTGGAAGAATATAGAGGCTCCTGTTGTTTAGCTCCAGGGGCAGACTTCTGTAGGAACAAAGGCTGAAGTTGTAGAAAAGCAAATTTCAGCTCAAACTTCCCAACATGGGGAGTTTCGAAGCTACTCAAAAGTGGAATGGACTGTTCTGAGAGGAAGTGAACTCCCAAGCACTGGGGGAATTTCTTTTTTTCCTTTCTTATTCATGTGTATTTTGTATAGTTATATGTTTTTGTGTTGTTTCTCTGCTTAGGGTGTAAACCCTTTGAGGGCAGGTACTGCTTTGTAGTTTGTCTTGTATTGCATGTGCCTAGCAAAGTAAAGTGGCTAGCACACAGTAGATATTTAGTACATGCTTGTTGGTAAGTTGACATTGGGGAATTTCCAGTGGAGGCTCAATGGATAGTTGTTGGCAATGCTCTATAGGGATTCCTGTCCTAGAACAAGCTGGACCAAATGACCTTTGAGCTCCTTTTCATTTTTTGAGCTTCTGAGATTCTTTTAGGGGAGAAGGGAGGGAAGTGGGGACATGGCACTGAGGGCTTGAGGAAAGATGCCAATAGAGGAAAAAAAAGCCGCCTGAGTGGATCGGCTTTACCTTCCCAGTTTTGCATTTGGGCCATGGGCCACCCACCTGGCTAGCCAGCCCTGGAGCTCCAGAGAAAGACTTCCCCAAGAGTTTGAACCTCAGGGATACTGGGCTTTGGGCAATTTGGTCTTTGCAAACCCCATTTCCCATTTCTAGGGGAAAAAACTCCAAGGGTTTTGTGGATGTTAAACAACTTTGTACAAAACCACCCTGGGATGCATTCAATGGAGAATGATTTAGAAACATATGGATCACATTTCTCTCAAAGTTAGAGACCCTGAGTAAGAACACCCCAGGCAAAATGTGGCTTGAGCTTTGTCAAATTCAAGTTGCCTTGGAAACCATTTGGGGGAACCTAAAACAAAGGTAGAGTTTCCTTCTCATCTCAATTTACGTTGTCTTTTCTTCTTTTCCAAGGCATCCCCACCCTTCCAGGCCCAGCCTATGACCAGGCTCTTCCAAGGACCTTTCCATGGCCACCCGAGTCCACCATGATCCCTCTTCTCTGAAGTCCTAGGGCATCTGTCACTTCACCCAATTAGCTATGTCTGGGTTCCCCAACCACACTGTGAACTTCTCAGCAGACAGAGACCTGCCCTTCTGACTTTGTGTACAGTGGGCTGTTGATATTTGGTAGATAATAAGATAGGATCAGAGTTCTAACTTGGAGGGGCTTCAGAGGCCATCTACTCAAACCCCTTCACTTTACAGATAAGGAAACTGAAGCCCAGGGAAGTTTATAGAGTTGGAAGGCACCTCAAAGGCCATCTGGTCTACCTTTTTCATTAGGAAACTGATGTCCAGAGAGAGTATAGAAGATTAGAAGATTGTAGTAGCTATAGAATAGGAAGAGATCTCAGGGGCCACCTAGTCCAACCCCCTCATTTGAAAGATGAGGAGATTGAAGCCCAGAGAGGGTAAGAACTTTATTAGAGTCACACAGATGGCAGGCTTTAAACACAGGTCCTCTGACTCTGGGACCAGCACACTTTCCATTGACTCACTTTTCAGTGTCTCTGTACTTTCACTTAATAAAGGTGTTTCAGTAGATGCTTTCTGACATGCCTTCAACCTTTAAAACATTCTAGGATTCATGAATCTCCCCATAGGAGCCCCTCTTTGAGCTCTGGCATCTGGTTTCTAGTGCTGTTGGTCTCTGGTTGGAGGAATGCTTCTTGGAGTTTTTCATTGTTGTTTCGTTATTGTAGTTCAGTGGTGTCCAACTCTCTGCGACCCCATTTAGGACTTTTTTTTTTTAATCACATGCATTTTGATTCAGACCATTAGAAAAACAATTATGCTAGAGACCTGGACTTCATCCTTCCAATAAGCCTGTTGATCTGGTCTTCCCTCTTACCAGCACCTCCACCTTTCACAAATTGTGCAGTCTCTTTCTTCATTCCACCCCAAACAGAAGATCATGTGAAGGACCACAGGAAGCTGTTGGCAGCTTCAAAGTGCTTGCCAGCCGTGTGGATCTCCTGGCTCAAGTCCTTCATGCAGATAATTCCATATTTACCAAGAATTCTGCAGTAAGAGCATCATCAGTCAGTTCTCTGTTTCTTGATCTTACAATAACCATGTTATTGGTGTGTGTGTGTGTGTGTGTGTGTGAGAGAGAGAGAGAGAGAGACCTTAGTCAAGTCATTTCCCTGATCTCAGTTCTTATTCTGTGCATGCTGTTTTCTGTTATAGAAATATGCTCCTTGAGGGCAGAAAATGTTTCCTTTTCAACTTTCTATGCCTAATACCCAGCACAGAACCTGGCACATAGTGAACACTTGATAAATCTTTGTCAATTGACCAATCGGTTTGTTCAATGAAGGGTCAGGATGACATGATCCCTAAGGTCCCTCAAGCTGTCAATGACAAATGTTTGTCATAGGAACAGACCTGTAATTAGCAATGGGCAAAGTGAGGTTTGTCCCAGGGCAAGAAAATCTGGGGGGTATGAGGAGATGGCCGTGCTTCCTTCCCAAGCTCTTCTGACCTTTGTGGATGTGTGATACAAATGCTCCCAACCTCACCTTACCATGGTTCTCCTTTCCCAGCCTGCCTTTCTCCCCATCTCCATCCCTCAGGGTGAGTTCAGGATTCTCTTCTCCTAGTTTAACTGTATCCATTGTAGGACTCTCCTTTGCCACCTGCTGACATCCCATCAGATAATGCACTCCAGCACGTCATCCTCCTTATTACTACAAGTGAAATCATTCTTAGTTGCCACTCTTGGTAGAAAAGCCAAGACCTCTCTCCCAGATTCCTGCTTCTCTTTCAGCACCTGGAGCAACTCTCTTCAATTTCATGTAACCCCTTTCACTTTAATTCAATAAATAATCTATCTATCTCTCACCATGCTTTTATGAGGCATTGGCTGGGTGTCAGGCACAGGGCTGAGCACTGGGAACGCAAAGGCAGAAGTAAGACAGCCCCCTGCCCTCAAGAAGCATATATTCTATTGAGGAGACAGCTTGTACATAACAATCGATACTCCCTCATTCGATGTGTCTAGGGCAATGTGCCAGGCATCAGTGATATAAAGACAGAGAATGAAACAGTTTCTACTCTCAAAGAGCTTAGAAAGGAATATACAAAATATGTACAAAGTAATTTGGTGGGTTGAGGTTGGGGAAGACGCCAGGAAACCCAAAGGACCAAGAAAGGCTTTATGTAAGAGCTGACATGTCTGAGCGGAGCTTTGGAAGAAAGTTAGGGTAGGAGAGAAAGAGGGAGAGCATTCCAGACCTGGGTAGACAACCTGTGCAAAGGAGATAATAATGAATAATAATAACACTTAGAATTTATAAAAACACTTTAAGGTTTGCAAAGTCCTATGCAAATATTATCTCATTTGATCCTCTTAACAAGCCTGCAAGGTAGGTTCTATTATTATCCCCATTTTACAGGTGAGGGAACTGAGGCTCAGAGAGATGAAGTGACTTGCCCAGAATCACACAGCTAGGAAGTGTTTGAGGCCACTCTACCCACTATGCCACCTAGCTGAGAGATGGTGTGTTAGGGAGAGAAAGGATCTATACATCAGGAAATGTTGGTGATCAATAAAAGTTCATCTCAAAAAGGGACCATTTTGGGTAGACTGTTCAGTGCATGAAGTGAATTGGGGATGGTGATGAGTGTCTACTATATTCCCAGCTCTGTACCAGAGGCAGGGGCCTGGAGGTTAAAATTCCTCCACTCTTGAGGACAGGGTCTATTTTTGCCTCTTTTTTTTGGTCTTTTTAGAGGGGGGAAGGCAAGGCAATTGGAGTTAAGTGACTTGCCCAAGGTCATACAGCTAGTAAGTGTGTCTGAAGCCAAATTTGAACTCAGGTCCTCCTGACTCCAGGGCCGATGCTCTTTTCACTGCACCACCTACCTGCCCCATTTGTGCCTTTTTTTGTAGCCTTAAAATTTAGCACAGTGCCTGACACATAGTGGACATTTCCTAAGTGCTTGTTGATGTAACCTGACTTGATTCCAATCTAGCAGCAACTGGGAGTGTAGGAGGTGATGGGTGCTGAGGAAGTGCCCTGCCCCACCCATGCTGGGTGATGCCCTGTCAGGGACAGCTCCCTGATGGAGGTGGAGGCCTGGGCCTGGAGCTCAGTGGCAGAAGCAAGCCCTTTTGCTTGTGACACTCCCCAGCATTGCTGAGACATGTGGTTTCTGTACACAAGTCTCTGTGGTTAGCATTTAGCAACGTACTTTCATCTCTGAAGTAAACATTTTTTCTCCATTTTCCTCTATATCTGATCAACTGCAATCCAAAGGCCCCAGAAGGGCAAAAGTTCTCCTTCAAACATAAGTGAGCAGATGCTCTTTTCTAACATAATTTTCGTCCTGGTCAAACTGACCAGCCCTGGGCCTCCAGGGACTATATTCTTCTGGTCTTTTCAAAAGCAAAAACAGCTGGGGAAGCATTGTACAGTTTGTTCCAGCCACAGTTCAGGTCCTAAATAGAGCAGTATCTTGAAGCATCAAAGATATGGGGACTTTCTGAGTGATCACCCCCAGGCAAAAGGGACTGGGAAGCTGGAGAAATCCAACAGCTGGCTGAAAAAAAAAAAAACAACACAACAAAAAAAAATTCCTTAAGCTCAGGTCACTAAATAGCTGTGTGATTCTGGGCAAGCCCCTGAAACCTCTGAGCTTCCATTTTCTTGTCTGTAAAATCAAGGCTCTGTCATTCATCACATTCAGTGTGATTTGTTGATGGTGGAGCTCACTGTTTGGCATGTGGTCTCAGTCCCAGACTGGGAGCAACATAATGGAAAATAGGTTGGTTAGAGAGCTTATACTCCCTCATGGAATGTCTGCAGGGCCAAAGAAGGGCAAGAAGTAACCCATCTCCCTCCATTGATTTATCTCTTGCCAGACACTGTGGAACCTACCTTCATTAACAGAAAGTGAAGTTGGAGCAAGGAGCAAGGGGGTCACTGTGTAGGAGAGGGATAATTGATATTACTGAGGAAAGAAAACAAACAGGGAGAGGATGGATAGATGGAGGGATGGATGGATGGATGGATGGGTAAATGGGTGGGTGGGTAGATGGGTGGATGGATAGGTAGGTAGGTAGGTGGGTGGATGGATGGGACATGCCCAGTAAGAGCTAGTTTGTACAGGGACACAGACTTAGAACCAAAAGGAACCTCAGAGGTTACCTGGTCCAACTCTTCATTTTAAGAGGTGAGGAGACTAATGTCCATGGAAATGAAATGATTTGCCTGAGGTCCCATAGCTAGTGTCAGAGGTAGGATTAGAACTCAGGTCTGTTGGATCAGAGCTAGTGTTCTTGTCATACTCTATTGTTTTCAGAGGAGATTGGTCTTAAGGCCAGATCTTGAAATAGGAATGATGTCAGAGAAGTAAATGAAGGCAGACTTCTGGAGTAGGAACCAGTGAGGAAGGCTCCTAAAAGCCTAAGAGTGTGATCTCCCCCTTTTCTTGGTAGTTGGGCATCATGGGAGAAAGGCTGGGCTTGGAGGCAGGAAGGCTTGGGTACAAATCCTGGTTCTTCTACTTAGTAACTGTGTGACCCTGGGCACATCAGTCAGATTCTCTTAGCCAAAGTTTCCTTGTATAAAGTAGAGAAAACAATCCCTATAGTACTTATGTTGGGAGTTGTTCTGAGGCACAAAGGAGGAAATATAAGCAAAGGGCTTTGCGAATATGTACACACACACACACACACACACACACACACGTCCTTGATTGTGTGAACCTGGACACCCTTAACTTCTCAGTGCTTCAGGAAACTCCCAAAGACTATAAGAGGGGCCAGTCTATATTGGTAAAAGGACTTTCCTCCCCTGGGAGCTTCCTACACCATTGAGATCAAAGGTTCAATCTCCATCCCTGTTTCTGTGCTTATTCCTTAGCTGGTTGAGGACTGGCTTACCCCTTGAATAGTACTGATATGTGCCCGGGCTTTGGGTCAATGGGGGTGGGGAAAAATGAAGACATTGATGGGAGGCGTTGCAGGACTATTGAAGTCAGGAAGCTGATTGGTCACTGAGTGAAAGAGTCTGGCCATGCACAGAAGGACAGCTGCCGAGTCTTCCCCCTTACTGGGACTGTGTAGCCAGAGCAGTGTGACCGAGTGAGTCACCCAGACCTATCTAGAGCTCTCAGAATGGCATACACAAGGCTAAAGAGGCCAGATCATCTCCTCAACTAAGCAAGGTATTCTAGACTTCAAGGGATGCCTAAAAATGGACACCTCATCCCCATAGAAAGCGCTGATGTAACCCTCTGTGGCTTAATGTGTTTGCTCCAGGAATAAAAACACATCAATGAGCTTGGCTGAGAGAAGCCAATTCCTGGCATCTAGTGGTATCAGGTCACATAAAGAAATGTGGGTTTCACCTATCAGCTAAGGGCCCTTTCTGGGGGCTGACACGGTCATGAAATCATCCTTCAAAAGAGACCTCAGGAAGATACAAGTCTGGTTTTGTGACAACCACAGGGAGTACCTGATGTTGTCAATTCTGAAAACAAAAGCAATTTCATTTCATTTCATTTGAAAGAAAAACTAATTTATGCCCCACAGCAGAGAAAAGGGTGACCTTTATCTGCTCCACTGAGGGCTTTTGTCTCCCCATCTAAACAAACCCCTTTCATTACTTCTAGACACCTTGGGCAAGTCACTGAACCTTTCTGGGGTTTAGGCTCGTCCTTTGTACTGTGAAGAAGAAGATGGCCATGAGCTAGAGGGGATTCAAATTCTGCCTCTGACTGTTACTCCCCTTGTGACCTTGGGTGAGTAACTTACTATTCTGGAGGCTCAATTTTCCCAGAAATGGCCTCTGAAGTCTCTTTCAGCTCAGAGACCCAGAAGGCCTTGGGAGGGTCTAGCTCCAGAGCACCAGTTAGGAGGTTAGCCATCACTCTCCAAGAAAGATGAGAAGGAAGTAAGAGGAAGAGGAAGAGAAGAAGGAAGCTGAAGATATGGGAGATCTGAGATGGGGAGGAGGAAAATCCAAGCGGGTCACCTTGGCTAACCTTAATCTCTGTAAGTAGGAGGTGAAGTCATCTGTTGAGAATAAAGGGGGCAGATGGGAATGGGGGCTTGAGGACAGTGGAATAGATTTCAACAGCTGCTTGGGGAATCCAATAGGATGTCAACACGCGATAAATAAAGATCTCTGAGCAGCACAGAAGGCCCAGCTCAGGTTAAAAAGCATGAATGTGCAGTGGGCATGGTCAGCAGGGGTTTGATGACCTTGTTCAATGATGCTAGATGGCCTGGGGAAAGGGTCAGAGAAAGGAAACAATGGGGCTCCCCTGGGGCTGGGGCGCAGCAAACCCAGAATATCAGAAGGTCAAAAGGGAGCAGGATTCCTGGGGGAGGTGCAGAGGGGGGTGGGGGATGGGGGGGAGAGCAATAGAACTCAATCAGAAGGCATTTATGAAGTCTCTGCTTTGTGCCAGGCACTGGGCTGGGCTCTGGTGACATAAAGACAAAAATGAAACAGTCCATGTTCTTGAGAAACTCACATTCTATGGGGAGATGCAACACAGACCACACCATGTGTGATATAGACAGGTTTTGTTGAAATGACTAATCCTGGGGCCCAAGCCACAGAAAAGTAATGCTCTGATAGGGGAATAGGGAACAAGCAACAAGCATTTGGTGATTTACTTAGCTGTTTTTTTCATCTTTCTTTAAAAATAAAACATTATGATTTATTTCTTTGTTTACAACATTCATTTTTCAAATCTGTGAGTTCTACATTCTCTCTCTCCCTCCAGTCCTCTCCCAGCCATTGAGAAGGCAAGCAACACGATATCAATCATACATGAGAACAAGCACTTATTAAGTACCTACTGTGTTTCAGGCAGGGGAAGGTCAAGGGACAGAGAGGAGTGAGGGAGTGAGAAAGGGGAAAAGAGAGAACAGGCAGAACCATTTCATAGTCTGAGGTCTGAAAGTTGGATTGGCTTCAAGTGATCATGAAATTTGAGGTGGGCACTGAGTAGTGGTCCTTGGAGTTCAGGAGGAACTGCAGATCTTGGTGGTAAAATGGTCCTTAACAAGTTTCTGATTTGGGGCTCTGTCCAATGGGATGTGGGCTTGAGCCAAAAGAAGTGTGATCCTAGGATCTAGAGCTGAAAGAAACCATGGCGGTCATTAAGTTCAAGTCCCTTCATTTTACAGAGGGATAAACTGAAGCCCAGAGGGAAGATATGCTTTGTCCCAAACCACATACTAGTAAGTGGCATAGTCAGGTTTCAAACTTGGGTCTTTTGACTCCAATTCTAGGCCTATCTTCAGTATGCCAACCTCTCTCTATAACCTCTATAACCCTGGACCTTTGGACCAGAGACACCTCTGATTCAAGGGCTGCTAAGAATGGATTTGTATAGGGTGGCATGCACCTCTTTCTCCACAATGAATGATGGCTCTGCCAGATGTAGTGTAATCTTCTGCAACACCCCCTGAGCCTTTCCCATTTCCTTCTGGTCCTCACTATCTTAGTATTTTTGCCATCTGTTGACACTGAGGACGCTTCGCTATGAGTATCTTTCATCATATTTGCCGGGCACCTCCCTATCTTGACCAAGAACACTCTGTGGTTTGGTTACAATTTCCTTTAGTTAAATGTCTCAAAGATGGAAGTGAGGGCTTCTCTTGGGCAAGATGGGAGTTTCCCCAATTCCTTGCCTTCACTTTGCCCTTCTGTGTACCTGTATCCAGGGGCAAAGAGGTCCTATGCAACCTTAGCCATGGTTGTCCCAGGACCTCTGCTCCACACCCACCTTAACCTTAATGATCACCTGAAGCTGCTCCAACTCTGTCGATGTCCTGGGATAATAAGATCTCTTCCTCCTGGGGCTATCTTTGTGGCTTTCCCCTCATCAAAGTATGGGCTCTCTGTCCCTGTTGGCCCATTTCCCTTTGCTCACACTCAGTAAGGTATTTGTTCATGGCAATAGCACAATTGCTATCAGTGCCACTCGCCTGTACTTGGTGACAGTCAGAAAGAAGAACAATATAAAGCCCAGGGTGCTAGGATTATAAATGCTTGAGATTGTAGGGACATCTGTCTCAGGTCAAGTGCTGGCTATCCCACTTAGCAGCTGGGTAACTTGGAACTAAGAGGCCATGTAGGACAGAGAATAGAGGACTGATTCTCTTTTGCTTTCCTTTGTATCCCTGGCACTTAGCACAATGCCTAGCACAGGGTGTGTAATCCATAAGTGTTTATTGATTGACTCTCAGGAAGATCTGAGTTCAGGTCTTGCCTTTGACATATATGGGGTGTATGACCCCAGGCAATTCTCTAAAACTACAATTTATGGAATGCTTACAGATCTGAATGGGTAGTTTCCTTGATAGGAACCCACAGAAGTGAAATCCCAGTTCCAGACAGAAACCATCCAAACCAAAGTTTTGGGACAGTCACCTGCCTTTTCTGCAGCTTCTCTAGCTTTAAAATAAAGGAGTTGGACTAATGTTAGATGGTCTTGGACTGACTACATAAAAGGTCCCCCTTCAGCTCTAAAATTCCTCTGTGTCATTGTCCAAACCTGAGTCTAGTGCAGGTTTCTTAACCTGGGGTCTGTGAACTTGTTTTAAAAAAAAAACAACCCAAAACATTTTGTTCACTATCTCACTCTGATTGGTTCCCTATATGTGATTTATTTTATGCATTTAAAATCATGATTCTGAGAGGGATCCACAGGCTTCACCAGATTGATGACCCAAGGGATTCAAACCCATAGGAAGGCAAAGAGGTTCCAGATATCTAGACCCCTAACTCCAGCACTCTTTCCCTTTTGATATATTGTCTCTCTTATGACAACTTCATTTATTCATTAAGTCAACTAATATTTATGGTAAGTCCCATTTTGGGGGACCCAGATGTTAACGAGTTGATGTTCCCATTCTCAAAGAGTTTATAGTTGAATAGAAGAAAGAAGGCCAATGGAATGACCATCTCATGGGGGTTAAAGGCAAAGAAATATAGATCTGAGGAGGAGTTTAGAGGCTGACTAGACCTGGGCAATGAGGGAGAAGAAGGCAACCAGGGCAGAGGACTGCAGAAGAGGTGGCTGGAGGATAGCGGTGTCTTTGGCAGATCTATGGAAGTCAGTGGGAAGACCAAGTTTGGGGAAGGAAGAGATGATGTGGTCAGTTCCAGGCACATTGAATTTGAAATGCTGGGATGACACCCAAGC
This sequence comes from Pseudochirops cupreus, assembly GCA_028627135.1. Taxonomy (NCBI): domain Eukaryota; kingdom Metazoa; phylum Chordata; class Mammalia; order Diprotodontia; family Pseudocheiridae; genus Pseudochirops; species Pseudochirops cupreus. The sequence continues at coordinate 407,498,331 of CM053581.1, forward strand.
GCTCTAGAAATATTTAGTAGGTAACTTGAAATGTAGAATTAGGTCTAAGCTGAGTATAGAGATTTGTGAATCATCCACATAGAGGTGTTAGGTGACACTGCAGGAACAGATGGGAGTGAGAGTGTAGGGAGAGATATAGAGAAAAACAAACAGATAAAAAATTACAGAATTTGAAAGTTGAACAAGACCTCAGCAACCATGGAATTAGACCCATAAGTGAAAGAAATCCTGCAATACTAGACCCAATCAGTGGCCTTTCAGCATCTGCTTGAAGACTTCCAAGGAAGGCACACCCATCACTGGAGAGAAACAAACAGAAAAACTTTGGGAATTCCACATTTAGGGGCAGGCAGGGCCTGTAAAAAAAGGCAGAAAAGAATTCAAAGCTCTGCATTCATTTCATTCAGCTTCTCATTTCCTTAGTTTCAGCTCTCCAAAGCTACCTTTATGTCCCTGGGTCTCAGTTTTCTCACCTGTAAAATGGGGAGAAGTAGACTAGATGCCTTTTAAGCTCCCTTCTGGTGGTAGATCTATAATCCTGTGGCCTGTGCCCTTGATCTCATCCCTGCATGCCTTCTTGCTCCTTCAGTTTTTCCTTCTGTGTTCCTCCCACCTTGCTTCTATAATCACCCTCTCTTTTTCATGATGGCAATCTGATATCATGGAAAGAGGAAGTTTTAAAGTTATCAGATACCTAGGTTCAAATCTTACCTCTGATGCTTTTAAGCTGGGTGACCCTGGGCAAGAAATTTAATTTCCTGGATCTTCCCTTTTCCTTACCTATAAAATGGGTTAGTAATAACCCTAGTATCTACCTTATCGGGCTGTTCTGAGAAACTAATATCTATAATATACCTACATAATTATATCTATAAAGATAATATCGATATAATAGCATCCATATAGTGTCTATAATATCTATATGTATATAGATACTATCTATATAGATATTATCCATAATATCTGTAAAGATAATCTCTCTCTATATATTATCTATAATGTCTATGTAATGCTTTTCAAGCCTTGAAGCATTATATTAAGATCAATTGTTACTTTTTCTCTTCCTCTGTTGGTTCTATCCTTTCATCTATCACTTGACCTTGAAGATCTTGGACCATGAAATGGCCCCTTTTGATTTCAACCTCCTGTCCTCCCATTTTTTTCCACTCCCGGCCTCCTCCTTTTCATACTCATCATGCTCCTGACTCTCCATTTCCCCAGGAGAGGTCACAATGTTTAATCTTCCCAACCTATTTTTAAAAATACCAGTTTCTCTTCTTCCCATTGTCATCTTTTCTTTTAAGGTATCACTTCCTCTCTCACCTCCATCCTCCTGCTCCACTTGGAGAAATTCAGATAGTTTATCCTTGGGGACTCCAGTTATCACGCACTCTGTTCCTCTCAGCCTGACTTTTGGCCCCATCACTCTCCTGAAACTTGGCTTTCCAATCACTGATGATCTCCAAGAGGGCAATAAGGTTGTAGTGGCCAGAACTCATTGTCTAATGAAGAATAAAGATCACGAACATGGATTTTATCTTTATGTATGACTGGTCATCACTATAGAGATGTATCTTTCTAAGAGTTTGTATTTTTAAGTAGAAAGTTTAGTAACTAATTTTAAAAAGGGATTTTAAGTTTTAGTTTCTTTAGTTGGTTTGATGATTAAAAATAATAGCCTTTATGATTGAGTAGTCAATATAAATATTGATCTTTTTAAAATAAGTAAAAATCCCTCAGTGAACCCAGGAAATGTTCTGAGATTACCTATGATCATCTTTAAAAGGAGGGGTTTGTTCAGAATTCCTGATTTCCCTCAAGGCTCAGCTTAAGTGACACTTTTGACAAGAAACTTTTCTGGATTCCTGCATCTACTATTGTCTCTTTCCCCATCACCCAATCATCCTGTATCTATTTCAGGGCTTCTTGTAGCATCCTCTCTGGGCTTACTTCCCTAATTCTCACTCTCATGTGGTTGGTTGGAATTCTGGAAGGCTTCTTCTACTTCTCACCTCAGGGTCCTAGGGGCAACCCCAAAGGCAGGGTTTCTAGTATTGTTGCTTAGAAGCCCCTTACAGTGTGCTTTCCCTGGATCGTTGGCCAGAATGAATGCCTTTGTAGAAGGCAGCTGTCTGGGCCTCCAGCATTACCAGACTGGCTAATTCCCAACTGCCTTGCTGTTTTATTCCAGTAGCCCCCTCCAGGTGTGCAGCTGATTAATTTAGTCAGTCTTGATATATAATCCAATTATTAAAACACTTGATGCGGCTTAAATTGATTAAGGATTTCTTGGCATTAGGTTTACACTTGAGTAATTGGTCTCTTTAGCCAAACTATATAGCTTTTCTGAGATGACATTAATTGGGTTGAGAGTGGACCAGCCAGTCCCCTCCCACCCAGTACCTCTATGTGTATTTCCAAGATCCTTTCTCTCCTACCAATCCATCAGTCAACAAGTATTTATGAAACACACACCATGTGCCAGATAATGCACTAACCCAAAACTGTGAATCCAAAGACAAAATTAAGAGTCCCCACTCTTGAGGAGTTTGTATTTCAATTCTTGTTGATCAATCCTGTCTGTATCTACAGTACCTCATAGAATATTCTTGGCAAAGATACTGGAGTGGTTTGCCATTTCCTTCCTCAATGTGTCCCCATTTTACAGTCGAGGAACTGAGGAAAACAGGGGTAAGTGACTTGCCCAGAGTCACACACTTGATTGAACTCAGATCTTCCTGGCTCCAGGCTGCATGCACTACCCACTGCACCACCTAGCTCCCCTTAATTCTAATAGAGGGATGAAAACATAGGAAGTATGTGCGGAATATAAGATATCCCAGAGGTCTTAGGGTGGTTCTAAGCTGCTAAGGCTTAGACTGAAGCGCTACGACTTTTGGGACACCCGCGTGCTACGAGATGAACACTACGCTGTATTGGGCCCGCATCATGCGGTGTGCATCACAGGCAGGCCAGCGCGGTTGGATCGAAGAGTGCAGGTCCGGGTAGTCTGCAAGGCTAGGAAGGGGCCGGTTTTGGAAGGCTTCTGCACTGAGTAATAAGCTTTTTATTCTGGAGGTAAGGAGGCAGAGCGGAGCAGGGTGGTGCATTCCCTCCAAGGGGCAGCTCCGAGGAGGGTGGGCTGGCGAGCGAAGGCTGCGGACCGCCAGGTGAGGGGGTGGCCGCGGGCCTGGGAGGGGGAAGGGCTAGACTGGGTCTCAGGCGGAGGACAGCCGAGCTCTGGGTCTGGGAGCCGGAGGCGGCGGTAACGAGGACCCCTCCGGGGGGCATCTGCGGCTGCATCAGCGCCGACCAGCCCGGGTGCCCGAGGGCAAGGGATCCAGGGCGCAGGTTAACCTGAGCTGGGAGGAGGGTCACCTTCTGGGACTATGGAGCCCGGCGAAGGGCGGGGCGGGGCGGGGAGCTGGGGGGCGTGCTTTGCATTTTCTCCGAACATCCCAAGGTGAGGTGGTGTTCCTAGAGGCACGTTTGGTGCTGGAGGCGGAAGGCCGTGGCGGGGAAGAGCCTTGGCCTGGGAGCTGGAGGACTTTGGTTCTGGGTGCGCGCCCCTGTCTGTCACTTCCCCCCCCACCCTCATCGGGCGTCAGTTTCGTCTTCTGTAAAATGGGCACAATCGACCTTGAACTTGCAAGGGAAAGGCGAGAAGCGCTAGAAATTCTGCTGCAGGCATCACAATCCATACGCCACTCTCTCACGGCCACAAGTATAAAGCCCGCCCCGAGCTTCTGCTCCTCCTCTCACCGGCCTCACTCCATCCGAAAGCTAGGAAGCCCTGCCCGAGCCGCCGGCTCCGCGGTCCCGACTGCTGCCTTCTGGTTGGCTCCGCTTCCTGCCAATCATCGTCCTCAAACCCGGCGGTCCGTTGGAGCGTCTCTAGAGGAGCGGTGCTCCCGCCTAGGTCGCAGGGAGGGTTGGAGGAAAAGCCCGGCTCTTTCGGCTTCCGACGCCTCTCCCTCCGCCCACTCGGCTTCCCATAGGTCGAGTTGTCCATCCATCAAGGGCAAAAGCGGGTTTTGACTGGGCGAGTTGAAGCGAGGGGGTAGGGCCTGGGAGGGCGAGGCGGCTGGGGAGAGGGGAAAAAAGCAAACGCCGCTAAGGAAAAGCCCGTTCCTTTGGCTTCAATTGTCCCACCCCCTTAGCTCTCCATGGGCCGAGATGCCCGTCCGTCAGCGAGTCAGCGGGCTGAGATTGGGCACGAGTGCTCCGGGGGCGAGTCTCGGGCCGCGTGGGGAGCCGCGCATTGGACGATAGTGCCTGGGAGGCGGGGCTGGGCGGCGCGGGGTGAGGCGCGGCAGGGCTGGGCGCGGCGAGGCGAGGCGCGGCTCGCAGATCACTGCCGTTCCTGGGCAGGCCGGCCGGGGCATAAGACAGAGCGACCCTGACCTGCTGGCTGGCTGGTGCTGCCGGCCTCGCTCCTTCCCGCCCGCCCGCCCATTTTCCCGTCCTTCCAGCTCGCCTTCGTTCCTTCGGCCCGAGCGCAGGTGGCAAGCCGGAGTCAGCGCACGGAAGCGGCCGCACGTCCGCTCGAGGGACCAGACGCGGCTCAGGTGAGCTCGCCGCCTCCTCGGGGCCAACGGCGGCTCCTGCGCGCGCCGCGGGGGGCGCGCCCGAGAGCGGGGCGGGCGGCGACGAGGCACGCAGTGTGCGGCGGCCGGCCGGTTGGTTCTCCTCCGCGCCGGGCCCGGAAATGGGTGCGGACGGGCGGCCGGACTTCCCTGCCCTTCTGGGTTCCAGAGCTGGGGGCAGGCGATGCCGCCGCAGGGGGCTCCGGCCCCAGGCCCGGAGGGGGCACAGCTGCGGGCTTGGGGTGGCTTCGTCGGAATTTGGGTCCGAGGCCGGAGTGGGGGGTCCGAGGCCGGAGTGGGGGCGTAAGGTGGGCACCCGGTGGGGGGGAGGCGCCCCGAGGGCTGGACTTCATCCCTCACCGGCCCTCTCTCCGCAGTCCTTCCCCCGACTCACCGTCTTCTCTTCTCTCCTTTCGTCTCCTCTTTTTCTGTCTTCTCCCCCTTCTGTCTTTTATGTGATCCTTTTCTGCCTTTCCCGTCTCCCCTTTCCTCTAGGTGTTGCGCCCCTTTTTCTCCCCCTCTCTTTCTCCCCTCTTCCTCTCCTCTCCCCTTCCTCGCTTCTGTGTCTTCCTTCTCTTTCTGGTCGCGGTCGCAGGTAAAGGCCAAACACCGGGAGCCTGCCCTCTCTGAGCATACCTTCCCCTGGCACGGCCCCCCCCCCCCATCCCTCGGGCCTTCGGTGACTCAGTTTCCTGCAGTTGCCCATCCCCCCCATCTCTCTCCAGCGCCGGCCTCCCCTAAGTGTGCACTGGGGGAGCTCGGACTTGGCTGGGCCTTGGAGCCCTCCCGGGGCGCGCTGGTCGGTCCCGCTCTCTCTGAGCCTCTCTCGGGGTAACGGGCGGCCGGAGACCGTTTGGCAGCTGCCGGCGCTGCCCCTGAGTCAGAGGCAGGCAGCCCTGCTGCAGACATTGCTCAGAGCGCGGCCCCGGTTTCCGCCCTCCCATCCCGACTTCCTCATTCGCTTGACTGTGCTCCGGGAGCCGAGGAAGGGAGGGGGGTGGCGTAGTTGGGCCAAGGAAGGAGTGGGAGCCAAGCCCCAGGCTGGCACACCACCTCCCTGGCTGCTTCCTCTGCCCTCTGCCCCTGGCCTTGGGTGAGGAGGGCGCTAGGCTAGGGGTGAGGGCTGGCATGGGATTGCTTCGGGCTTTCTGCCCTCAGTCTTCCTCACCTTGCCCCAGCTTGCTGAGTGAGGTGAAGCCCTCCACTTTGTGCTCCCTCTGATCACCTTGCCCTTCCATGGAGCCCACCCATGTGGCTCTGCTCCCTGGGCAGACCTAAGTTTCCTCTTTCCTGTTTTGCAAATGTTTGGGACTTTTTCCTGATTGTCCTCTCCCCTCCTCCCTTCCCCGTACTCCCTTCCCCCTCCCCCTTCCCCTTCTGGACCACACCCTGTGGAGTTTGAGGGCTGGTCCTTCGTAGGCCAGAAGCCCCTGGAAGGAGAGGGAAGGAAAACCCTGGGAAGGGTGAGTTAGCCTGCTGTGGTTTTTTCTGGGATAGAAAAAAGCCATGCTAGATAGACAAGAGAAAAAGTCTTTCTTTATATCTCCTAAGCTGAGAAGGTGTTATGGGAGGTCTAGCTAGTCCCCACAAGTGAGGGACTAGACTAAGTCATATCAGCCAGGCTGGAGTGAGCCTGGGAAGTTTGTATTTTGTAGCACCTGGGTCCTGCAGAGAAACACAGCTGTTTGTCCCCAGCACGAACTCACTTTCAGCTAGGTTCTCATTGACATCTTTTCCTGGCTTTGAAAGTAACAGGATGCATCAGTTACTGTTATAAGTCAAGAGGCCTCAGCTTGTTCATCCTGTAACAGTGTGACTAAGTTTGATTTTCTGGGAGGCTGAACGGTTACTTGTTTCATCTTACCTTTTTTTATTAAATAGAGGAATCCAATTTATTTATATTTGTACCAAACTTTTCTTGCTTGGCTGCTGTGGGTTGTATAGGACAGTCCTTGATCCCAGGTTTCAGATCTCAGTCTCTGATTCCTGCCTGTGCAGTAAGACAGTGAACATCCTAGATCTTGGGGAGGACCTCAGCACTAGCTAGCCAATGACTGGTATGTAGTCCTAGACTAGAAGCTTCATGAGAAGGGCCTTATGATTATGGGACTTTAGAGAAGGGAGAACCCATTTTTGATGGAGAGAGGGTCTGAGGGTGAGAAAGGAGAGTCCAAGGAAGACTCCAAGCATGTTGCAGGCTTTGCTAACTGAAACAAGTTTAGGGCCAGTCAGAAAGTGAAGAGTCATTTAGCAGGTAATTGGGGGTAATTAAAAACTTCAAAATTGTGCCTTGTAATTTTAGAGCTATCATGACCGCAGATGGCTGGCTCTCCCAAGGCTGAGTGTGACAGTAAAAGGCTGCCTTTTTCAGCAAGTTAGGAGTGCTCAGCCTCATTAAATGCTGCCATTGAGCCATCTGGTCTTGGGCATTTTGGTTTGGAGGGCAGTGGAGAGCAGTGCCCCTGCCTTGGATGCCTGAGAAGTCCCTGGTCCCACTCTTTTACTGACCAGGTTGTGGGAATGTGGGCTGCCAGTACAGACTGTTTCCTCATCTGTAAAATGGAGATGATAATTGCCTTGCTACCTGCCTCATAGGGCTGTTGTGGGAAGCATGAGGTGACTCTTTAGTAGAAATGTGAGCCAGCATTTCATAGACTCCTTCTAGAAGTGTAGCTTTGGGATTCCCAATCATTCTGGTTCTGATCCATTGAGATCCGAAGTTGGGAAGCTTTTATATGATTGTAGCTGTTATTCTGAGGAGTTCTGTGGTCCCTTCTTTTAAAAAAAAAGTAAGCTGACTTTGGGAGATAGTGTCCAATCCATTCTCTCGAGGGTGAGACGTGCATGTTAAGCCCAGTTTGCTTATTTTGGCTTCTTTTTACTGAGCATTATGATGGAGCCAGTAGAATATTGCCAGGAACCAGGATGGGCCTGTTTTCTGCAATCCTTCAGTGAAGTATCTTAGGCCTGCCCTTAACTAGCTTGACATTTTTATTTCAAAAGGAGACAGGGCTTGGCAGTTGTTTTTCCTCTCAGTATAGCCTTACCCTGCTCCTCCAGAAAGAAACAAAAAGGGGTGAAAAACCCAACCCAACCTATGCTACCTCCTCCTGAGTCTCATGTTCCAGAAACAGAACAAATAACACACTTCGGTGGTGTCAGAATTGGGAGAAGCACCCTAATTCACTGTAAAGCAGCATCTCTTGAGGTGCCTAGGGCAGGAAATGTCCTAGCAGTCCTCTGCCAGGCAGTGGGGTCTTTTGGCCTTCACCCCTGATTTGAGAAACACTTCTTCCTGCAGTAATCTTGGTCAGGCTGAGGCCATTGGCAGCCCCCCAGTGCTTGCGGTGGGGTACAGTTGGATGGGGGGGGGTGCTCAGGCCATAGTCACATAAAGTTTACTAAGCGCAAGAAGGGAGCTTAGAGATAGCTACTTTATTTCAGGTTATTTAACTGATAAATATTAAATTCAAGACTTGAACCCAGGTCCTCTGCCTCATGACTTAATCTAGGTCTCCTTTTACAATGCCACGCTGCCATCATAATTTGTAGCACTGGTTTGTATAGCTTTTTTTTCCTTTTGGTCCAGAGTGTTGTGTCTCTCCCTCTCCCCCTCCACCAAGCTGGATGAAGGAGGTCCTAGTGTGGACAGTCACTCCCCTGAAGCAGATCACTCCATCTCTGTCTGAGGCGTTACTTGAACTCAGGTTGTCCTTACTCCAAGGCGGGCCCTAAGCAGTCCCCACAGAAACACTGTTGGGAGGAGAGTGAGGAGTATTCTCGCTATTTTACAGATAAATTTTTTGCTCCGGGTGTACTTGATGAAAGGCCCCTCCAAGAAGCCCTGATGCCCGGGCCAGAACCCAGAAGGCATGTGCAGCCTAGACAAGTTTAGACATTGCTGTCAGAAAATTGTTGCTGCCTTGTGTGTTAAGCTACCTGAGGATTTAAGTCTAAGAAGTGCAGCTTGGCTTACTGCAACATAAAATCTGTCTATTGTGCAAGGCAGAAGTTTTCTGCTATTAAAAAACTTTACGTTTGTAAAAACCAGTGTTAAAAAGGGATCCTCTCACAAGCTGCTGCTCTCTCTGGCCCAGGCCTGGAGTGCTAGGCCTTCTCAGCTGGGCATCCTGGCCTCCTCAAGTCCCATCTAAAATTTCTCCTTCTACAGAAAGCCTTCCCTCCCTCGGAGACACCTCCCAGTCATCATTATACAGCTGATTTATACCTCATTGTTTTTGTGTTGTCCCTCCCCTATTAGATCATAAACCTACTTGGAGGCAGCTGATGCCGGGACTGCTCTTTGTCTCCTCAGAGCTTACTGTGCCTGGCCTATAGTAGGCACTTAATAAATGCTTAGCCCATAGTAGGTACTTAACAAATGTTTATTGTTCTGACTTTATTGCTATCCAGTAATACTGATTCACATTGATAGAGTTTTTAGTGTTTGCAAAGCATTTCTTCACAACCCTGTGAACTAGATGGGGAAGCCAAGGGAGTAATCTCACACTCAGGTTTTATATACATAAAATAAAATAGGATTGCAAAGGAAACCAATTCTATTGGAATATGGTTCTAAAAATATTTTTAAAAACAAGTTGCTGTACCCCATGGTATGTAGTAACCCTAAGGTGGGAGGGAGTAGCTGGGTTTGGCAGGTGGGAAGCACTGAGACACTCTAACCTCCAGCTCCAAGACAGTTGTAAGGGGGAAGGCATCCTTTCTGCAGGAAGACAAGAGCCATTAGTAACCCCTTGAGACTAGGTCTTCAGTGGAACCAGTGGTCCCATCAGAGAACCAGTGGTGGGCTTGACTCCAGGCCGAGGCATCTCCACACTCACACGTGTCGATAAACCTGGGAAGGAACGCTTGGAGCCGTGGTGCCACCCCGGCTGACGCAGGTCTCTTTAAAAAGGAATTTGGCACATGCTCTGACTACTTAGTTTCATATTCTGACACCGGGGGCAAACGGTGTCTCCAGCCTGCCCTGACTGAGTGTCCTGAATGCAGGAAGCAGCGTGCCAGCTGCCCACTTAGGTTCTTGACTCCTTTGAATTTGTTTCTTGCTGCCTCAGACTTTGTGGGTTTGTTGTTGTTTTTATTTCTCCTTAATCTGACCTTTTCCTTGAAAGGCCCTACTTTTTTCCCGTTCTGCAGGCTTACTCTGATGTTTTCTACCTTCCAGTCTGCGCGCTGCCCTCTGGGACTTTCATTGCCGACGGTCCCCTGAGGAGTTTGAATGAGTGTACTTAATTCAGCAAAATTAACTGGGGCTCTATCTCTGTGGACCCCCGCCTGTTCTTATTATCCCTATAGGGCCTTTTCTGAATTTGAGCATGGTTGAGGTCTCCAGTTACACTCCCTTACCCCACCTCCACCTCTCCATCATTGCAAGAGTAGCTAAATTTGGGGAAACCATTTTTTGGACTTAATATTTCCCTTTCCTTCCCTGAATGATTCTCAAATTTCTTGTTTCACAAATTTGAATTAAGTGTATTAGGCACTGGGTACAATGCATTGCTAAACACAGACGCAGAAGTGGCTGCCTTCTCACTGCTGGGGTGGGGGGGGGGGGTGGAGAAGATAACTAGAGATAACAAAAGAATACCATAGATCGGGACTAGTACCTGAGAGGTACAAAGTACTGTAAAAAAAGACCTCCAAACTCTTGGGATTTGTCTCCTCAAGGCTGTCCAAGCTGTTATCATTGCCCGTCTTCTCCCCCTTCTCTCCCCACACATACCATTTAGCCAAACACCAAGTTTAGCTCCTTTAATCTGGCCTCCAAAGTCAATCCTTCCAGTCCTTAATCTTTGGGGATGGAAGAAGCTAATGTTCCCCTGAATTCTTTCCAGTTAGATTCTGCCTCTTAGAACTGGAATTCCCACAACTGAATCCGAATATTTTGATTGAGGTCTTTCTGAGCAATAGGGAGAACTGACAACTTGGTGATGTGTGATGAAGGACCATTTCCCAGCTTGCTGCTTCTGGGTCAGGGGGCAGAAGGTGTAGATTGAGAGAGTAGCCTCTGGAGGCAGCAATTCAGGAGATGGTGGAGTGACTTTCCACAAGCTTCACACTCCTGGTTTTTAGTGATTTCAAATTTAGTGATTTAAAATCCTGTGGACAGCCAGGAAATAGTTAGCCCCCATATATGTCCTGGTCAAATTAAAAATTGGTTCTTGGTCCTGATACTGCCTTTGCATCTAGCCTCAGATAACTTTAAGCTTAAATGGATTTGAGAAGCCTGATTGATACAGACCATGTGTTAATCAGGATCCCCAGAGAGGACTGGATTCAGGACAGAGCCATTCTTGGCATTATTTTGGTACTGAACTTGGCATATTCAGCAGCCATTTCTTAAACATTTGTGTGCAGGGCTGTCTCTGTGCATTCCCACTTAGTAAGATCTGGGTTCAAATCTTGGCTTCAGGTACTTTGTAGTTGTTTGACTCTGGGCAAGTCACTTAACTTCTGAGCCTCAGTTTCCTTCATCTCTAAAAAACATAATAATAATTGCACTTACCTCACTGGGTTGTGAGAGGATCTGGGAGCTGATCTTTATAAAAGGGCCTTGTACACTCTAAAGTGCTAATTAAAAGTCCCTTATTAGTGACAGTCACATCCTCAAGCGAGGCAAAGACCATTCCAGCTGGTTTGCTGACTCTCATCAAGCTGCTTTAGTCATTTCTGTGATATTAGATACTCTTTCTACAAAAGCAAGGAAATTGCCTTTATTTAGAGTCGTGTGTTCAGACGCCTGGGTTTCCTGTGTTTTTATGAAGTCATTGGCCTGAAGAAGGCAGCTTCCTGTCTGATAAAGGACTGAGGCTCTTGGGTGGCCTCATCTCGTTGGGGTGTAGCAGTAGAGAGGATTGTGGCTCAGTGGCTCTTTGCCCAGGAGGCCCCGGTCTTTTTGGTGCCTGTTCTTGGCAGCCTGTTGTTTGGAGGGGTTGAACGAATGTTTTGATGCCACTGGCTCATCTTTTTATATATAAACTCCACCTCTTCTGACATGTGTCATTTAGCACACACTTATTGAACCCCATGTTAGGTGCAAGGCACTACTGAGAGTTGTTGAGGGAGACATGAGACATACTGTCTTAAGAGCACATGGTGCATTTGCCAGTGAAAAATACCTTGCTATCCAGCAACTATTTAGACAAGTAATTTTTTAGGAATCCAGAGGAGGGAGAGCTAGATCCCTCACTTTCTTTTTTATTCTAGTCCAGAAGTGGGGAACCCAAGGCCACTTGTGACCCTCTAGGTCCTCAAGTGTGGCCCTTTGAATCCAAACTTCACAGAACTAATTCCCCTCATAAAAGGACTCAATCAAATGGCTGCTCCCAGGGACTTAGAAGGTCATGTGTGGCCTTGAGGCCGAAGGTACCCCTCCTGTGCCCTAGTCTCTGTGGAAGAGGTGGTTTTCCTGTTGTTGACATCAGACCCTATTTTTGGAGCTTGCTTCCCTTATCATTCCTTCTCTTTCTCTCATCTTCTACCTGTTCTTATTCACAGGTTGCTCCTTTACGTCTTGTAAATGTATCTAGGTTCTCCATCTTTAAAAAAAATTTTCTAAAATTTTTGGAGGTGGTCAGTGTTAAGTGACTTGTCTAGGGTCACATAGCTAGTAAGTATCTGAGGCCTGAGAGGATTGGAATAAAAAAGAAAGTGAGAAATCTAGCTCTTCCTCCTCTGGAGGTCATGCTTGGCTAACTGAATCCTCCCCGTCCATGACCACCGCATCAGTTTCGCTGGTTAGAAGAATTGCCAGTTTTCAGTTGTTCCCATAACTAGTCAGGCAGTCAACAAGTATTTATCAGGCTCTTACTAGGGAGATACAATGAAGGCCCCCAAATAACCCCTTTCTTCAAGGAGCTCAGACCACATGTAAACAACTAGGCACAGAGTTTGGAAACAAGAATCCATGGGAAATAATCCTTAAGGGAAGGCCCGAAGAAAAAGTTGAGGTTTGAGCCGAGTTTTCAAAGAAAAGAATGCAGAGGCTGATGTGAGGGGCACACCATTCTGGGCATGAAAGACTGCCATTGCAAAGGCCTGGAGACAGGAGATGGAGCAGTGTGTGTGGGAGGCACAGCAAGTCAGACCAGTCTAGCTGGGTCATAGAGTGCAGGGAAAGGAATAAAGTAGAAAAAGGGGCCAGCTTAGGAAGAGTTTACCAAACAGAGAAGGTGATACTGGATTCTGGAGGTAATAGGGAGCCATTGGAGCTCTTTGAGCAGGGAAATAACATGGTCAGACCTATGATTTAGAAAGATCACCTTGGCAGGTGGGTAGAGGATGAATTGGGCTGGGGAGAGACTTGAGGAACTGAGGAAACCAGCTGCCAACCTGGCATCAATAGGGCATTCAGGTGTTTTTCCAGGGCCTGAATTTGTATAGCAGTAGTCATCATTAGCACATTCTGCAGGTGAGGCAGCTGAAGGTCTGAGATACAGGGAGGTGTCCCTGATTATATAGCCAATAGGCAGGTGTCTAGGGTGGGGAATCCTTGGAACTAAACTGGTCAATACTTGTGGGCCACTTACTGGGCCACCCTGTCTTCCATGCTAGGAAAGAACACTTTCTCATGGATAGTTTCTGTCAAAAAACTTAATTGATTCATTAAGGATAAAAATAATAGACAGTGTTCCTGTTCAAAGGTCTGGAGCATGATCTGGCTCTTGCATTGAGCAGTCTGGAATATTGTATGAGCCGAAAAGGAGCTCAGGCTGCCCTCTCTGTTCAATATTGATTCAGGGCACTTAGTAAATTGCCAACACCTCCTAAGAGATTTCCTGTCTATTAACTAAGCCCAGCCCTTTAATATAAGATAAGCCAAGCAGATGGCTGGCTAATTCCACCCTCCATTACTCTATTAAATGAATGATCTGAAGTATAAAAGTCCACCTTCCAGATTCCCCTTCTGTTGACAGTCCTGTATCCCAGAGCCTTTATATGGATTGCTTCTGAGACTTCCTATGAAGAGCTTTGGTGGGAAGGGACCCCTTGGTTCTTCCCACCTCTAAAGGACCCAGACTTGAGTTATTTATAGGGTGTTTGTCAGAAAGCAGCCCTCGTTGCTTGAACGCTTTTTAGTGTTCTAGTAGACCGGCTCTTTATACAGATGAAAAAGGGCAAAGTTGTCTTGTTTTTCACCCTGTTTGAGAAGATCCCTGAAGGCCGTGGGGACCGTTGCCTTTTTTGGGGCCTTAGCCTAGCATAGTGTCAGACGTAGGTGCTTAATGAAATATATCTTAATAATAAGAATGATATGAGAATATTAATAAAAAATAGTGAATGAGAAAGTAACTTGTTCCCTCTAGAGATTTGTCAATTTTGGGGGGAAAATTCGGCACATTGGATTTCCTCTGCCTTCAATCAAAGAGGAGGATTCCAGGGTCTTGGAGGCCTTGTATTCTAGTGGCAGGAACACTGGGCTCTGGGTCAGATCTAGTTTTTGCTCGTTCTCCTCTCCACCATGGTCCCATGGCTGCATTGTTAGTCTCCCTGGGCCTCATTTCTTTCATTTGTAAAAAGGGATGATAGCTCTCAAGAAGTCTGTGTAAAGGAGCCTTAAATCAAAGGCTTTCTAATCTATTTCCATCGTTTTACTGTTCAGAAAACCTCAGGGAGGTTCAGTGACTTGGGCCAAGGTCATGTGGGTATCTGAGGTGGGATGGGCTCCTTCCTTGTACCACCCTGCCTCATGAGCTAGCTCATCCCTTCACCTCCTGGTTGCTTCTAGGCAGAAGAGTTGAATTCTCTGAGAAACAGAAAATAGAAGGGAAAGTGCTTACTAGTATATACACAGGAGAAGAGGCTCCCTATCACATCTGTAAAGATAGAACAGACTTCCTGAAAGTGTTTCCCAATCTTGGGCTCTTTCTAGGGTTCTCATCCTGAGGACCAGAAAATGCTTGGCAGTAGAATGGGGTGGTCTGTGGTGGCCTTCAGCCAAGTCTGAGCTGCTATGGGCCAGACGGAACTTGGAATAGGAAGGTAGTGACAGTGATAGCACTATCAGGGCAGAGAGGGATGGAGGGGGCAGTTCCTGCAAGAGACTTGGCTGCATAGCCCATTGGCCAGCCACTTTGGGGGCTGCCAGCCTCCAGAGTACATGAGGTGAAGTATAGCCAGAAGTAGCTAGAGCCCTCAAGTGTCTGAATTTGCTTTGTCTGTTGGGGTGGGATGAACATGGAGGAACAGGCAAGTGAAGCTTTGCTCTTGCACAGTTTGGGAAGAAGATAATGGATTCCCTTAGTTTCCCTTTGGTCTTGAAACTTCTCAGTTTCAGTTTCTCCGCTTAGGCAGGAAATTTACCAGGCATTGTGCTAAGTGCTTTACAAATATCTTATTTGGCTTTCACAACAACCCTGAGAGGTAGGTGCTATTATTTTCCCCATTTTACAGTTGATGAAACTGAGGCAAACAGGGTGAAGTGACTCCTTCAGGGTCACATAGCTATTACGTGTCTGAGGCCAGATTTGAATTTAGGTCTTCCCCAACTTCAGGCCTAGCAGTCTATCCACTGAGCCACCGAGCTGCTTTAGAAGACTTCTTGTTTTCCCTACTTGATGTTTAGGGACCAGCTTGCCCTTCTGAAAAAAAAATTACTTTTAATATATTTTTAAAAATTTTATGTTTTAAATTCTTTCCTTCTCCTGCCCCTCGCCTATCCATTGAGAAGGCAAAGCAATATAGTGTCATTTATACATATAAAGTCGTGAAAAACAGTTCCATGTCAGCCATGTTGCAAAACAACAAAAACACAAGAAACATAAAGTTGAAACAAGTATGTTTTAATGTGTACTCAGAGTCCCTCAGTCTGTGCAGGTAGATGGCTTCCTTTATCTTGAGCCCTTAGAATTGTCTTTGGGCCATTATATGGTGAGAATAGCTAAGTCATTCACAGCCAGTAGAGTATTGTTACTGTGTACAGTCTTTTGGTGCTGCTTGCTTCACTTTGCATTAGTTCATATAAGTCTTCCCAGCTTTTTCTGAAGCCATCTTCTTTATAATTTCTCATAGCACTGTAGTATTCCATCATATTTACATACCACAGCTTCTTTAAGTCATTCCCCAATTGATGGGAATCCCTTCAATTTCCAGTTCTTTGCCACTGCAGAAAGAGCTGCTATGAATGTTTTTGTATATGTATGGGTTCTTTTCCTTTTGCTTTGATTTCTTTGGAGTAGAGAACTAGTAGTGGTATTGTGGGTCCAAGGGTATACACACAGTTTTATAGGCTCAAACTGTTCTCCAAAATGGTTGGACCAGTTCACAACTCCACCAACAATGCATTAGTGTCCCTATTTTTCTACATCTCCTCCAGCATTTATCATTTCTGATGGGTGTGAGGCGGTATCTCAGAATTGTTTTAGTTTTCATTTCTCTAATCAGTAGTGATGTAGAGCATTTTTTTTCATGTGACTGTTGATCAGCTTGCCCCTTTATTTTTTAAACCCACAGATGTTAGTCCTGCCTGGATGCTTTTTACTTCCTAGAGAGCATTGAGAAAAGCTGTTTCTTTTCTTTTTGTAAGAAATGAGGGATGTCCACTGAGTGGAGGAAAAGTTAGAGCTGCACTGATATTATAGCTGGACTTGGGGCTCTTAGAGAATGTAGAGAGTTAGAGTATAGAATGTCAGTTTAGATGAGTCCTAGACAAGGGGGAAGGTCAGAAGTTGGGGGTGGGAGGGACTTAGCTAGAAATGGCCCCTGATCCAGACATCCCCTTTGGGCTGCATATTGACTCGGTTTAATGATGTAATGTGTGTTTCATTTTGGTTTTATTTTGTTAAAATGCAATTGGGAAATAATCTGGTTTAGGCTGCACCCAGGAGTGTTGCCATCACGCATTTGCCAGTCACCTCTGCCTTAGCCTGGAGAACAAACACCATTGCTAGAAGGATCGTTCGGCCCTTTGCTCTTCTCCCTTTCGTGGGTGAAGACATTGAGGCCCAGTGAAGAAGGGCGCTTTGCCCAGGGTCAGTCACAGAACTAGTAAGCAGGAACCCCAGTTGCTCCATTCCCAGTCCAGAGCCCGATCCATTTGAATCAAGCTTATCCAACCCTTTCCTGGGGTCCTTGCCTTGACTCATTGGTAGGAAACCTGCTAAAAAACACAATAGGATGGGGATGGGGTTTATGCCTTCTTTTCTTGGGTATTTATTGAACCTGGTTGCCATGACTTCTTCCTAAGTCTGGTTGCCCATCTTGAGGTTTGAAAATTAAGTATTCGTTTGGCAGTGGAGTGGAGAAAGCTTTGGTCTGGGTATAAGTCCTGAATTTGACACTTAGTACCTGTGTGACCCGGCACAGGTCAGTTAAATCTGAGTCTCATCCTCTTGTTACAGATGATGAAAAAAACTTGAGCTACCCACTCCCCAGTGATTGTAAGAAAGCTTACATGTCTAATTTATTTTGTAAGCTTTCAGACATATTACCTACTATAATAAATAGAGTAGTTGCTTACTAAATGAACTGATTTTCATTGCATCTAGAGAATGACTCCCTCAGACTCAGGATTAGGAGATGGGGAAACCCTCCCATCTTCCATACATGCCGAAACCTCCTGTTTCTTCTCATTCTCCCAGAGATGACTGCAGTTCCATCTGTCTCATTGTAGAGGGCCCCTGCAGAACAATGGGCTGGAAGGCCTCTTGTGGGAGGGGGCTGCCCTTCCAAACTTGTCTTGCCTCCTTATGGGTCAGGATTTGATTTATGTCTTTATTTTGGAGCTGCTACCAAGACTGTGTTCTCCTCTCTGGAGGTTTTTACTTGTGGGCACAGCATCTCTTGGAGAGGACTTTTGTTCTTCTGAGGATGCATGCCCTATGCCCTAGCTAATGAAAAACAACAGTCCCCCAAGGGGATATTGGTTCTGATCATAAACTTGAAATGTGGATTCCAAGCCCAGACATGGGGTGGCAGCCAGCTGGAGCTTGCTGTGCACAAGACCTGGTTTGTAGAACACCCTTCTCTGGCTTCCCCTTCCTCCCTTTCTTTCCCTTCCCCTGTCTTTTTGGCCACACTCCTTCCTCACTGTGCTGCAGGAGTGATGCTTTGCTATTTATTCCCCAGACTCTGTGCATGGGCTTACTTACTAGCTAACTTTATGGGCTCCACTATAAAGTATAGCCCTTTGTGTTGAAGCCAAGACTCATCTGGTTGCTTAAGCCACAAGGCGACCCAGTCTAAGTCCTTGCCAACCTCCTTACATTGAAGGGGCCCTGAGCTTTCTCATCTCTTTCAGGAGTCATGAGGGAGGCAAGTCTTCCAAGGCCAGGCACCCTGCTAGAAAACCATTTCCCAGAGAGCTTTCCTATTGGACAAAGCCCAGCTGCTTGCCCTCTGACTGTTTCACATTTGCTGCTATGCAGAGTGGGTGGGGATGTGCCCAGCAGCCATTGAGAAATACCTCATTGTGGAGATGCTGACTGAAGGGCTGAGGCACCAGGAGCCAGGATGCCCAGTCACCTCTAACTGTCTGACTGGCTATCTCATCTGGGCTTCCTTCTGAATCCTCACTAAGTTATTGAGCAGCACAGCACAGGTTGTTCTCCTTGCCAAAGGGAAGAAGTATGGACACTTTCTGTAATTAAACAGCTCAGAACCTGTAGAGCAGACAGGCCTCTCAGGGGAGAAGGCAATGGCTCTGATTATTTTTCTTATTTAATTGTCCTTGGGTGAACTAGTGGTTGAAGTTTCTTGCATTTTGGTTTCTAATAGGAATTTAAAGAATGTTTTAGTTAACTGATCAAGGTTAAAGGGAAGAGGTCAAAGTGGATTACTATCCGATGGCTTTTGTACTCCTGGACCTGTCTGGGACATTCAAGAGTGTCTATGGTTTAGAAGTTTTCCTATCTGACCACAATTCATGACAGTCTGATAAGGACTTGTTCCATTTAATATAGAGTGTCACCAAAGACCAGACTGAGGGGAGTGGTCCAGCTCTCTCTGAGGGAGTGAGAGTGGTGTGGGGAGAGGAGTAGAGGAAAGGGAGAGAAAAGGCAGAGAGAGAGGATGTCTTTAGCTTGGATGTGAGTCATAGGACTTAGGGTTTAGGACTTGGGGAGGCCTTCAAGATTATCTAGTCCTACCTGATAACTTTTGCAGATGAATACACTGAGGCCTAAGGCAGGCAGTGATGACCAAGGTCAGTATAGATAGGAAGTGGGAGAGATGGAATTTGAAGCCTGACTTTCCAGCTCCAAATCCTGTACTCTCTATTGCACTGATGTAGACTTGTGTGTGCTCCAGGAGGGCAGGGATGGGCATTCTGCTCTTTGTGTCTATCTCTAGTACTCAGAACAAGACTTTGCCAATACTAACGTGGCTCTGAATTCTTACTGATGTGGGAACTCTTTGAACCAGTGCAAGCTGTAGCCCATCCACACCTGCTTATTCTGATCCTATTTTACTCTTGGCCAGGTCATCACATCAGTTCTTCACCAGGGATCCTCCCAGAAAACTCAGGGCTTTCCTTATTGTGTGGATACCAGTGGAACAAGTGGCTTGTCTGTCAGTTATCCCTCACTTAATAATTACATAATAATAATAAGTACATAATAAGTACATAATTGACCTGCTTTCTCTTTTCAGTCACACATCTTTCTAGTAACATCCTTTTTGGTCATGGGTGGTGACTGTTCTCTCCCATGACTCTTAGACATCTGTCCTTATTGGGAAAACATCAGTGATGACCAGACACTGGGAATGGACAATGAGTGTGAGCTAGAATTTACAGTGGAGAGAAGGGCCTTGGATTATCTTTGAGAAATTGCAGGGTGCTTTTAATGACACTAAGACTGCCTCTGAAACATCTATGAAACAACCATGATCAAGTCACCTCACTTCTGGGCCTCAGTGAGGCAGTTAGTGAAGTGATCACCAAGGTCTTTTCACACTCTGCATCTGTGGTTCTTTGAAATATGAACCTTAGCTCTTTAAGCACTGAGACAGTGCCTCCCCAAAGGCTTCCCTGGCCTGCTGTGGGTATCATCTAAGTGTGAAGTTTTTGCTTTTCAGCCCCTAAATGAAGCTGTCCCCTCTGCTCTCAGGCATTGCTTTGGTCTCTTCAGAACCAGACATGATCCTGGCGGTGACCACAAATTATTCTTTGCAGGTGGTAAAACAACCAAAGGCAAAATTGTGCTCTTGAGTGGGATGACCTGCCTTAGTCCTTCAAGTTAGTGAAAATCTCCTGGATATACTTTAAAATGGGCATCCTGATTCAAGAAAAGCAATGAAGAGGTTAGGGGGAGAGCGCTTGTTCTTTGGTCTCTTGTCCTGTGACTTTTCGATTGAGGGGTAGAGATGGAAGCCATATTCCATTGGCTTTTGGGACTCAAAGCACGGAAGTTCCCTGTGCCTGTTCAAGGCAGCAGTATCTCTGCCTTTTCTTGACTTTGAGCTCTGTGTTCAGAACCTAGGGGTGATATGACAGCTTGGCAGGGGCCACACAGCCAGAACACAGCTTTCCTGGTTCAGAGGCTTACTTTCCACTATCCATGCTGCAGAGAGAGAAGGGGACAAACACACATTTGGGGTTAAATGCCTAAGTGTGCCCATTTATGTACATGTGTATTCTCTCTTCCTGTGATCTCTGCTGAAAAGTGACTCCTATACCTAAGACAGTCTGCCATTCAGTGGATATTTACTGTCAAATCTAAGACACCCATTCTCACCATTCCTGACTCTTCTTTAGGCTGAATCTTATAAATTGACTAAACATCGATTGAATCACATAAGGTTGCAGTGCTAGTCCTGGGAAGGACTGTAATGACATTTAGTCCAGCTACCCTTCCTCTACAGATCTGGAAATTGGCCCAAGGTCACCTAACACAGCAAGTCGTGGCCAGACCAGTCTATAAACCCAGGGGTGCTGACTACCAACATCATTTCATTTGACAAAACGTTGCCCCAACTTTAGTATGGAATCAAGGGGCATGAATTTAGTGAGTCTAGTCTAACTCTTTCTAGTAGTCAAATTTTGGACTTTTTTTCCCCTCATGGTTCAATTGGAGCCTAGGGCATAATCCAAACCCAGACAGAAATGCCCTTCTTTCCACCTTCCACCCCCACCTTCTTTGCCTATTCATAGGTGCCTAAAGCAACCTGAATCAGGCTGTAATTTATCCCAGCTTTGGCCTGTGACAACCCATGGTTTTAAGCCTCTGCAAGACCCTAATGACAGGAGACTTTTCCATGCCTGGTCTTTGGATACTTGAGAGGGATTGAGTTAGATACTGTTGTTTTTAAGACTTACCTTGACCACAAGACAAACTTGGAGCATCTCTGCTTTTTGCTACATGTATCTTTTTAGTAGTATTGCCAGCAGCAGCAGCTCACCCACGACAGTATACACAGTGCTGTCCTCAGAACCAGTACATGAAGTACTGAGCTGCAGATGTTTCACAAATGAGGAAAAGGGGGAAATCACTTACCCAGGGTTACTCTATAGTTAGTAAATGTGAAAATGGAGATTCTGACCCAGTTCTTTAGGCTAGTGCTCTTCCTACTATATGTATGTTTGTAAACCAGACCCTTAGATTCTCTCCAGGCTGGTCACTAGCCTGGTTCAATTAAGGTATGATTTGGTTACCTAACCTGGTTTAGCTAATGTTCCACCAACAAGGATTTCTCCAGTCTTCTTCGAGTTTTTTTTTTTATTAACATGCAAAATTTTAATTCCTCACAACCACCCTGGGAAGTAGGTACAACTGATAATTCCTGTTTTACAGATGAGGAAACTGAGGCAGGCAGCAGTTAAGTGGTCTTATTAGTGTCTGAGGCTGGATTTGAACTCAGGTCTTCCTTACTCTAGGCCAGGGGTGGGGAACCTGTGGCCTGGAGGCCACATGTAGGCTTGTAGGTACTCAAGTGCAGCCCTTTGACTGAATCCAAACTTCTCAAAACAAATCCCCTTCATAAAAGGATTTGTTCTGTAAAACTGTCAAAAGGCCACGCCCAAGGACCTGGGCCTATTGCTCTGTTGGCTGCTCCTCCCTCCCCCCCCCCAACCTCACTGTTTAGATTTTTAGTCTTGTACTCTGTGTGTATGTGTATATACACGTACGTATGGAAGGTCTAAAAGATGCATATAAGATATGGACTCTACCCTGAAGGATGTAAAACCTCTTTGTATTTTCTGTTACAGGATCTTAAGATCTTCCGTTGAGAGCTAGGCCAGACTTTTTTAGTCCTTCCCCTTCTTTTTATAGATGAGGGAATTGAGGACAAGAGAGGTCTGCTTATCCATGCCAACGTGGGCATCTGGCCCCCGATCCAGGGCTTTCACTAGGATTGTATCGTCTGCTCTGAGTCCTGCCTCATTGTTGAACTCTGAGGATTGTCCATGTTGTCTGTGAAGTTGTACCTCATCTCCTGGTGCGCCTTTTTTGGGTGTGGGGGATGATTCTGGTATTTTGTTTAAGGCAGGATTTGTTCGTAGCTGTTATCCCCGTGGACAGAACTTGGCTACCCTTTCCTTCCTGGCGCCCTCTGTGTCTCTGGGATTGAAAAAGTAGAAGCCCTGGGTTCTAGGCCCCCCTCTGTCACCAGCTGTGTGAGTTTGGGAGGAAGCCGCTCGCCTCCCCAGCCTCAGTTTCTCAACGTTCTCCATCCATCCCTGGGGCTTTTCACATGAGCTATTTTCTCATGTCATTCTTATTTGCAAATAGATTTCCTCCTTTCTCCTACCCAGTGAAGCTTTCCTTATAACAGAGAAAAGAAAGAAGAAAAGAGCAACTATGATCTTGAGTTTCTTAAGCTGTTTTTAAAAATACTAAATTTATTTAGTTAAGTACTTCACAGTGACAGGTAAAAATTTTTTAATTTTTTTTTTGCCGTTTTTTTTTGGAGGGCAGTTGGGGTTAAGTGACTTGCCCAAGGTCACATGGCTAGTTAAGTGTCTGAGGCCGGATTTGAACTTAGGTCCTCCTGACTCCAAAGCCGGTGCCCTATTCACTGTGCCACCTAGCCACCCCAAATTTTTAATATTTTTAAAAATTTTGAGTTCCAGATTCTCTCTCTCCTTGCCCCTTCTTTGATCTCTTTGAGATACAGACCTTACTAAGAGTATTCTTAAGATTTTTTTTTTTAATGGAGGAGGGGAGTATATCTGCCCAATCTGCCTTAGAAGGTTGTTAGGCCCATTTTGTATGTGTGTGTAAAAGTGTCTTGTGACCATAGGCCACTGTGGAGACTATTATCCACTGTTGCTCTGTTGTAGCGATCCTCATGAAGATGGAATATTCCAGTCTCTTCTTTTGCCATAGTTTCTACTTGGCCTGACTAGTTGGATGACCTCAGACAAGTCTCTTAAACCTCATAAACCCACCATTTCCTTTTCTGCCAAATGAGGTTTGATGGAATGACCAAAGGTTCTTCTTTGCCATGTGTCCAGGCAGCACTGAAAGGCCCGGACAGCTCCGCGTGGGCACCCAGACACAGCCAGAGGCAGGATCCACATCTCCAGCTGAAGGTCCTTGCAGAATTCTGGGAAAGGAGTCACCTTCCTCTCTGGTGAAATAAATTGTATTTTAGACAGCACCTTTCAAGGAGGCTGTTGGACAGTGATGTGTGTTGCTATGTAGGATATGGGAGGGAAGCTTGAGCTGGTTTGAGGCTGGAAGAAATTGTCCTTTTGGATCTGGAACAGTTTTTTAACAACCTAGTCCAGCAACGAGTTTATTTTATAGGAGAGGAAAGGAAGGGCCACAAAGATAAAATGACTTGGCCAAGGTCATTCAGCAAGACTCAGCCTTTTCCAGCCTCTTAATCCAGTGCTTGCCTACTCTACCAGGACAAATAGTTTCATGTGTCATATGTAGTATCGTGTGTTCATATGTAGTTTCATAGGTCCTGTGTCTTTTTAATTAAAAAAAAGAAAGAAATGAGATCTAGTGCTTGGTGTTGGTCCAGTTTGTCCCCCCTCAGTGGGGCTGCTCAGTGTTGGATGAGCCTCACCACCCTTGTCCCTGGAGAACAGCTATATGAAAAGACTAGGGGATGGATAGTAGTGGTAGCAGCCAGATAAGGCGACTGTGATCTTAGGCTGGGCAGGCCTTCAGGGAAGCCATAGTGCTGCTATTGTTTGTCATATGACCTCTGCAGTCTGGTCTGGTGCATCGTCCTTTAGGAGAGCCAGAATGAGGAGAGAAGAATGAATGAAGTCTTTTGGGGATGGTTGAGGGAGGCCATCTTGTTGTAAGGCTGAGCTTTTAGAGCAAGCGGTCCTCAACCTGTGGGTCGTGACCCCTTTGGGGAGTCAAACGACCCTTTCACAGGGGTTGCCTAAGACCATTGGAAAACACATTTCCAATGGTCTTGGGAACCGAGGCACTGCTTTTATTAGATTTGTTTGACTGAGTCTCAGGGGACAGACTGAGGGCTGACCCGTGGGTAGAAGGTGCAAAGATAAGGATTTCTGCTCAGCATAAGACAAAACTCCTCAACCAACATAGCCTTGGCCTGGGTGCTGGTGAGATGACCTCACCCTGATGGTAAGTGAACTCTTTGGGATGTGGTAGATCCTAGAACAGAAGACTGAGGAGAGCCTGGGTCATTCAGTGATCTGTTTGGTAATAGAAGGAGATGGTACAAGAGTTATGAACCTCACCTGCAAATCTAGGACTACGATCTGGAGCCATGACCAACATGAAAGCACCTTGTTTGGAAACTAAGGTGGTCAGTAATATGGTGGAACCCAAGCTCCGAAGGTTGAGTGACAAGCAGTTTGTTAACCAAGTTCAGTGAGATCATATTTGTAAAAAGCACTTAGCACGATCCCTGGCCAGGAATTTCCCTTTCCTTCTCCCTTTTCCTGGAGCCACAGACCTACTGGAAGACTAGAAAACTAACTCCTGTACCTGGCAGCCGGCCTTCCCTGGGCTAGGAATGGGGAGAGGCCTTGTGGCTTTGGGTCTGAGCAGCTTCTCCATTCCCCTCTACCCACCAGCTGGGGAGAAGAGAAGACCAGCCAGCCACTTAAGCCCCCATGGGCCATGGGCTGGAGAGGCAGAGCTTGCTGTTAGCAGTTGCTCTCACTTCTTTGGTCACATGTTTTTAGCCATCTTAGTGTCAACTCAGAAAAACCAATAGGCTGCACTTTCCAGTTGAGACAGCTGCTATATAATTAAATCTCTTAAATATGGTTATTTTTCTGCATTGGGTTTCAGCAAACTATACTCATGCTTGAAAAGGAAAACTGTTCTCTCAGCAGAACTAGGGGAAAAGGATAGCTGTGGCTCAGGGCCTGAGTGGGCCCTGCTACTGTTCAT
The DNA here is from genome assembly GCA_028627135.1 of Pseudochirops cupreus. Taxonomy (NCBI): domain Eukaryota; kingdom Metazoa; phylum Chordata; class Mammalia; order Diprotodontia; family Pseudocheiridae; genus Pseudochirops; species Pseudochirops cupreus. The sequence continues at coordinate 407,523,205 of CM053581.1, forward strand.
AAGACGCAGAGTCACGGGCTCTGGGTTTGAATTCGGGTCCTCCTGCTTCTGTAGAACCTCTCTGGGCTTGAGTTTTCTTTATCTGCTAAAGGAGAAGATTGGATTTCCATGATCTCGAAGGTGCTTTTCAGCTTAATCTTATGATCTGCTTTCTTTATCTGAAAGTTGACTTTTCTCCCTCTTTCAAGCCAGTGTATTTACTTAAAATGTCATCTGACTAAGAACAAGGATTCAGGCTGGGCCAGGTGTACACAGTGTGCTGAAATACCTACAGCCCTGTCTGGTTGTTAAATAGTAACTTTGCAGCTGAAATTCCTTAAAACTTACTAAGCCGAGACAAGCCATATAAGGTAAATGATGCAGGAGGAGGGGGTGGGAGGAGTAGGCTGGTGTGGTCTGTTCTTGCCAGTTTGCTGGGGTTTGTTTAAGGGAAGAATGTACCGTTTGCAGGCCCCCCTTCCTCCCAAACCAGTAACAGCAAGAAGTACACGCAGCCATGTGGATGGGAGGGTTTCTCCAAGTCTGCAAATGAATCCAAGGTGGGGATGGGACCAGCAGGAAAACAGGAGCCTTGCTCAACCTACCACCATCAACGAGAAATTGAGAATTTCAGATGAAAGAAATGGGGCTGGGAGGGCAAAGTGTTTCATGGGCCAAGCTCCAATACCATGGGATGGGGGGTAGCAGGGAAGAGGGTCATCAGGAAAGTAGCTGGACCCTTGGAGTCAGAGAGGGTTAGAGGTGGGAGGAACCTGCATGGGCAAATGGCGGAGCTGAGTAGCTCTGGGAGGGCTCTAGACAAGGCAGGTGGGGGTGGTACTGAGATGAGCTCATTCTTCAAATAGCTCACCAATTAAAAGTCAGATGTTCAATGCCAACTCACTTATTTGATGAGCAGAAATTCTGCCTTTTGGGTTCTGCTCTGGACTGAGTTGGTCAAACCTGTTGGCATTTTTTGGAGGGGGAAAATGGACAGATTCTGTCAGAGAAAAACCACCTTGGGAGATTACTGACTTGTGCTGATTAGAAACTCCAGGCAGTTCACTGCCTGGGCTTGGAACTACTGCCCTTTTGTTTCCTGCTTTCTAGTTGACAAAGAACCATGAGGTAGGTAGGTCCAGAGCAGGCCTTAGCCTCCCCCAGAGAGGCACTCGGCCCACCATTGTATTGTGTGTTTAGCTAGTGAGGTGTGGGGGCTCTCGAATACACACACACACACACACACACACACACACACACTTTCCTCTTGTGTCTCTCTCTGCCCATTTCTGTGCCTGGGGGCTGTGCTCAGTGTTTCCAATGAACCAATGACCTGTGTTCACAGGGAGCAGTGTAAGTGACCTCTAAGATTCCTTTCTGGTGTGAATGGAGCCTCTGCTCCTGGGTGCCCTCCTCCCTCCCACCCTAGAGATTGCCCTGCATTCCTGGGATTTGAGTCTTATCTTGTTCTGTCCCCACCCCCCATCCACACCGACTCAAACAGGAAGTGACTTAGTCTTTGGATTGGAGGAGCTAGAGCTGGAAGGGGCTGTATTGGCCAGCCCTTTCATTCTCTGGGTAAAGAAGTAGGGGTTCACATCATCTAAGTAGCAGAGGTAGGCCCTGGTCCTCCCTTCTAGATCCAATATTCTCCATGGACAATCTCCATTGTATCATGCAGCCACAGATTCTAGGCCCTAATGTTCCAGATAGGAATGAGTTAAGGTCACAGAGGGGATGTTGAATTCTTCCATCCCTACCATATAATGAAGAAAAGAGGTTCATTATACTGGACTTTTCAAGTCTTCTGGTCCTAGGGAAATCTAGAGAAAGCCATTGTGGCCTGTGAGAGACGCAAACAGAAGGGCAAGTAGTAACAACATAAGCTTAGTGTGTTTGGAAGGAAGAGGGCCTGCCACTCTTTAGGAAAGAGCATGAGACCATTGATGAGTGAGAAGGTGGAGAGCTCCCCATTCCAGTCTTGATGTTAACTGGAAATGTTCCTTCAGTTGAGATGAGTCATGGGAAGTCTGTGCATAGAGCCTTTTAGTGAAGGAGGAGAGACTTTTTAAGCCCTACTGCTAAATTCCTCTCTTGCCTTTCCCAGTCTGGCTTTCTTATCTGCTAAACATCAGCACAAAGAGGTTGGAATACTGCTAATGGAAACAAGTCTGAACTCCTTCTCCAAGCAAACAACATTCCTGAGGTGGGGGTGGTAGCTAGGGCCCTCTCCCACCATCCCCTTCCCCACCAGCCTCCTGAGCAGCTGCTCAAGCCCCTCCTTCCCTCCCTCCCACTCAGGGTGCCAAAGGAGCCTGTACGGTAGGAATGCATAGAGCGGGGGCTGCTACCCGCCCTTGCCCCTACCTTAACCGACCTTTCTGGAGAGCTGCGGGAGGAGCTCAAGCCAGAAGCCCTTTCAGTGGGGTGGCCTGGCCTAGCACATCCTTTATCTTCTTTGGGCCTCCAGACAACCTGACTAGATAGGTGAGGCATTTTCACAGATGATGAAGCTGAAACTCAGAAAAAGGGACTGGGTATATTGACATCATTTTAACACAAAACAAGTGATTCTAAGGAGAAAGGAAACCAGCCATTCTTGCTTAGTTGAATGGAGAAGTGAGAGCAAAGCAACTGGTCTTATCAGTGTATAGACAAGATTCCTTTCTGGTGTGAATGGAGCCTCTGCTCCTGGGTGCCCAATGCTGAACATTGATGGAAAGTGGGTTCCCTGCATCCTTAGGTTTCATGACTTCCTATAAATGTTTTAGGATCATGGGATTTAGAGCTCAGGAGGATCTCAAGTCTAGTCCAGCTCTGATTTTAAGAGAGAAAACTGAGGCCTGGGGGGGGGGGGGGGCGGCGGCGGCAGCGGCGGAGAGGTGCTGCTAAGAGATTTGTCCAGGGTCACAAGGGCTGAGCTGGAATGTTTGTTACATTGGCCCATACACCCCAGTGCCTTAATGCCAGAAATCAACCAGATTGGGAGCATTCACATTCCCATATTGCAGCACATTTGGCCAAGCAGATCATGGGGGCTGCTGTAGCTCTCAGCTTTGAAATCATGCCTTTTTTAGAATCTTCTGGTTTAAAACCACAGACATTCTGGATCTTGGTCCCTATTCTCTCAAGTCCCAGGGAGCTCACTTTCTGATCTGAGACAGCATGGCCATGCATGTGAATGGAGAATGAGGAATCTCTGGATTATTTTACTTGACCGTTTTTAAGACACTTAGTTCCCCTCCTGGTCTGTTTCTTTCCTAAAAAAGAGATGTTTCTTGCAGTATCAGGGAGAAGCAAAATTCCCCAGTGCATTGGTGGGGTGTGGAGGTATGGGGTGGGGTGTAGAATACCGAGTCAAGGATGGGGGGGGGAGAGAGAGAAAGAGAGAGAGAGAGAGAGAGAGAGAGAGAGAGAGAAAGAGAGAGAGAGAGAGAGAGAGAGTGTGTGTGTGTGTGTGTGTGTGTGTGTGTGTGTGTGTGTGTGTGTGTGTATTGGGCTTGAAACAGTTTTTTGGTCAACTCAGTTACTCGAAATTGCATCATTTCCTGAAAGTCCTAATTTAGCTTCTGGTTGCATCCTGCTTGGTTATGGCCTAAAAAGGCAACTGGTTTGGTTTCTTGGAGTTGGAATTCTCTGCAGGAAGCTGAGAAGGGGCAGTGAGAGCAGAGCCCTTAGTGGCAGACAATGAGCATTTTTCCTTCCCCGGCTGTCCTTGCATGGCTGTTGCTGCTGTGTTAGTGGCACACACACAGGAGTTGTTTTCTGATCTTGAATCAGGAAGGACTTGCCCATTTGGAGAGATTTTTTGATATGGGGGCCTTTTCCTTGCAGCTTCTCCCTTAGATTGGTCTTGGCATGGAAAGGGACATGGTGTGAAGGAAAAGCCAGGAGCCAGCTCAACATTTAGGAAATTAGCCTCTCCAAGAGTGTTTTTATATTGGCCCTTTTAATTTTCAAAAAAGCTCTTTACGATGACTGGTTTATCTACCAGCACCTTTGAGGGTAGGTAGGCATTAACCGATCTTGTATTGGTTTCCTCATTTGAGTAAGTGGATCTATCCTCCCAGGGCCCCAAATGAGTCAACAACAAGGGTGGGGATGTGACCCTCCATAGGCCTGGGGCCTGTGCACCACTGACTTTGTTATCTGTGAATTTGAGAGGTTCATAACTAGCTAAGCCAGCCCTAAATAGAAGCCCCATTATTACTTGGAAAGCCACTGTCACAGACCTAGGGCCAGCATATTGATCTTGGCACTGCTTGGGAACCACGTCATGCCATAGAAGTTATTTGTTGCTGTGTCCTTGGCCTGGCAAAATACTGCCTGGCTATTGTTTAATTAAAAGTTCTGATTGTGGCAAGCAAGCAGTGGATCTGCGAATGTCCCATATTTTGTTAACATTCCTTTTGCACCTTCCCACTAACCTTTTGCCTTATTTTCTGGGAACTGCGACTGAGTCTGGGGCCCTGGCCTTGGGACCCCTCCCTCATCTTACAGGATGTATAAGTTTCAGACTCTAGGCCTCTGTTAGATTATCAAGAGTAAACAGTGTGCAGGTATTAGGCTTGTAGCTCCTCAGAGGAGGGGAGAGGAGAGCTCTGTTGGGGCGCCAGGGGCAGGAAGTGTCGCAGAATCTTTCCCCTTTCCTTCCTGTTTATAGCTGATTTAGGATGTTTATGCTTTTCCAGGTGCAAAGCAGTTGGACCAAAGAGCAGAATAGTTTAGTTTGTAGACTAGGGAAAGATACAGAAGCCCCTAGCATGCTGTGATGGGGAAAGCAGCGGGACTGGACAGGTCATTTTTTCATCTGTGTTGTAGCCTCATGCACTCTAAGCAAGCTGGCATTGGTGTTTTGGTAATGGCTCCTTATTGTATAGAATGACCCACCAGGGGAGAGACAGCCCATGCAGAGCTCCTTTCCCCTCCTTATCCCTTCTCTCAGCCTATTGAAATCACAGCCTGTCTGCCTTCAAGGCCCGCTCCAATAGTGTCTTCTCCCTGTTTGCCTCAGACTGGTCCTTGAGGCTTTGTTCATGACATCTGACTAGGCCCCAAGTTTCACTACTGTGTCTTCTCTAAGCACCTAGCACACAACACCATACACATTTTAGGGGCTTGATAGAAATATCTGATTACACGGATCATGGCGGCTAGTTTCCTACCTCAGGCATTAATGTGACCAGTGACCAAGCAAACGTTTGCTTAAGTGCTGTAGATAGACCCTCCTCCCTTGGTGTATAGAGAGCTGAAAAGTCCTTCTCACCCTCACTGGCCCCAGCAGCAGTTCACAAGGATCTGTTAAGCATCTGCTTATGTCAGGGCCTGTGTGAGGCCTTGGCAGTGTCCATCTTGAGAGATTGGAATCTCCATGAGGCAATTTTGTCAGAAACACATTTAATGAGCCCAGACACGTGACTCTGTTGGTTCCTCCTTCTCCTCCCCCCCCAGTAGACTTTTCTTCTTCCTAAGTTTTGGGCCTTCCAAATTTGAATCTGAATTCTACTCTTGGGATTTGAATCTGGACTCTACTCTTAGAATTGGAGGATGTAGTGTCCTCCCTTATCCTATTTTCAGCACATTCAACATTCTTAGGTGTTAGCTGGGTTCTGCAACGAGGTCAGACAAGCTCAGAGCCCTAGGGGCACCTGGGGCAAATTCACTCAAGCCAGGGAAGGGCTTGGTGGTGATCTGGGGTATTACCACTCCTGTGTGATCAGAAGTATAGAGCTGGAGGGCCCTTCAGAGGTCACGTGGTCCTACCTGATCTTTTTACTGATGAGAAAACTGGGACCCAGGCAAATCAAGTAAGCTGTCTGCCGCAGGGCATACAGGTGGAGCCTCCTGGTGTCCACCCATGCTTTCTCTAAGGGGCTAAGGTTGGAGTCAGGGTGGAAAAGAAAACCCCTGAGCCAGTAGCTAAATTTGTTGGGAGAGGGATTGGGGAACAAGGAATGTGGCATCAATTCCAGGTCCCCAAATGTCAGGGGGTTTGAAAGACTGGTTCAGCCTTAAAGAATGTGCCAAGAGATATATGTACAGGAGGAGAAGCAGAGAATTGGAGCAGATCATGGTGCTAGAGGTGGGAGGGAGGGGAAACTGAAGCTCAGAGAACTGAAGTGACCTGCCCTAGCTCCCACAGGTGGTGGAGCCCTAAGAGAGAGGGCAGAAGAGGATGAACAATCAGCATGTCATCGACTTAATAGCATGTATTGTCCAATAATCCCTATTTTACAGTTGAAGAAACTGAGGGAGACAGGTAGGGTCACACAGACAGTAATTAATTGTCTGAGTCTAGATTTAAACTCTGGTCTTGCAGACTCTAGGCCCAGTGCTCTATCCACGGTGCCCTTGGCTGCTAATGCATTAGAGCTCCCTCAAAAGGACCTTGCCCAACCATTTGATTGGACATCGGAGAAAGCCAGAATGACGTGCTGCCTTAGGTCTCACTTATGCTGTTATGGTCAAAGCTGAGAAGAGAAGTCAAGTCTCTTGACTGTGTGGCCAGTAGTCAGACTGTCTCCATGTTGGGCAGATCTTAGATATCAGAAAAAATTGGAAAGCAGCCAGCTTCATTGTGTTGTATGTAGACGCACACACACCTGTCTAGCCCCATAGACTGATCAGTGCTTTCTCTGCATGCGAGGGTGGCTTCAATGATGTGTCTGTTAAACTCTTAAGTGAGCACCACTAGTGCAAAACTGTGTTGTCTACATATTTGCCCACTGCCTTACTCAATGGACCAAGGTGCATTTCATTCAGATGTAGGCTTGTGTGGATCTTTGTGACTGATTTTGAATCTGGGAGCAAATGAAATGATATCTTTGTTTTCTTCCCAGGCTAAGGAGGCTCAGTATGACTGCAACCTCATTTAACCCATTTAGCATTTTAAGTTTTCTGGTCAATTAGAATAAGCTTTCTTCCTGCCCTTCCTTTTTGGTTCAAGAAGTTTCCTAAAATGTTCTGTCCCCATCGGAGATCTGTAGTCTGGGTCCTTGGTCCATTTTAAATGAAAAACACTTTAGAAACCCAAGAGTGCAACATAACTGTGAGCTATTATTCTGATGAGCACAGAGGCCCTTTTTAAAAAAAAAAATTAAACTTAGGCTGGCTGTGTGAGGATGACCCTTAGGGACCAGGCTGGCCTCTTTAGGGCTAAGATGTGCAGAGGAATCACAGTTTGCTTTTTTTGGCTTCAGAATCGCAAGACAAGGCCTCTGTGGGCATCATGACAGGGCCTGGTAGAGCATTGCAGGAACCTGAATGGGCTTCCTTATCTGGTTTATACAAAAATCTCACGAAGGGATTTGTAGATCCTGTATTTGATTGCATGCACCCATGGAGGGGGCGGAGAGAAGGAGGAAGAGAAAAATTGAAACCCAAGGGATGGAGGAACTGAATGTTGTAAACTAAAAGTAAAATAAATTTTAAGAAAAATCTCAGTAATCGGTTTCACTTTTCAGTGCATACCTCTCAATTTCCGTTCAGAATTAATTCTGTATTCAGACCTGGATGTTATTTGTGGTTTGGGATTTTTTGTTGTTGTTGTTGCTTCAGTATGTTCAGCATAATTTATATTCTCTGACTAAGCATCCTTCCAAAAATGGATTTTTTCATCCTTTCTGCAAGTGTATCCATATTCTGAATTGTATAGATCTACTGTGATCTGATCCTGATCCTGATCCAGAGCTAGACTTTGCTTTATGAGCTAAATATCTCCAGTAGCTTCAGTAGCTTGTCCTTCTTTTCTCTAAAGGTAGAATGCAGAAAGATCCTGCTTGAGAGTTTGCTGTACTGCGACATGATTTAGTCAGGAGGGGCATAGTGGAAAGAGTCTTGGGAGTGGCCTACGTGGAAGGCTGGAGTTCAGGCCTCTCTGGGGACCCCAGGGGACCCCAAGTTCTCTGAGCTAATGCTTGCTGTACCTGGCTCCCAATGTTGTCACAAGGACAGTGGGGTATATGCTGTTTCAAGCTCTGTAGAAATATGAATGATCCATCTGCAAAGGTAGATGTGGGCCTGTGTTTGTGACCAGAGCTCAGACAAATGCTGCAATTTCTGACGCCTTTGTTTCCTCCTTCTATCTGGCAGGTCCCAGCCCGCAATCAGGATGGCCCAGCAGGCTGCCGACAAGTACCTCTACGTGGACAAGAACCTCATCAACAACCCGCTGGCCCAGGCTGACTGGGCTGCCAAGAAGCTGGTCTGGGTCCCTTCGGAGAAGAATGGCTTTGAGCCTGCTAGTCTCAAAGAGGAAGTGGGTGACGAGGCCGTCGTGGAGCTGATTGAGAATGGGAAGAAAGTCAGAGTTAATAAGGATGACATCCAGAAAATGAATCCCCCCAAGTTCTCCAAGGTGGAGGACATGGCAGAGCTCACCTGCCTCAATGAGGCATCCGTGCTCCACAACCTGAAGGAGAGATACTACTCGGGGCTCATCTACGTAAGTACTTGTGCTGAAACCATTGATTTGTCTTAGAAACATGGGACTGGCAAGAGTGGCCCTGACCTGAACCTGCTCCCCATAGGGCCTTGGGGCACCCCACAAGGAATGGGGAGGGTGCTTGGTCTTTAGCATTGGAACTCCTTGTGGAATGTGGGAAACAGTATCCTTTTGCAGGAAACAGGAAGCACCTTCCAAACCAAACAAGCTAATAAGGAAGGTCTTCCCATCCAACAGCTGGCTTTCTTTTTTCTCACTTTTGGACAAGTGAGCCCTGTGCAGTCTGGCAATCTCCTCCCCAGACAGGTACCCTGGATTCACCCTGGCTCTTTCTCTCTTCCCCTCAGTTCTCTCCCTGTGGGCCTGCAGGCTAATTTATCACTAGCATCATTTGAGTAGACAGCTCTGTCCAAGTGACTCAGATAGCAAAGTAACAGAATAAGCCTAGAATCATAGGATTAGCTACTGTTTCCACTCTTTCATTTTTCAGATGAGGAAACTGAGTCCCAGAAAAGGAAAGTGATTGGTCTCTTGCTTATGGATAGGATTGGATGCAATTTGTCTCAGAAAAAAGCAGTCTTTAAAAAATTTTGAAGAAAACACCTAAATAAATGAAAAAAATTTTAAAAATGGGTAGCACGATTTTTCTAGGCTTTTGGGGCTCTTGTCACTAGGACTCTCTTCTCAGTGGAGGATCTGTCTCTTGTCCCACTTTGGGTTTTCAGAATGGCCATCAGTCCCTCTTAGAACAGTTAGTAGCCTTAGATGATTCTGTTCCATGGTCTTCAGTTTGGGGAGCTGGATGGTAAGGAATGGAGGCATCCTCTACACCAACACCTTGATTTTCTTTCCAAGTGATGTGAATGAATGCCTTTGGTTTATACATCATGTCCCTTTCTGAAAATCCCCACCTTCTCCTGTAACAAAGACAATGACAGCCTGACCTCACTGGAGCTTTTTCCATTGAGAGAGTCGAAGTTGGAGCCAAGAAGTGATAAGATCTGCGACTTGCCCGAGCCTCCCAGGGGGCTTCTGGTCAAACTGAAGTGAGAAGTAGGACAAGGAGTCCTTCTGAATGCATCTCCATTCTGGTCCCAGCTCTGCCACCTAGAGTGGTGTGACTTTTAATTGAGCCTCACTGGCCTTTACTTTTTCATCTCCAATATGGGGGTGTCACCTGTTAGTCTGAAGAATTGCAGAGTGGCTGTAGAAATAGAACGTGGCTTCTCTTGCCTTGGAGAGGTCCGAAGTGGCTGCCGAGGGAGATGGAGTATTCGGCAGCATGAATCTTGTGGATTTGGGTTAATGTGAATCTTGGCACCTCTGCAAGTCGTGGGTTTTTCTGTGAAGGAATGATCAGTTGGAAATAAGGCATTGAAGATTGGTCTGCCACGTTCAGGATGGCCACAGGTGTTCTTGGCCCCCTTTTCCTTTGTCCCTGGGCCTTGACCTTCTGTAGTCTTGTAGCCCAAGGGCTGACCAAAGCTTCAGTGGCAGAGGATCCTAGGAGGAGACACATTTGCCTGGCATCTGTCTTCAGATGAGCCCAAAATGTGTGTGTATAGAAATGCTCCTGGCTTACAGTGTTGGGTCTGCTCCTGACTATACCTGCAGGGGCATCTCTGGTTAACTTCCTCCTTTGCTGCTATGAGTAAGGTCCCTGACACTCTGATTCCATGATTCTGTGGAGGCCTGGTTTCTGTGGGGCAGGAGGAGACTGTAGGACCTGAAGAGTGCCTAGCTCCAGCCTCTTCCTTCTGGAACAAGGAGCAGGGTGAGGATTCTCCCTTGGGTGGCTTCTTCTGGCTTTTGACCTCTGGGATTTCTCAAGCCTTTGTTGTTGTGAAGGATTTTTTTTTTTTTGCTAGCCACAGGCATCTGGATCTGGGTGCTGTCCCCTCTCCCTGGGCTCCCCTAGATTTATCTTGAAATAGAGACACGACATGAGTTCCCGTGGCTTAGGCTCCACTGTAAATAACCTTTGGCCTGTTGGGAGCATCCTTGACAGGAAAGATTTTGTCAGACTTAAGTCTTGCTTTGTGGGGAGACTCCCATCCATTCATTTCCTCTCCTTTTCCATGAGCTGTGGCACCTAGTTACTAGCCTGGGCTAAGCTATCCTGCCTGTAGCCCAGGGACTGCCCCTGGGGACAGGAAGAAGCCAAATCCACATGGACCCAGGCAAGGAATAAAGGGATTCTCTTCATTGGGTCACTGGGGGAGTTGCCTCAGGGTCAGACAGTTACTGAGTATTGAATCTGGAGGAGAACTCAAGTCTTGACCAAGTGTTACCTTGCCAAGGAGACTGTTGCATGGGGAGCTGGGCTACGCTGTCTTTGTCACAATTGACTGGCAGCCCTGACACCAGCCTGGTCCTGGGATTTCACACGTGCACAAAGGCCACGAAGGCCTCCTGTCCCCCTGCATCCCTCCGAGAACAGGGCAACGTTGCTTTTGGAATCCCACAGCTAACGCTCTCCTGGAAGCAGTGCCCTCAGGGGCCCGCACACCAAACACTGCTCTGCATCCAGACGCGCAGCTGAGTTCAGAAAGGGCCAAATTTGTTTGGCCACTTCTCGAGTAGAGGGATGGGTGTTGAACCCTCAACTGTCCTCATTCCTGGGGATAATCAGTCATTTGTTTTCCCTCCAGCTACTCTTTGTAAGGGCTCAGAAAAGTACCACACAGTAAAGAAACCTAAGTGGAATTGCTGGTATCCAGTATTCTTCCATTGGGTGCTGGGGGATCCAGCCTTCCCTAGATTCCTTAGATTTAAGGTTTGCTCAGTAGACTGTGAAACCAGGGATGTGTTCCACAGGAGCCACCAAGCAGCTGTGAAATGCTTATGCTTTAATCCTCCAGCTGCCAAGTGCCAAGTGCCAAGGCCCGTATGGTTCAGACAGATGTTCTAGGGCCCCAACTTCTGGGGCTAAAGAGTGGGCAGAGATTTCCTTTGCATTCTAAGTTCCCTGCACTCCTTTCATCTAATTAAAGGGCTGACTTAGATCATGCTCAGCTGAAAGACTACCCCTTAGGTGGGTGCATGGTGGCTCCATTCTCCTCTTTGGAGTGTGCAGGAGCCCTGGGCAGTCGGTGCCTTTATGCCTACACAGGCTCACAAGGGATCTGCTCCCATTGCCAGGGCCACAGAGGTTCTTTGTGTCCTCGTGGCCACAGACCCGGCCCAAATGAGAGGCACTGAGGGGGGATTGAATTAGTCACACCTCTCACAATGCCAGGAAAGTACACTTGATAAAAACTTCCCAGGTACTAGAATAAAGGATCTGGGTTTTGTAAAATGATTACTTATAGAAAAGGAGATAGAAATGAATGAATGGGGCAGCCTCCCCAGCCAAGGTTTAGTCTAGCCCTGGTGCCCATTGTGCCCACAGGTGCTCCCAACAGGCCAGAAGCATCCATAGTAGAGCTCTAGCAGCCAAAGTTACATGGTGCCTTGATTCAAGGATGAGCCTAGGGAGAGGGGCTGGCAGCAAAGGAAGCAGACATGAATGACAATGGCCTGAAAAATGGCATCCGGAGGGAACTTTGGAACTGGAGTTGAAAGCCCTGCATTCTCTTGGTTGGCTCTGTTGCCACGGAGCCACGTGATCAAAGGTTCAGGGGCCACCTTGCTTCTAGGCGTCTGTTAGATTTGAGGGATTGGAGGTGGACCTTGAAGGTCTGTCGTAGTTCTTGAGTTCACTTTCTTCAATCTGGTGGAGGCAGGGCGCCAGATTTTAGGAAACAGGAGTGTGAGTCAGTGCCGTTAAGTTAGCCTAGACTGTCACCCTGGGTCCATGAAATACTTTACTGGGTCAAGAAATGCTTCCAGAACATACACATCCTGATGAAAATCCTTCCTCATGGCTAGTTCACAGACCAGCCCATCATAGCTCAAACCCAGCTGCCTGCCAACATGGCGATGCATTTTCAGATGAAAAGCCTATTACACCAGGTTTGTGTTCCTTGCTTTACAGTAGGACTCTGAGGTAGCAGGCAAAGTCGTAGGCCAAACCATTTAGCCTCTCTGATCTTCAGCTTCCTCCTCTGTAAAATGGGAGTAACAGCTTTTCCCTCATGAGTCATCACATGAGTTAATACATGTCCAGAGCTTGAAGTGCACTGTTACTTTGAACTTGAGCAGTTGTGTTATTTTTGAAGTGATGCAGAGGTTTATATACAAAGGTAGTGGCAGTCATATGGACCAACATGAGGGATGGAGCTGGTACCAGGCCAGTGCTGGCTTTGGAACCAAGCACAGAGCCACTTGGGCTTTGAACATGAGTGCCCGCATTGCACCAAGAACTTGGGGAGATGTTAGATGCTGCCTCTTTGCACCCTAGGCTAACCTGGATGCACCCCAGTCTTCTTGGGAAAATGGCAGCTACCATAGGGGGACTAGACTTGGTCCCTATTCTGTGGGACTTGCTGCCTCCTAATGTTGAAAACAGGGCTCAGAATTCTTTTGCTCACAGCGTTCTTGTGAAGAAAGCTCTTTGTTAGCCTTGAGAGCATGAGATGTGGTGGTCTAAAGTCTCGCTGAGACTCATACTTTGCTGTACATAAAATTTGGTGAGGCCTGCAGGTTCTTGCCCTTACTATTGTTCTTCTCTTTCATCCAGACCTATTCAGGCCTGTTCTGTGTGGTCATCAACCCTTACAAGAACCTGCCCATCTACTCGGAAGAGATCGTGGAGATGTACAAAGGCAAAAAGCGGCACGAGATGCCCCCTCACATCTACGCCATCACGGACACAGCCTACAGGAGCATGATGCAAGGTGAGTGGCCATCGGAGGCTTCCAGGTTATGGGGCTTCAACCCTCCTCATTCTCCTACTTCTGTTCTCTTTGGAACTGGGCTTCATCCAAGTACTTTCAGGCTTTCCCCCTTCCATAAACTCCTGATGGCTAAGCAATGCATCATGGGAGGACCACACACCAAAACCCAAGTGCCAGGCTTATGTGCTGAAAAGATCTCCAGGTGTTGTATCTGATCCCGCTAATAGTATTTTTAACTTCCGTGTTCCTTCATGGAAGAGCTTTCTAAAAAGCCTCCTTCCATATTTCCACTGTTGTGCCCTAGCCTTGCATGTTTAAGAGTTAATGTTTTGAGGTTTTTTTGCCTTTTTTTTTTTTGGAGGGCAATTGGGATAAAGTGACTTGCCCAAGGTCACACAGCTAGTTTTTGTGTTAATTGTCTAAGGCTGGATTTGAACTCAGGTCCTGCTGAATCCAGGGCTGGCGCTATATTCACTGAGCCACCTAGCTGCCCCAGAGTTAATGCTTTTTCAGTGTCATAAAGGGATATTCTTTTCTGCTAAAGTTAGTAGCTGGGAAAGGGGAAGGTCTTTGCTGATGAGCTAGGGCGATTGAAGGTTTATTGGGTAGCTCCCATGAGATCTGGTCCCTGCTGGGAAGCTTCATCTGGCCATTTCATCCACATGTATTTCTCAGTGGTCATCCCCAGTGTTTGGGCTCTCATTATGTCTCTGCTGAACTGGAAAGAAGGGAGGAAGATGAATTAAACACCTGCTGTGTGCTATTTGATACTATCATTTATCTCCCTTTTACAGTTGAGGAAACTGAGGCAAACAGGGCAAGACACTTGTCTAGGGTCACTTAGCTCGTAAATGTCTGAGACTAGATTTAAACTCAGGTCTTCCTAACTTTGGACCAGCTTCCTCTAATACAGTGGTTCTCATTCTCAACCTTCCTAATGCCACAACCCTTTAATACTTGTATGTGGGCGTATCTGCATGTGGGCAGACCCGCCTGAGACGGATAGAGGAGCGGTGTCTTGGTTCCTAAGACCATCAGAAATATGTGTTTTGCAATGGTCTTAGGCAACCCCTGTGATCCCTGTGAAAGAGTCTCGACCCCCAAAGGGGTCGCAACCCACGGGTTGAGAACCACTGCTCTGATAGCTTCTCAATTCAAACCCACCACTTTTAAGCACCTCCCATGTTTTGCTAGGGTCTGAAGCTGCACTTTCTGCTCTCCAGGCTCTCGAATTCTTGCAGGGATGGGGAGGTAGGGAGCTGTACTAAGGAAAGAGCGTTTGAGGAGAGAGGGAGGAAGAGAGCCAGCCCAGCTCCTTGCCTATTGCCACTGGAGTCAGGCCACAGCCAGCATTACCAGCCTGGTAAGGACCTGACTGCCCGTTTACAGGGCACTTGGAATCCCTGCTTCATCTGGCGCGCAGGCCCGCCCCCAGCCTGACTTCAGCCTTCTCTCACACTCTGCCCTCTCAGGGAGGCCTGGGTTCCTCTTTTCCCTCTTTCATGCTTTTGCTCCCACTGATGTTTTCATTTTTCTTCCACTGTTCCCCCTGCCTAGAGCCTCTCCTTCCACAAGATCCTTCTGCCAACATCCCACCCCTCTTTGAGAAACCCCTCCTCTATTAGAATTCCTTGATTTGTCCCCCAGCAACTCAGAAATGCTTTTCTTTTACTCAGAACTCTGGTTCTGTTGTGGGTCTGTCTCCCTTAGGGGTTCTGGTTTGTGCTGTTGTTCTTGTTCCTCTTGAAGTCTGGGCTGGGGTCGCCTCATCTCTTTGCTCTCTGCAGTAGCTGGCTGGTACTTTACCCATTTTCTGGTTAAGAGTGAATGGAGATAGGCCGAGTTCTTAGCACCTTGTACCTTTCTGTTTTGTGTACGTATAAATAGATAGTGTGTAGGCCTTGTCATCCAGTTGTCGTCATCTCTCTGAGCAAGGGCCAGAATTCCCTGCTACCCACCATCCAAGATCTGTATTCTGCTGTAGGCTTTACAGATAGAGGCCCTTTAGTGTTTGACCTGATTCCAGCCTTGTCTTGTGCCTTTTGTGTAGCTTTAAAGGCCTGTAGCAAACTGATTAAATGCCTGATATCACACCTTGAGGTTTCATGA
This sequence comes from Pseudochirops cupreus, assembly GCA_028627135.1. Lineage (NCBI taxonomy): Eukaryota > Metazoa > Chordata > Mammalia > Diprotodontia > Pseudocheiridae > Pseudochirops > Pseudochirops cupreus. Next base: position 407,538,514 of record CM053581.1, read on the forward strand.
GGTTTCACAATGGCTTTTGACCCTCTGTTAGTATCTCAACAGTATTAGGGTTGTTCTCCAATTGTGTGGATGGTGTTGCTCTGGGAATTTGAACTGAAGTCTACAAAGAAAGGGACTTGTTTTGAAAACTTGTCATTCCTGTGTTATCTCTTGGAGCCAGAGAATCCCTCAGTGAGCAAGGATTTGCTCTGATGGAGGAACAGGGAGCTGAAGAATTTGACCTTGCCCCCGTTATCTACTCCAGAGCGGCTGAGTGGAAAAATCTTACATGTTCATTGGTTTCAATGCCAGATTCTGGCCAATTCCACTGGGTTGATGGTATTTTAATAAGCATTCTGTGCTTCTGGGGGAGAGGCAGCAAAGGTCTGCTTTCATTCCTGGCTTAGGCTAATCCAAGAACTCTTTAACCCTTTGCTCTGTTAATCCACTTCCCTTCCTCTCCCCAGGGCCCTGTTCTGTGGTGGCAGCTGAATGGGAAGTGGGCAGTTCCTCAGAGTTTGTGCAAATACTTCATTGCCAGTGTCCACACAGCACTTAGTGACTAACTCACCCTTTTGTATAAACATATATTAGAATTTGAGAGGTGGAAAGCTTCTTAGAAATCCCCTTGCATCTTTTAAATGGTGGTCTAGAGAGATTAAGTGAGATGTCTGATGTTACCCTGTGAATTATTGGTGGGCCTGGAATTCAAACTCGCATCTCAAGCCAGTCCTTTTCATCCTGGAGACATGAAGGTAGACTGTTTCTTGTGTACTAGGTCTGGTGGCCCATTGAGCCTTCCCTTTTTTATTCCTCTTTGACTCTGACAGGGGCCTACAGCCATCCTGAGAGGAAATGGTCCAATGGGATAGGTTGGTGTCTGAACTGTGGGAGAAGGGAACAAAGTGACTTCCCTCTTGCCATCCATCTATCCATCTCCATTCTGGTCTGCAGCCCTGCAGACCTGTGTCTTAAGGAGCCTCTCTAGTGAAACATAGGTCTCAGCCTGAGATCTAGAGAAACCCTTCAGAGACACTCCAACATATACTTTTGGACAAATTCATTGAGCCTCCTAGTTGAGGGGGAAGTAGGGGGTGAGGACACCCGCTGCAGGAAGCCGCAGATGTGGTGCCTCCCCTTAAGCCAGAATGTGCTGGCTAGGAGGCTGAGGGGGAACTGCTAATGGCAGCAAGCAGTGCCTTCTTGACACAAAGGGTCCACTGTGTGCTGAAGCTCCTGGAATGATGCTCTTCGATCAGGGTGTGGTAGCATTTTTCTTAATCTTTTGGCCTCTCCAAAGGTAGGGGGTGGCTCTTCCTTTGCTGCCAGCTCCAGGACTCCCTGGAGCAGACTGCTTGCCTGGATTTTGCCTTGGCTCTAAGGTCCCCACCCCCCCAGCCTTCCTGTGTGCATGGTTTTCTTCCTCATTCTCACACCTTAGAAATGATTCTGTCGTTTTTTTTAGTAGTCAGTGCCTGAGCTGATGACACCTTCCTCATGTCACTATTTCGTGTGCTCAAGTCTGAGAGATGTCCCTGAGCACATGGAGTCACTGTCTATTGGTCTTTACTTTGAAAGGAGCTAAACTGGAAGTGTGTCAAGCTATAGGAGTCAGAAAATGTGAATTCTTGACCTGTAGTTGAATCCTAAAGTGATTTTATCTCTCCTGCCATAGATTAGGGTTTATATCTGGGGATAGACCCTGGCTCCCGAACTTGGAGAGGCTCACCACCAGTTTGGCCACAGGGATGAATTTTTCAGCTATAGCAAGCAGTTTTCTAAGTCAGTCAGTTGATCTGTTCATCGAACATCTATTAAGTGCCTCCTGTTTGTCAGGCACTGGTCAGAGCATTAGAGATACAAATGAGGGAGAGACAGAGACGCCTCCGTAGCAGCTTGCAAGAGACGGAGTAGGTAAGAGGGAAGGGGGGGTGGGAAGGGCCTCCTGCCGGAGGAAGCTCAGGGCAGCTGAAGCCTAAGCAACTTGGGAGACCATGATATTCTTCGTGGGCAGTTCTGCCCCCAATGACAAAATGATAGGGCCTTGAACTCTGATCAAGTGATCCACCTACTTCCTTTCTCCACAGACATACAAGAACAGGCTGGTGTTGGCAGGTCTTCTTTGGCCTGTCAGTCTGCAAAGTGGGTTTGGGCTTATTTTTCAAAAGCCCAAGTTGTGATTAAAGTGGATTCTTTTCAAAGATTTGACTTTTAGCCAACAGTGTTTGAATTGTAATTAGCACCGTGTATCCTACACCTTGTTTTTAGAAATATTTTGATTCAAAACACGGATCAGCAACTCTTGACAAAGTCTCCATGCAACACATATCCCTTAGTGGTCACTGGAAAGGATCTCCTTGAATAGCAGCTCATAGTGGATGTATGGTTAGGAAAGCAGAGACAAGTCCATCAACTTTCATAGTACCAAAGTGTGGGCTCTCATGTCTGACCTGAGTTTTGGCCTTTCCCAGTGGTTTGTTTTTTCAAATTACCATCATCATGGTCGTTGTGTACCTTACTCTTTTGGTTCTGCTTGCTTCACTCTTCATCAGTTCATACAAGTTTTCCTGTTTTTCTCTTGAGTCTTTGTATTTATCATTCCTTATGGCACAGTAATATTTCATTACATTCATGGCTTATTCAGCTATTTTGGTACAGCTTTCTCACCTAAAAAATTAAAGGATTGGACTAATGATCTCTCCAATTCCTTTCAGTTTGAATGCTTCTCTCTCTCCCACCCAAAACAACCAATCCCTGACTTATCTCCCCCTTCCTTCCCCCCCCATTCCTGTACTTTTCCCTCCTTGCCTAAGAGTCAATCCTTCTCTTTGGATCTTGTCTATTTACTTTTTTCTTGGGCGTTTTCACTGCCCAAGATTCTGTAGTAAGAAAATGTGGGGAAGAACCATGAAGTTTCTTGGTGGTGCTGACACCACCCCCTCCTGTGGATTCTCTCCATTATTGTCCTTAGTTTTGCTGCTCTTCCTTCTGACTTAACAGCTAAAGATTTAGAAATCATGCCATCACCCCAAAAGCTATGGGCAATCAGTGGATGTTCTCCATTACAGGAATGATGTTTGTCCTCTCTGGAAAGCTCTCCAGTCTTGGTGGGAGATGTTGCTTTTGTCAATTCCAGACTTAGCGTGCCTGTGTCCCCTTCTGTTGTTAGGATCAGGGCGGGCCTTGTTTCTGAAGAATGCCACTCCTGTCTGAAGGTCCGAACTGGGCAGGAGAATGAACTTTTCCCAGTGAGAGACAGGGCAGAGACTAAGATGAGCTGGGAGTGAGCTGCATGTGTGCTCAGGGCAGCTGCTCTCCAAGCCCAAGGAGTCAGTCTTCTTTGGCCAGCTGGCTCCTCTGGTACCGGGAAACACATGGCACCTTTTGTCCAAGCAGGGTTTCCTGCCCACTAGTTCTTCTGGTCATTTCTGAGCCAGGTTTGCCAGGAATTTTATTGCATTTCCTTCTCTTTTCTTACCTTGAACCTCTGCCCTGTTTAATTGTTCTTCCCTTTAATGCCTTCTTCCCTGGGAGGGATTCTGTTCTTGGGCCCTCTGCTGATGCTGAGAGCCTCCTGGGTACTGGGGTTCCATTTTGCTGCTAGGTTTCCACTTCCCCAAAGGGCTGGAATTTCCCTTGCTATGGAAACTCTAGGGAGATATTTGTGGAAGCTGGCAAGCTGACGTGGGAGGGGTTTGTAATACCCTCGCTGCCCAGTTGGGTATGCAGTGCAGTTACTGTGTCCTGTCACAGAGGGGTGTGGAGCCGTCTTTGATCCTCCCACCACCTGACGGGTGGTTCATTGAGGGCCTGCTCCAATCTGCACCTCCTACTCCAGCCCCCTTGCTCTTTCTTCTCTGTCCATTGTATTTTTGAGAACTCATCTGAGCAGAAAAACATCCTCTCTGCTTCATCTTTCACATGGGCTAGTCTGTCCCGCCAAACAGGGCCCGAAGGCAACTGATAGACAGCAGTCCTTATTAGGCCTTATTCTTTCAAGTTAGAGTTTGCCCTCTCTGCTCCTAGCTCTACCCTCTGGGGCCCAGCCCAACATCCTCCAGTCTGCGTGATGGCATTTCAGACACAACCCACCCTCCTTAAGTCTTTATTTCCCTAGGCAAAACAATTACATGTTCTTCACCAGCTTCTGGGTGTGCTGATGCTGTCAAACCCCCTTGGGGTCCTGGTCACCTTCGCTCTTTTGGGCTCTACCTGGTCAGCAGCAGATTTGAATGAGATCCTTCCAGCATGACCCTTTCCCATCACATTCCCCACAAACCAGATCAGTAAGAAAAAGACACAGGGCAGGTTTGGTATGATTGGTTGTCCAGGAGGAGGTGTACCCTCTTCTGAGGGGTTGCTTTCATTTCAGGCACTCACAAATCCATTTCATGTATTTTGGAAGTTTTTCCTGTAATGTAATCCAAGCTTGTCATTTAGAATCTATTTTTGTTTCTCTGTTTGAAAATCTAGATGGTTTTTGCCCTTCTCATTGCTTAGGAATCTCTTTTTTTCGTACCATTGATTTGATTTGTGCCACTGATTTTGGACAGTGGTGCAGCTCTCATACACACCTCTTTGAATGCCAGTCTTCTCTCCAGCCTGGAGCCTGGGCTCAGGAATGACATCTAGATTGTTCTTTGCCCATCTTCCCACGTACTTATCTGGGTTTCAGTGGACTTGAAACCATTTTGAATTTGAAATTTCCCAGTCTGAAGATCTTTCTCCTTGGTGGAAAGAAACAAGATGAAAGCCGTGTGAGTTCTGCCTTCTCTTCATTATACCCCTGCCCTTCAGTGGCACAACTGGTCTTGTCCCTTCTGTCATCTGTCCCCAGAATAGCTATTTTTTTAAAAAGGCCCTTTGGTTGGTCCTCAGCATTCATGGCGAGCCTCAGCTTGTTGGTGGCTTTAGCATTCCTGCCATTCTTCTAGGAACATGCCCCCCTTTTGTATTCGTTGCCTGTTATTTGTCCTTGCTGCCATATTCTGCACATCTTCCCAGGCAGCCCTTTTCAGCATTGTAGGTATCCTTCGGTTGCCTTCCTTGGTTGACCTGTAGGTCATGGGATTGTACCTGTCCTTTCTCTGGACTCTGAGATGATCCTTCCTGCAGCATAGGCCAGACGGTCTTGCTTGGCACTCCAAGGTGCCATGGCCACTTTTTCCCAAGATTCCTTTAGGAGTGGATCTTATGTATTTGTCAGACCGGCAGTTCCAAACCCTCATTGATTCCTTGTTTCCCCTTGTCTTTATATTTTACTGACTTTTTTTTAGAGGGCAAACAAAGGGCCCTTCTCTTCTGCCACATGGACATGGAGCAGTCCCTTGGACTGCTGGGCCCCTTTGAGACAACAGTGCAGGTTGGGAGGGAGAGCTTTCTGACTAGGGTCTCTGAAACTTGACTCCTGATGCTGCTGATCACTGATGTCATCATCTGAGAACTTGTGTCTCAAAACACCTGTTGGGTATGTGAACTGCCAGGTCAGGTCCCATGTTTCCTGTGTGCTGACTCCCCATTGGGGGTCATGAAAGGGGGCCCATGTGATACTCCAAGATGCCTGAAGCTGGTGCTCTGGACAGATCTGGAGAAGGACAGGGGTCATCTGGGCGTCTTTTCTTCCACATTAGATTGTGAATTCCTCGGGAATAGAGAAGGCTTCCTGCCAGGCACTTAGTAGGCCCTTAACAAGCGCTTGTTGATGGGCTGCCCCAAATGGGTCAGTTTTGTGTGAAATGATAGATTGCAAGTCTTCAGGCACAAGTGGAGTTTTCTTCTTTTATGACAGTAGCCTTAATAGTTCCTTTTGTTCTCATTGTGTTTTACAGATCTTTTATTTGGCCCTGGGTCCTGCTTCATGTCAGCTCTGTGTTATCTCCTCCCAGGCCAGAGGAGCTCAGACTGCTGTCTGGCCTCTGCTCTGCCTGAGCTGGAGGAGGTGCCTCTGGCTAGAGGCAGAAATGAGGCGGGAGTGTGTTGCTCTCGGAGGGGTTGGCAATAGAGGTGCCCCCAGGCCTTTCAGAGCTCAGATCTGTCTGGCTTGTTGAGTTTGAGGTCATCCAGCCTGAACTGCTCATGCTCTGATCTCAGTTGGAACTGCCCCAGCCCCCTCTCCAGAGAAGCCTGGTTGTAGGGCTCAGGCAGAACTGTGGAGGGATGGTCACCATGTGGTAGTTGAATGAGTTAGTCACAGGCAGGGTCTGGGAGTTTGTGCCCCAACCCTCTGTCTATGCTGTATTCACTTCCTGCTGGAGTTGACGTCATTCTGTGAACGGCTTGGCTTGCCTTTTATGGCTGTGAATGGCTTCCAGAGCTACTCTCACAGAAGTGGGTGATGGGGCCTGAAGGACGTTCCATCCCTTAGTTGACAGGGAGGCCGACACCTGGGTGTTTAGTCCCCTCCTACCCCGCCTCCCCTGCTGAGCACCCTGACTCACAGTTGAAGGATGTTACCTCACCTCCATAGGCTCAACACTAAAGTATTTCTGTTAAAACATAGAAAAAATAACACCCCACCAGGGTATAAAGCTAATTGTATCAGAGTAGGTGCTAGTAGCTTAATCCAAGTTTTGGTTCAGAGAAGGAAACCCAAAGCAGGCACCTCCATGAAGGCACAAGTGCTTTGGTTTTCTACCTCTGTGGAGAATGAAGAGAACTTTTAGCATGCAGTGGGCAGGGGAGAGGAGCAGGACCACTTTTTAAGCCCACATTTATTCATGCCAGGAACCTGTTTCTCAGCAGAGCGTTCTCCAGAGGCCTCATAACACTCTACAGGGATTGTAGCTGAAGGCTGTTCTTGCTTCCTCCGTAGTGGGGAGGAACAAGGGCTGTTTGAAGAGAGGCCCTGAAGCCCAGAAACCCACATGAGGGCTTGAAATAAGGCACAATGGTTTTTTTTTGAAGCCTATGGTGGTTGTTCTTTGAGAAAGGCAAGAGTGGAAAGAGGCTCACTGAGGGTTCAACATTTGATTAAAAAGAAGCAGGTTTGTATTTGTGTGCTAGGAAGTGCAGTTTGGTAGAGGTGGAAGAGACAGGGCCAACAAAGGTGCTGGCCAGGGTCGGGGTAGGGTGTCTGGGGAGCTTGTGCCTAGTTTGTGGATGAAGAAAGACATGTAGCATCTTGGGTAGAAGGCCTTGCCTGGGCAGCATGGCAATGCCTAATCATGTTTGGGGGCTTCTTTCCACTGTAGTCCCCCAGGAATTCTTGGGGGCTAGCCAAGGCAAAGGGTAAAGGAAAGAGGCAGCTCTCAGAACATGCCCACTGGCTCAGCCTTTCAGACTGTGGAGACTTCCTTTGTTCTTCCACGCTTCCTTTTTTTTTTTTATTTGCTTTTTGGAGGAGGGAGGGCAGGGCAATTGGGGTTAAGTGACTTGCCCAAGGTCACACGGCTAGTATGTGTTAAGTGTCTGTGTCTGAGGCTGGATTTGAATGGAGGTCCTCCTGACTCCAGGGCCAGTGCTCTGTTCACTGCTCCACCTAGCCACCCCATCCCTGCTTCCTTTGTGGCAAATGACCCAGCAGAACCACATGGAAATTTTAGGCTTTTTTCATATCTATTAAAAATCTAACTCTTAGAAAAAAAAAACAAATCTCTGCTTTATCCGTTTACCTGAAAAGAGAACTGCAGCTGCTTAGCGAAAGGGAATTGAAACATACTCATAAGATCACCCCATATTACAGGCAAAGGAAGTCCAGTGTCAGTGGAACCGGGCCTGAGTCTGAGCAGGGTGGGGTGCCGAGAAGGCCAGGGGAGTGCTCTCTTTACCCTTTCTCTCCCCTCCCCTGTCCTTTCTTTTTCCCTTTCTTCTCTGGAGTGTTAAAGACCTAGACCGCCACCCCAGGCCTCAGATGCCAGACCCAGTGGGGGGGGGGGCTGGTGGCTCTTGGGGGGGCCCCATGGCTTCTCCTCTGGACTCTCGCCTCCTGTTGTCCGCCAGCCCAGCTCCTGACTCCTCCTCATGCAATTAGAAGAATTCCAGCTCTCCCGGGGTCTGGCTCTTAGCAGGGCTGGGAAAGCGCCTTCTTTCATGGTAGCAGCCCGCCTGCCTGCAGCTGGACTTGTCTGTACTCGCAGGTACATTCCTGCAGGCTTCAGGAGGCAGTGACTAAGCAGGCCTGAAACATAGGAGCAGACCCCAGGGAAGCGGGTGGGAGTGGGGCTGGGCCTTTTAGGGTGGCACCCTCCTTTCTCTCCCTGAATTATCAGTGGACTGGGATTGAAGTGTGATGATAAGGGGTCCTCTTAGCTCTGATCTATTGACTGGACATTAAGCCAGTGAATGCTGCAAAGGCTTAGAGCTGTGATCATCAGGGGACTGTCTTCATGTCCTGAGACCGTGTGCAAATGAGGCATGAATCGTTCTCCAAGTCTTCTCTTACTGCCCAGTGACCCCGAGCCATCCTCAAGGCCATCAGGGCTCTGATTGCTCATTCTAGGAAGTGTGTCCAGCAGAGGCTTCTCCAAGCACGGTGGTGGTTCTAGCACTGCCCATGAGAGACCTAAACAAAGTACTTGGGGAGGGAGCTGAGTATGGAGCCCTGTAACCGTTCCTCCCGGGGACTGGAGGGAGGTCAGAGAGGCTGAGCCCCACTTAGCCTAAAAGGAGTGGAGCATAGAGGTTGAAGGCACCAAGGGCCAGAGAACAGGGGAGGGGGAAGCCCTAGAGTTCCTGACTCATAAGGTAGATTGCTAGGGAAACCTAATGAAAGACTTTACTTCCCACTAATTTCTCTTTTTCAAACCTACTCTTAAGCATACAGGCAAGTACTAGATTAAATAATGCCTCCTCCTGGCAGTTCCTTTCATAAGGAAAAATGTAAAAGTCCATTTTAAGTCCAGGGCTGCAGGACTCACTGTGTCTCCTCATAAGGCAGAATTGTAGGGAAATTCTAGGCCCCAAAGGTAGTAGAAACAGGCTTTGTTTCTGTCTTCTTTGGCTGGCACTTGGGAGGTGCAAGGGGCTGCCTGCTGTCATTGCCACCCTGGAGGGCTCTCCCAGCAGGGCCTCACAGCCTGCTTGTGCTTCATGTTTGGGGACATGGCAGGACTCCCTTTCCATGGACTGAACAAAGGGCTTTTGTGCTGAGCGGAAGCTCATTCTGATCTGTCTCACCCCTGTTTCCTTTGTTTCAGATCGAGAAGACCAGTCCATTCTGTGCACGTAAGTAGGTTTTTTTTTTTTTAACTTCTTGATGCTGTTCCATGTTTTCTTCCCTGGCCCTTCCCTGGCCTTCCTTCGAGGAGGGATGGATTTATGTCACATGAAGAAGAATTTATCTCCCTTTCAGAATGTTTTTGATCCCCAGGTTCCTGTTCCCAAGTGACAGGGCCTGGCTTCAATTTCCATTCAGTGCCATATGACTCCACTATGGGGATGGCCTTTATCTCAAAGTGAGAGATTTAATTTACCTTCCCCAAAGAGCTGCAGAGGATGCGCTCAGCTCTAGACAGAAGTCTGCTCTACCTGGCTACGAGTAATTTCTGACTCCCCGAGTCACAGCACCACTCCCTCCAAAGAGAAAAGGAATCATTCTCTTACTGAAAGAGTTAATAATGGTCTAAAACATTTTGTTTTTAGTCCAAGTACGATTTTGAAGGAACTTAAACAAGTTTAAGTCCTTTGACCTCCCCAGCAGCTGCCTGCGATTCATTCCTAAACCATTTGGATATGAAAGCTGCCAAGTGACCTGGCCAAGCTGTGGACACAAATTTACTTCTGCCAGGCCTCCTGAGGACCATGGGAAACTCTCTAAGCAGGGATTCCACAAAGCAGTCTTTGCCTATAGCCAGTAATCTGGTCATTAGAGGGATTGGATTCCCATGGCTGTTGAAGAGGGTAAAAAGGCCAGGAGAGGAGATTTATGAGTCTCTAACAGCAGCTGGAATAGAGAATAACTGTGGGGACTATGAAGGGCTTGGAGGTGGGGATTGGAGGGGACACAACACACCCAGTATATGAGATCCCGTGACCTGAGGTGTGGAGTGTGGTCATAGTAAAGTCTGGGCCTTAGGACTTGGGATACTGAATGCTTGCCACCATGACCCTGTATCCACTTGGGTTCTGTTCTCTTTCTGTGTGGAGGTGTTTAAGGGGGAGACACAACAAATGCAACAAAACAGACATCTCAGCTCATGTGGGATATTTCAGGAGCTCTCTCCCTGGGAAGCTCTGCTCTCCTGAAAGACCAGAATAAAGCAGTTACTATAGGCTCAGCAGAATTCAGAATGGACCAGAGGGGAAGGGATAAATGGCCCTGCAAAAGCAGCTTGCTCCAGAGAAGAGTTTGGAGGGGAGAGGAGGAGTGGGTACCCTGAGCCATGACTAGGGATGAGCAGAGAAAGAGAGATGGGCCAAAGAGGGGGAGAGATGAAGTAAGTCCAGAAATCTTGGTCAGTGGGGATTGGCCTCAATGTCATGGTAGCAGAACCAATAGGAAGGAAGTCAATGGAGGGAAGTCCAAATCTATCACTCAGACCATTAGTGTGACTGGAAGGAGCCCCAGGGTGGACCAGAAGATCAAACCCAACGATTGCTATAGCCATAAAGAGATGTGGAAGGGTTGAGGGAGGAGGCTTCAGGGTCCTACACACACTTCAGCTCTTCCTTGGATCTCTTTGTCAGGGGGGAGTCAGGAGCTGGAAAGACAGAAAACACCAAGAAGGTCATTCAGTACCTGGCTTACGTGGCTTCTTCACATAAGAGCAAAAAGGACCAGGTGAGTCTCATCTCTTGCTCTCCTTCAGTTCGTGTAGGGCAGTTGACTAGGGTGGGACCCAAGTGCTTTAGGTTTATCGTGGGTTACCGATCTCAGGAAATGGAGAAGATGGGCAGCAGACTACCATTGGTGTCTTCCCAGCAACTCCACTGAGATGTCCTTAGTAAAGGCCTGAGCTGGCCATGCCAGTGGGGAGCACTTTGGAGAAAGCCATTCCCACTGAAGGCCTGCCCCAGGGAGGGCTTCCTCAGCCTGGGCCTGGCTCATGACTTAAAAAGGAAACCAATTTTATTGATGTATTTTGGTTTTATGTCACATGTTCCACTCTGTTTTTCCCTGCCTCCCTCTTCTGGAGAATTAACCCTTATAACAGTTAAATAAAAAGCAAAAACAATATAGTAAAACTAAGACATCAAAAAAAGTGTGAGCTCTTTGCATTTAGGATGCATTTTGAAAGCTTTGCCAGTGGTCCAGGCCTTGGCAGTGTATGCCTGGTGACCGGCCCCGGGGGTGTTTATCCCCAGGGTGGCTGCAGGGTGGAGGGTGGAGGTGGGTTGGGAGGGGAATAGTAGAGGTTTTGCTTTAGTTGCAACCCTGGCAGCTCTCAGCGATAATCTGGTATGATGTGGTGGGAGGGCCCCACTGAAGAGCTGGCCATTACCTGTGTCAAGCTGGGGTGCTGGGCAGGCATCAGTTCCAGCTGTGTGCTTCCAAGTCCTGTGCTAATGCGGTGGGGGCTGTCCCCCCAGGAAAGAGGCCACCTCGACCGTTGTCTTACGTGCATTTTTCCCCCTCCCTTGGTGGATTATGGTTGAACTCTCCAGTCGTGTCTTTGCTAGGTGAGCCGCACGTTTACTGCACGTTTTGCACCAGGAATGCGTGTTCTCCCCATCGTGTGTCCTGATTTTTTCCCCCCAATCAGCTTTTCACTCCACACCATATCACCTGCAGCTAGAATGATTCTCATAGACTTTGCTCACTGTTTGGAAGGGATGTCAAAGGCTAGAGATTTGTGATTCGTAGTGACCTGCTTTTGTGCTCCGGAGCGATTACTGCTAATTGGGCCTCAAATCGCCCATTACTCAGTGAGCCACACTCCAGGCCCTCTAACCTGAGATTTGGTCTAGCACAGTGTGCCTGAAATGTCCCTATTCTGGGGCCTGACTTTAGTGAGATCATGTGGGAGTCACCGGTAGCATCCTTGCCCACTCTGTTGGAAGCCAGATGTGGACAGGACCTGCCCCCTGCCTAGAGGTCACTGTGGCTGCCAGGCAAGCCTGCAGGGAAATGTTCCTCTGGCTGGGGGTTGGCAGTCAGTCTTAAGCATGACTGTGTGTGTGTCTCTCTCTCTTTCACGTGCACTCACATTTCTGAGCTTCATTATAAACCACTGTGCCAGTGGTATCCTCAGTAGCTTTCATGGTGGACTTAGCTACTCTTGGTACCTTGGCGGGCTGTGTGCAGCATATCCAGAAGTGGTGTGGAGGGGGGCAGTGTCTTTGCATGCAGACCTGGGGTGTGGACATTCTAATGTCTTAATGAGAACAGACTTCTGGAATTGAGCCAAGTGGAACCTTCTAGGTGCCAAACCCTGCACGACTCTGATGCTTTTTCCATGGGGCGTTAGTGGTTATGTTTAAAAGCTCTTAAAGTTTCATTTTTCCCTCCTTCCCCACCCCTCTTTTATTTTCCATTCCTTGCTTTTTAGGAGGTTTATTTTTAAAACTGAGCCGTCAGGTTGAGGCTTGGAACTCCCAACTATGCTTTTTTTTTTTTAAATGTTTCTTGTTCCAGTGAAATAAAGTATTTTTTGAATCTTTGTGTTGTCCCCTCTCTAGCGGGGTGGACACTCTCCTTGCTGTTGGGTTTGACCCCACGTAGACTGCTGCCAGATGGGAATGCAGAGGAGGCCCCAGTTGGGAGCAATTTGTGTGGTTTGAAATAGTCAGGGAAAACTTCCTGGAGGAGAAAGTGGAAGTTTCTGAGCATCCTTTCAGTGGGCTTGGCTGCAGTGTAGACTCTAGACACTATCTGAGCCTTTGAGCCCCATTGTCCCTTACTGAGTACCTTGTTCTTTGGTTAGACAGACCCACTATTCAAGCCAGTGGCTCATTTAGTCTTTAAAAGCAAAGATCTCTCTGTCTCTATACTGATCAATCTGTCTATCTCTCTAATCTGTGTTAGCTACTTTCTGTGAACCCAAGGCCCAAATCTCTTCTTTCTGCAAGGAGCTACCCAGGCCCCAGGGGCCCACACAGGACTTTGTCTTTCGCCTTTCTCTGGAGAGGAAGATGTGGGAGAAGGCTTGAACTTGGCCATGCAGAAGCCCTCATCCGGCAGAGCTAGTCAGTCACCTTGGCCAAGCAGGCTTTCCTATAATGGCCTGCTGGCTGTGCTAGTGCCCTCCCACCATAGTCCATCACCCAGGCACATGCTGGGTCTTTCTAGAAGCTGTGAACATATACTAAAAAGAGCTCATAATTGTATGTTATGCATAGTTAATTGCATTTTAAAATCTCCAGTACGGTTAATTAGATTTAAAAAAAAAACCCACCAATTAGTTGTCTTGTTCTTCACTGTGATGTTCTTTCTGCCCTTGGAGTGGGAGCTCTGGGGTGTGTTCAGCTGCCTTTCCTTCCTTCCATGGTCACTCCTTAGGGTCCTAGAAATGGACCTTGGAGCCTCCTTGGAGCAGGCAGAAGGCCCAGCTGGCCAGGAGAGGCAGAGGCTCTCAGAGCCCACTTCTTTGCAGCAGGAAAAGGAGAGTGAGGTGGCTTATCTGGAAGTGGGGTGGGGAGGCTGGACATGTGGCCGGAAAGGAAGATCTAATGAGTGGAAAGCAGGCCTCGTCCCAGACTGCTCCCAAAGACTGTTGCAGCCTGCCTTCAACAGTGCAAGAGTGCGTGGGTAGCCTGGAAGCTGGCTGTCTCTGCTGGTGCCAGAAACATACGTGTAGCCGTGCTCTTCTCATTTGTCCGCTTTGTGGTCTGGCCTGTTGATCAGTTGGTTCTCCATGGGGAAGGCATTACACTAGCCATCCACATCATCTGCTGTTTGTAGAAACCCTAGCCCATTGTTAGGAGGGTCCAGTCTCTGTCTGCTCTTTGCATTTCCTGCTGTTTGGCTCTTGTGTACTGGAAGACTGCATGTAGTCAGGGAAATCACCTCTGCTCATCCCGTTCTCCATGATGAGCCGAGCCTGGGCTTGGTCTGTCCCTTGTAAATGAGCAAACGCCACTGCGGGGCTCACACAGGTCTCCCAACCCAGTAGGAAGTGGCAGGAAGGGGAACCAAGGCTGCCTGCTCACCCATCATCAGTCTCGTTCTAGGTGAGTTGGTAAGTGGCTGGCCCTGATCCCCAAGTGAGGGGAAGCCTCAGGTTGTCAAAGATGGCAGAACCCTGGACTAGAAGTGAAGAGACCAGCATCCTTCATGCTGACTCTGCCCCTTAGTAGCCCTATGATCTCTTAGCTGTAAGATGGGGACAGTGCCTGACCTGCAGGTCTGCCTGCCTCATGGAGTTGTTGTGAGGACAAAGGCGGCACTGGAGCCCAGGTTCCTTATCTCTCAGGTGGGGGTGATGGTGTGCTGTCACCTCTAACGAGCATTCTTGGTCATGAATAGGAAAGTCCATTACAAAATGGCTGGGGCAGTTAGTGTTACTATCTTGTTGTTGATGCTGGCTAGAGTCCCATGTGCCACAGGTCCAGAACTTGCTTGCCAGGAGACAGCACAAGCTGGGTTGGAGGTGCCCATTGTGTATCATCTCTTGGGATTGGATGACCTTGGGCAAGTCATGGAAACCTCTGGCCCTGAGTTTTTCTCCTGCAAAAAGAGGGGATTGAACCAGATTCCCTCCCCTGGCTCTTCCCACTTCTCTAGCACTGTAGACTGTGGCCCTCAGGACAGGTAGGAAATGCTGTTAGCATCATTCCCACTCTGAAGGTGAAGAATCTTGGTCTGATCTTTAGTGATGAGCCAGGACTCCCTGCAGGGAAGCTGTAGCCAAGGGACCTTAGAACTAGGAGGGAGCTGCCCCATCGGGGCCCAGAGACGGCCAGCCAGGATTGGGGCCAGACATTGAACTGATGACCTGACCTTCCCCTTCCCAGCCTCAGTTTCCTCATCTTTCCAGCGAGTCAGTTGTTTCAGGGGACGTCCAGCAGTGCCACTGGTGGTACAACTTGTCCTTCTAGGGCCAGGGCTCCCAGGAAGACCAGGGGCCATGCACAGGAACTTGCACAGGCCACAGAAGGCAAACCAACAGGAAGTCTCTGCCATCACTTTGCCTGGTTCTGATGGGCTCATTGACTGAGCCTTGTCACTGAGTGTCATTGTTGCTCTGGATTGCTTCACAGGGTGAACTGGAGCGGCAGCTGCTGCAGGCCAACCCCATCCTGGAGGCCTTCGGGAATGCCAAGACTGTGAAGAATGACAACTCTTCCCGATTTGTGAGTCGCTTCTGCCCTGCCCCAACAGCTTCCTTCAGGACTCAGCCCTGCTGCTGCATCCGCTGCCTTCCCTTCTTCTCAGGGCAGTAGCTGGTTTTGCCCTGCTTTGTATCCCCCTCCCACACTTAGTATGGGGCCAGGGGAGATAGCTTGGTTTGCTGGAACCAGCTATGTCTGTTCTTTCCTATTCAGTCAAAGGTCCTGGCTTCTGGGTGTTTTCAGATTGGGGTATTGCCTTCTGGGAGGGGAGGATTGCCCTACTTTAATACCTACGAAATGTAGTTCTGATGCAGCCCCACTTCCCTGATAGACTGGGCTAGGTCTGCTGGCCTCTTATGTCCACAAAAAACTCATTTCCCAGAGGAGATGGCAGTAAGAGGCCTGCAAGGGCAGGGCATGGAGGAACTTGGCCGTCTCTTAACTTTGACCCATGGCTGAAGAGCCAGGTGAACTGGCCCCATTTCCTGCCCCTTAGTATGAACTTAGTGCCAGCTGCAGAGGGATAGAGCCGTGCCTAACTCTTCAGAAGTGCTGGCACGTGAGCTAGGCCGCCTACGTAGATGAATGAACACTGCTAGCTTGGGTGAGGTAACCAGAGCACAGGGACATGGGTTGACCTCTCTGATTTCTCTCTTTTTTTCTCCTCAGGGCAAGTTCATTCGAATCAACTTTGATGTCAATGGTTACATTGTGGGAGCCAATATTGAGACTTGTATCCTTGCTGCTGACCCATTCACAGGTTCTAAGATAGAAGAGGAAGACCACCTGGATTGGCTTGGGGATTAGGAGAGGACTTTACTGTTGATGCCAGCTTCTCCATTCCTGGAGGGTGGCTCCACTCTGGGGTTGGGACCCTAACCAATACCAAGTCACTGAATTGAGGCTTTTATCAAACTCTTCACCAAGATCGACGAGGGACATTGTTCTCTAATTCTTTTTCTTTGCTTTGTCTCTCTGTGGTTTGGTTGTTCGGGTTTTTGCAATCTTGTTATATCACAGGTTGGCATAAGAAATTACATGGGGATTTGGAAGGAATTTTGTGGAAGTCGCAGACCAGATGTGAAGGCCAGAAGATGACAGACAAAAAGTTTAGAAACTTAGAAATGCATAAAATATATGTGTAGTATTATATACTATCAACATCTTTTAATACCATAAATATACACAATTTCTTTTTTAAAGTTAAATAAAAAGGTAAAGGTTGTGAAAAGAATGTGAAAGCCAGCAGATGCCTAGTATTATAACTTAACATTGACCTGCATGTAGCCTATGACCAAATACTTAACCCAGATTTTACAGTAAGGCAAACTTCCCACAAAAGAAAAAGAAAAAAATCAGACTTCTTCTGTGGTACAGAGAGAGGGCCAAAAGACCACACATGGATTTTCCAGATTTTGGGGGTACCATGCCCCCAACCCCTACCATGTGGATGGGATGACTGCAGAGTCTGGTAGAGTAAGGATCATGGCATTCTGAGTTGGGTTCTTCATTGCAGTAAAGCATTTCCTGCATGTGCTGGCTACAAGCTAACCTCCGGTTTGGCCACCATATTTGTTTCAGAACTCAGATGAGGGTTAATTTGCAACACTTTCCCTTCTTCACTAAGGGCATTATAATTCCATAATTCTTTTTTGTTCTTGACCCCTTAAATTACTCAGGATACTGCTGTGAAGAAAATTCAGAGGCCTCTTAGACCTGTCAATAGATTGGATCCCAGGTGGTTTGTTTTGATTTTGCTACATAACTTTTTGCCTGATAAAGTTCTAGCTCTTTCTGTAGGGAGTTTTTCTTCCCTTTTTCATTGCATTTTACCCAGAATAGCTCCTTGACGTTTTCAAAGATCTTTTGGAGAAATCACGGGCCATCCGTCAAGCCAAGGAGGAGCGGACCTTCCACATCTTCTACTACCTGCTATCTGGGGCTGGAGAACACTTAAAGAGTGAGTTGTTGGGAAATACAAAGAGTTAAACCTGTGAGCAGAGCCAGCCACCAAGGCCCAACCCAGGGGGTCGCTCTAATATTTTCACAAGTGCATGTTTATCAATGCTAAAACAGTCTGATCTTCATAACACGTATGTAAAATCATATGTGACGGTCCACATAGAAGCTGGAACTGGTCAAGTGCTGCCTTGGGTGCCTCAGTCTATCTCAGCTTGGCCGGGCACGTGGGCTTTCCTCTGTGCTCTGAGCCTTTTCTTCATTGACCCTGGAATTAGGCAGGGTAGGTGGTCTGTCCTTTATCTCTCTTTTTGTCATCTCAGTGACTTGTCTTCAGTTTCTGAGTCTATGTTTGTTCATAGGCTGATGCCATAATAACTCACATTTACATAGTGCTTGCTGTGTGTCAAGCATCATGCCACTAGTGGGGATGGGCATTGAACAGAGCTGAGACAAGTCCCTGAACCCCTTGAAGATGGGCCTCTCACCAGGTGAGGCTCCATGGCCTGATTCTGCTGCCGAATTTAAAGTGTTCTTCCTATTCTTTGGTCCTGCTTCCTCCTTGCTGAAGTGAGGGTGCAGATGAAGTGCTCTCCAGCATTGCCCCTTGCAGCCTCTGATCCACAACTTCCTGAGATTCAGGGATTTTTGCCTTTGCAGCCGACTTGCTGTTGGAGCCTTACAACAAGTATCGATTCCTGTCCAATGGGCATGTCACCATCCCTGGCCAGCAGGACAAGGATATGTTCCAGGAGACCATGGAAGCCATGAGGATCATGAGCATTCCTGAGGAGGAGCAAATGGGTACGGCTGTGGTGGGGACAAGATGATCTTTTAATTTAAGAGGTGGAAAAGAGGAAGAAACTGGGCGTGGTTTATTGCCATTGTTCATGTCTCAGGCCAGCATCAGCAGGGAAGGGTGAGGCAGGCGGTCCAGGTGGAAAGACATGTTACTTCCCCTTTCCTCCCACCTCTGCTCTTCTCTTGGAAATGTCACTGTAGTCCATGGCTCTGTTCCAACTACTACCTACCTCCCTCAAGACTGGCTTTTGAGGAAACTTGAGAATTTGGTGTCTTTCACTTGAGGTGAATAGAAAGAAGAATCCCTGAGCCGCTAATTTCAGAATGGAAACATTTACTTTTAAGAACTTTGTGGCCTAGGTCTGCCTCCATCATGAGGAAACTTGGCTTATTGAAATGTAGAGGATTGTAAACTTTGGGGTGCATTGAGCAATCTTAGTCTGGCTCAGAGGAGTACTCTTCTGCCTTTCATCTGGCTTTGAAACCTCAATTGTCCAGTGCTCTTCACTTCAGTTAAGACTGGATGAAAAGGGAGCTATTCATCCCAATTTGGTTCTACATATATTCAGTGGAAAGATTTAAAAAATGACCTCTCCATGTGCTCCAGGCTTCCCAGCAGTTAGAGGAGAGAAGACATGCCCAGCCTTCTCAGAGAAGAGGGCTCCTGTTTTAAGGGCAGGGCACACAGACGTGTGATTGTGAAATCTGAAGAAGAGAGAGATCACTTGGCCTGGAGGGTGGGCTTTCTAGAGTTGGTAGGTCACTCAAGCAAGGGATCAGGATGGGGGTGGGGAGATCAGGTTATGGAGCACCCACTCCTGTGTCTGTGTGTGCTGTGACAGCCATGGTAGTGAAGAGGAATCCAGGGCTGGCTTGGCCGCCCTGTGCTCTGATGACCATGGCAGCTCAACTGGCTTTTACTTGGCCTTTGTGTCTCTCTCCATAGGCTTGCTGAAAGTGATTTCAGGGGTCCTTCAGCTTGGCAATATCGCCTTCAAGAAGGAACGCAACACTGACCAAGCCTCTATGCCAGACAATACAGGTACAGGGCCACTTGGGTGACGCTGGAACAATCACCCCACCATAGTGCAGCCCATTGACTGTCCTGCCTGTCTCCAGCTAGCTGAGCAGCAGAATCTTTGTTGGATTTACTTTGGAGGAGAAAGTTTCCTAAACAAAGACTACAAATAGAAAAAGGGGCATAGTCCTTGCCCTCCAGAAGCTCCATGTGATTGGTAGAGACCACACATGGAAAATGTACAGACTAGAAAGGCCTTGGACAGCGGGCAGTAATGGCAGGGTCCTTAGGGTACCTAGGAGACAGGATGAGGAAGCAGGGTATTTAAGGCCCAAAGGACAGGGAATAAGCCTGGGGAGCATTGGCATAGTGGGTAGGAGAGTCTGCTGGGCCTCTAACTTGTCACAAGCAGTAGAGTTGCTAACTCCATCTAGCCCAAAGCCTATGAGCATTTAAGTGCCTTGGAAAGGGTATGGCCAAGGAGAGAGGCTGCACCTAGTGGGTGTGGGCCTTACTGTCCCAGCTATAGGCTGGCCTGGATAGGCCTGTGATAGAGAGGTCAGGGGGACCTCTAACGTTGGGTGAGGTTTCTACTCGTTAGCTTACTTTAGCTTTCCTAGTTTGTACAGACTTTTAGGATCAGTACCCAAAGGCACGTCTGTCTGCATCTCTGGTTTTCAGAGGATGTGATGGGGCCTTTCATACTGGAAGGCTTGAGGCCCAGTGGGTAGGTGGGCACTGCTGGGCAAGGGCCAGGGGCCCTCTGACCGGGCCTCGTGCAGAGAAATTCTGCTGAGGGCCAAGGCTCTCTCCTGCTCTTCCTGAGGGTTTAACTTTCTCTCTCCTTGAATTGATCCTGGGTGCCTGAATGCCTACAGCTGCCCAAAAAGTCTCCCACCTTCTGGGGATCAATGTGACTGATTTCACTCGAGGCATCCTCACACCTCGTATCAAGGTTGGACGAGATTATGTCCAGAAAGCCCAGACCAAAGAACAGGTACGTCCTTCAGTCACACTGTCTTGTGGCAAACGCTTAGCAAGTGTGGCCTCTAAAGAAATGCAGTCTTTATGGATGTCTTTTGTTTTTACCTCTACCTGTCACCAGTCCTATTCACCATCCCAGAGAGTTTCACAAACAATAAAAAGAGAGGGGGAACAATTCGCCTAAAAGTCTGAAAAATTGATGCAGCGTCCCACATCCACATGCCTTCCCCAGAGAAGGGCCAGGAAGGCAGATCTGTTTTCTGATGGGGTGGGGAGTAAGAGGGAGTCAGGATGGCCCCATTCCATCAAGCTGACTTGCTGTGTGGCCATTTCTATTACTGTATGTGTGTGAGTTGGCTTTCTACCCCCAGCACCACACTACTTTCCTTGTAAACTGCTCATTTCTGCTCTGGGGTACTGAGATTCCTGACCAGGTTTGATTTCTCTCCCTTAGTTTTACCGGTGACATTACTGTAACTGTGAGATGAGCAAGACTTGAGAGTCTTCCATTGGGTCACCAAGGAGATCAGACAACACATACTCACACACACGCTCATATTCACACTTTCACACACACCCACTCCCAATTCTCAAGACGTGCTGTTGGATTCATGATGGTTGGGGCCACGGCTGCCAGAGAAGCACCTTATTCACTTTCTCAATGGAGTTTCCTACTCCCTTCCCTTGCAGGCCGACTTTGCCATTGAGGCTTTGGCTAAAGCAACATATGAACGGATGTTCCGCTGGCTCGTGATGCGCATCAACAAGGCCCTGGACAAGACGAAGAGGCAGGGAGCCTCCTTCATTGGCATCCTGGACATTGCTGGCTTTGAGATCTTTGATGTGAGCCTTTCCCCATTGTCATCATAGGTTGAGGAGCCCGGCCATCTTCTAGTTTGGGTGTGGGCTGGATCCCTGCCCCACAAAAGTTGGAGGTTCTGCCATGCCCAGTGTCAGCAGTGATTAGGGCCTGGCCAGTAGGTAGGGGAGAGGTCAATCCTTCCTGCAGGACTGGGCCTCATTCCTGGGGTAACGGAGTGGTTGGCCCTTCCAGTAAGGACCTGGCCTCACCTGCCCCTCTGGCCTCTTTGCAGCTGAACTCATTCGAGCAGCTCTGCATTAACTACACCAATGAGAAGCTGCAGCAACTCTTCAACCACACCATGTTCATCCTGGAGCAGGAGGAGTACCAGCGCGAGGGCATCGAGTGGAACTTCATTGACTTTGGCCTCGACCTGCAGCCCTGCATTGACCTCATTGAGAAGCCTGTAAGTGCTGACCTCAGCCCTCTGCTGGTGCTCTTGGTCCCAGATATGCTGCTGGCCTGGGTCCCAGCTCCAATTCCATTTGTTCTCTGGCTCTAAGTCTGGCCAGGATCACTTGGTGATCTCTCAGGAGCCTTCATGTGGCCGTGGGAGAGCCCAGGAGATCTGCAGCTCACATGCTATGAGGCCAGTTCAGTTAACCTTTCCCTATCTGTAGGATGGGGCCAAGTGTGACCCGCCAAATGAGAAGTGTCCTACAAGCACCATGCTTCAGCACAAGGGTCCTGATTGTCTGATCCCCAGGCCTAGGGCTGAGCAGCTCGTTTGCTTGTCTGATAAGTCTGAGCCAGCAGGCCAAAGTCTGGGGTTTTATTGACCTGAATGGAGCCCTGGGCATGGATTTGCAAAGGGGAGACCTTGAATGCTCTGGAAGCAAGCAGAACTCTGCTTCTGCCATCTTTGTGCATGAAATGTAGCAGGTCTAAGTACAGTAAAACCCCATTGCAGAGCGCAGTGTATTACTCCCTGTGATGGGAATGCTCTCTCTGTAACCCTCTTTGTAGCAAGAAATTGCTTTCCACTAATTTCTGATGAAAAGATCTTCCTTGATCAGGCCTAGAGCAGGGCTGGGGCACCTGTGGCCTCCAGGCCACATGTGGGCCTCTAGGTCTTTAGGTGCAGCCTCTTTACCATGTCCAAGTTTTACAGAACAGATCCTTTTGTTGAGGGGATCCTGATTAGAGGCCTTAGCTTTGTCAAGCTTCCTGTCCCCATTTCTGTGTACTACACAGGTTTTTAGTGATCAGTAGTACTCCTCCTTTGCAGATGAGCAAACTGGGCCTCTTAGGAGTTGAGTCACTTCCCTCTGGGATTTGAACCATGTCCCATGACTCCAGGCTAGGGTTCTGTCCATTGCACCCCCACCTTTGGGGTTAAAATTAAATTAAATTCCTGATTACCTCCAGTATGCATGCATAGTCTGGATTTGCATCCTTTTCTGGAGTATTGAGCAGGGTTGTTCTGATCTGGAACATAGACCTCATTTTCTCTCCTTTAGTAAAATATGAGTTAACTTGGGTCATTCAGGAAATTTATTTTTTCATTAATGGAACTTTGTGACTTTCAGTCAAATCTAGATTCCATTGTTTTAAAGGTTTCAGTGGGCTGCAGATTTATAGTGTAAGGCCATGTTGTCAGGGTGTTGTGGACAGTTGGCTTCTCCCCCTTCAGAGCCTGACTCCTTTGTCCTGTTGTTCTCTGTGCTCCCTCCAGGCGGGCCCCCCTGGCATTTTGGCCCTTTTAGATGAAGAGTGTTGGTTCCCCAAAGCCACAGACAAAAGCTTTGTAGAGAAGGTGATGCAGGAACAGGGCACACACCCGAAGTTCCAGAAGCCCAAGCAGCTGAAAGACAAAGCTGACTTCTGTATCATTCACTATGCTGGCAAGGTAAGGAGCAGCCAGACTCCCTCCCTGGAGGGCTGTGGAGAGGCAATGGAAGGGTCATCTAAGGTCCGAGGGGGCCAGCCAGCCCCTGGCAACAGGCTTCTGGAAGAAGTGCTGGCACCGAGTCCAAGCTGACTTGACTGGCATATGATGCCTCCTGGGCTCTCCTGCCCAGTCCCAACTTATTTGGGAAAGATCCGTCCATCAGGACTAAATCTTACCATTTATATGTGTCCTAAGAAATTTTGCCTCCATGGGAAATATTTTCCCAAGGTATTTTGGTATGGGCATCTCTGTGGGATATATCCATTCCATTCACATGGACTTGATCACATACTGAAGTCCTGCTGGTTAAGCTCTCTTGGACATGTGCTCATTCCCAATTTCTGTAGACCAGCATTGCCTTGGGCACACGCAGGATCTTTCTGGCCAGGTCACATCCATCCCCAGGCTGCCTAGTTCTTGTGATAACTAAGGACCCTTCCTCTTTCAGGTTGATTATAAAGCTGATGAATGGCTGATGAAGAACATGGACCCCCTAAATGATAATATCGCCACACTTCTCCATCAGTCCTCAGATAAATTTGTCTCCGAACTCTGGAAAGATGGTACGCCCTTAACCCTCTGGATTTATTTCTGTGAGGTCTGGTCTACTCCCTTTTTGTAGGTAGAGCCCCCAGATGAAGTTTGCTGCTCAGCATCTACACCCCCCCACCCCCAAACCCACCCTCCACACACCTTATTTTAACTTGACTTTTCCAGATAGCTTCTGATGTTGGTTCTGTGCAAGGGAGAGAGGTCTCTTTGGATTGAGATAGTTGATCTTCAGCACTCAGGCATGCCCCCAGCAGTCCCTAGAGCACCCTCAGGCCAGATACTCACACCCCTGCTTCCTCCCCCTGCTCATCCTTTTTTCTCTGTGTTTGGCTTTGCCTCTCTTTAAATGTGAGGATTTTCAAGAGGGTGTTGCTCCTTAAAAAAAGGCTTCTCTAGGGATTTTGCTAAGTTTCCTTTTGCTCTTCTCATAGCAGATACATTTTTTTAAGTGTCTTAATTTTGTTGTTGGTTTTTCCTTTTCTTTGTCTTGGGTTTTGCTTTAATGTCTCTGTTCCAGAGGTGCAGAACACTCAGAGAGCTTATTTCTATCAACACTTTCCTATTCTTCATCTAGAACCAGGTGACTGGGCCACCCAGGTGTTCTGTTCTCTGTGTGTGTGATGCATTCTAGAGCCATGCAAGGAATGGAATGCAGGACGTTCCATTGGAGCCTTCTCCTTTTGGCCATTCCCCCTTCCCTTTGCCTTCCCCTTAGACTGGGGAAAGCTAATCTTTTCTGTGCTCTATTCCTTAGTCAAATAGATGCCGAGTTTAGATGCTTGTGGAATCCATGCAATGAAACTGTTCCCAAGCCCTCTTTAGCAAGGACAGCAGCAGTTGTGTTGCTGGGGTGTCGGCAGACACAGCAGTCTGCAGTGGGAGGGTGGAGGGTGACTGCGGGATAAACCTCAAGCATTATGAATAATGTGGCTCTAAGCCCTCCCTTAGCTCCCATGGGCAGTCTGGGGGTCAGACCCAAGAAGCCTTGGTGAGCCACTTGGAACAGGTTCCCCTAGGTCTCTACAGTCCCCATTCCCACCTGCTTTAGCTAGCTGCTCCATCAGTACCAGCCTCAGCAAATGCTTGTCATCTACACTCACTGTAAGGACCTATGTCGTCATCAGCTGTTGATGGAGTGTCCTTGGACACCCCAAACCTAATTGCAGCTGCTGCTTGTAGTGGCAGGGCTGGTGATTACCTGGGACACCTGGAGGCACAGCTTGTGCAGCCTCTACTTGGGTTCTTGTAGACTTTGGAGAAGCCTGAGAATCCCTAACCTTCTTCTTCCATGTGGGTTTCTCCTGTACCTTACTTCCAAGAGCCAAGTACAATCACCTATACTCTGATTTAGGTTCAGCATCCCCAGGTGAGGAGGCTGTGTGTAAAGCACAGAGTAGTCAGGGCCCCTCGAGGGTCACAGCCATTGACAAATGGGAGCCAGCCTCCCATCCCAATGTCTTTCACTCCAGCCTCATTTCAGCTCATGGTTTAAATTAGCTTCTTAAACCTGGGAGCACTGACGAGCAGGTTTATGTTTTTCTCTGTAGGTGAAGTAAGTAATAAATCTTCGAAGGATATCATTTATGTACCATGAGCCATTTTTGAGCATAAAGCTCCGATATCACTGTCAGACTTTCAAAACCTGGGGCCTGGGTTAGTCAGCTTTTCCAAGTCTAGCCTAGGTCCCTGTTAGAAGAGAATATTGGAGTGTCCTTGCACGCATTGAGATGAATTAGTCTGGAAGGGGATGAAGCCTGGTAATCACACCTGCCCAAAGACCAGGGTTACAAGAATTTACAAGTGGTCTGGACAAAGCATCTGTGGAGACAAAGCAGAGACGAGGATCTTGTCTTGTTCCTCCTGCTGTCAGTCCTTCCTTGGGTGCCATGTTGTGTCTGCTATTTTCTGCTGCTTCTCTTGGTGGGTCATTAACCTCCCTTTGCACGGTCCCTGCAGTCGATCGCATCATTGGACTTGACCAGGTGGCCGGCATGTCTGAAACGGCTCTGCCAGGTGCCTTCAAGACCAGGAAGGGCATGTTCCGCACGGTTGGACAGCTCTATAAGGAGCAGCTCTCCAAGCTGATGGCCACCCTGAGGAACACCAACCCCAACTTTGTCCGCTGTATCATCCCCAACCATGAGAAGAAGGTAAAGCGGAGATATGAAGAGGCAGAATCTCTGTGCCATTTTATTCCTCCTGAATTCTGTTTCCCGATTCTTCTGCAAACCCTTTGGGGAGGTTCCTCTTGGTTCTAGTTGGAGACACTGGATTGTAACCTATTGGTTCTGTTCTGTCCGACTCTTAGCAACTTCCAGCCAAGTGTGACTTCACTTCTGAGCCTGGCATGTTGAGGGTCCCATTGCCAGTTTTCCAACCTGAGAAGGACCCTTGTTGTTCTTCCTTACTCAGTTGGCATGGAAACCTGATCACATTTTTCTCTTTTCCAGGCTGGCAAACTAGACCCTCACCTTGTCTTGGACCAGCTGCGCTGTAACGGTGTATTGGAGGGCATCCGGATCTGCCGGCAGGGCTTCCCCAACAGGGTCGTCTTCCAGGAATTCCGGCAGAGGTCAGCTTGGGTCAGCATGTTGCTTGTACTTCTTCAGGGAATCCTCAGCCTAGCTTGCTGGCAACCATCCTTCATCTCCCTTTTTTGGGTCGAGTCAGGGTCTGGCCCTTCAGTATACTACAAGTACCCCTTCTTTGTCATGTGATTTACACATGCTTTTTCTGCTCCATGCATAAAGTCAAGGTACTTGTACGTTGCGGCTCCTCCCGGTGGCTGAATTAAAGCTATGGGATTATAAAAGATCTTGGGAAGGATCCCCCCAGAGATGTGAGACTTGGAGGCAGACATGACAGTGCCTCCTGGGTCTGTGCCCCTGAGACCACATTGATACCCCAGTCACATGGTCCCTGTTGAGTAGCCTCGCTTCCTCGCATCTTTGGGGAGCAGTGGAAATATTGCCCCTCCTCCAGTACAATTTAGAAAAAAAGTTTTATTGATGATTCTGTTTCTGACACTGTCATAGTTATTCCTCTGGTGTATAGCATTGAATAATATTTAAAGTCAGCCCAAGTGATTGATTCAGTCGGTCAGCACGTGAGAAAGTCCACAAACACATGGATGGGGAGTGTCTGCTCTTCCTGTCCTGCCTGGTCTTCGGTCTTGTTTTTTGGCTTGTTGTTTCCACTTGCATTGTTGTGGTTACTGGTTTTGTTTGCTTGGCCCTGCTGATTTCCGTATCAGTTCATGTAGAGCTTCCCAGGCTTCTCTGTATTCATCACACACATCATTTTTTCAGAATCACCACACTCCGTTACATTCACGTGCTACATTCAGACATTCCCCAGTTGATGGGCATCCAAAGTGCTGCCATAAACATTGTGTAAGCCTATGGGGATCTTTTCCTTCCTCATTGGCTCTCTTGGTGTAGAAGCCGAGTAATGGCGTCTCTGGTTCAGAGTATGGACATTAGTCACTTTGTGTATATAATTCCAGATTGCTTTCCAAAAGGATCTTGCCACTTCCCGGTGCTACCAACAGTGTATTAGTGTGCTTTTCTTCCCACAATCCCTCCAACGTTAGCTATTGCCATGAGGGGAAGGGGGTGGGGTCCCATTTTTGTCAGTTTGCAGGGTGTGAGGTAAGACCTCAGGGTTGTTTCGATCTGCTTTTGTCTTATTACTAGTGCTTAGGGACATTCATTCATGTGGTTGTGAATACTTGGCAGTTCTTCTTTTGAGAACAGTTTGCTCATGTCCTTTGACAGGTTAGCTCCCAGAGAATAGATGCTGTCACCAGCCTGTGATGGGAAAGGTCACTCCTCGGTCCCTGCCCTGAGCCCTTGAATGTCGTGTGAAGCATCTGCCATGTGTCCTGTTACCTGACATCTGCTTCTCTTTTTCCCTAGGGAGATTTTTTTTTTAATTCCTTTGCTACAGTTTGGAAAATGATCTCCCTTTCACACTTGTCTCTCAGACTCTTTTTTGCTTTTCATGGCTCTTATGGAATGCATTAGAAATGAGTGTGAAAGTTCTCAGTCATTAGGACTAATATGTCTTTCTGCCCCTTCAGATATGAGATCCTGACTCCAAATTCAATCCCTAAGGGCTTCATGGATGGGAAACAGGCATGTGTGTTGATGGTAAGCCCGGCTGCTAATACCTCCTCCCCTTCCTCCTCCACCCTCTCTGGGGCCAACATGCTCAGAATGCCAGTCAGAGTGTGCCCATTTCCCATGCTGTACCCTCCTGGGAACACCACCCAGAGCGTGACCTGTGGCAGTCTGATAGCACCACTCATGAGATCCTGAGCTGTACAGGAGCTTGGAGATCCCCTAGTCTGAGAAGAGGACCTTAAGACCCAGGAGGTTCAAGGACATCCAGGGGCCATCTCCCTACCAGCATTGTTCTGACAGTGGTGCCAGCTGTTGCTGCCAGAGCAGCTACAGGGCCTCTTGTGTTCACATGGCCATTTTATTGGTGGGGAAGCTGAGGCAGTCATGGAGTCAGAGGGCCTAGCTGGAAACCCTGCCTATGGGACCAGGGGCAAGTCGTTCCTCTCAAAGGAAGGCCAGTACTAGGCCCGAGGGTGCTCTGCAGGGGAGGCTGGGTGAGTTATCCCCATTTTACAGATAGGGAAGTCAAGTGACCAGGGAAATGACCTTGGGCATAAGCAGAAGGGTGGGTAACTGGACTACTCCATCCTCACCCATCCGGCCCTCCTTTCCTTCCTACTCTCCCATCCCAGACTGACAAGTCGCTTGAGAACTAAGGGGTAGCAGTAAAGGGTGGGCATGGGTACAGTAGGGGGAGGGAGAGGGGGAGACAGGATTTGCTGAGTGAATGCCAGCCAGGCATTCTGGAGAGCGGAGCCCCTAGCTTGGGCTGCCACTGTCCTGTGCGCTCTCTGGGCCCTTCACGAGGACTTCTAGCCTCTGACTGTGAGGCTCTTGATTGGGCAGAGGCATCGGGGCCTCAGGTGCTAGGGACAGTAGGGAGCTCAGTGGGGTCTTTGTGGCCCCCCTGCCCTGGGCCAGCCATGCATCCTCTGCTCCGTGGCCTGCTTTCTTAGTGTGCTCAAGGCAGGTGAGGGAGGAAAGGGCGGCCCTTGGATAGTTATGCCTGCTGAACTGGGTGCCAGCCCCTTGGAAACTTGGCCCATGGTAGGGAGCAAAGCAGGCTTTTCTCTCACTTAGATCAAAGCCTTGGAACTGGACAGCAACCTGTACCGCATCGGGCAGAGCAAAGTCTTCTTCCGAGCTGGGGTGCTTGCCCACCTGGAGGAGGAGAGAGACCTAAAAATCACGGACGTCATCATAGGCTTCCAGGCCTGCTGCAGGGGCTACCTGGCCAGGAAGTAATTTGGCCCCTGTGCTGACCCCTCCTCTTTCTCCCTCCCTTTTGCTCCCCATTGCCCGATGTGGGTCCTTAGGCCCCTCCTATGCTTGGCCTTTGGGAAGGGAACTGCCTGCATGGTGACTGGCAAGGCCTACTCTTGTGGGGGCCCACGCAACTTGCTGTTGCTGGGGCCACGTTCATTTTCAAAAGTAAGTGGGGGAGGAGTTTTTATTCAAAGCAAAGACCAGACAGTGGGAGAGGGGCACAAAAGGCTCAGGGGACCTCCTAGCAAGGGGCAAACCCCTGCTGGGGGGCCACTGCTGCATGGCCACCATTAGGACTCTTGGCTCTTGGCCAGGTGACTATAGGAGTGATGCTATACCATAGAGTCAGAGCTGGGTGGGCCCTGTCTGTGCCCCTTGTTGTTGTGGCCAGCCTGTGTTGGTTGGCTCCCATTAAGGGTGGAAGCTTGGAGCCAATGGGTCCTGTGAGGGTGCTACCCCCAGGGCAGCAGGCCTCACCCTGGGCCCCTCTGCCTAGGGCCTTCGCCAAGCGACAGCAGCAGCTAACGGCCATGAAGGTCCTCCAGCGCAACTGTGCGGCCTACCTGAAGCTACGGAACTGGCAGTGGTGGCGCCTCTTTACTAAGGTGAGCAGGGCACGTGGGGGTGTGGCCGCTGGGAGGTGTTTCCTGAGACTGTTCCTGGCCCTTCCACGTTGGCTCCTCCGGTATTTGGGGGGGCCCAGTGACCAACTTTTCTTCTGCTGTGCTGTGTGCCCAGGGCTCACCCTTGCCCAGCCACATGGTGCCGTGTCTATAGTGATAAGATCATCCTTCTCTTGGTGCCAAAGGCTGAACTGTCTCCCTCCAGGTGTGTCAGGGTGCACCGTGTTGATCCATTTTCATTCTGTCTCTTCTGATTTGTGTCTCTTTAGGTCAAGCCTCTTCTCCAGGTCAGCAGGCAGGAGGAAGAGATGATGGCCAAGGAGGAGGAGCTAGTCAAAGTGAAAGAGAAGCAGCTGGCTGCAGAGAACCGACTCACCGAGATGGAGACCCTGCAGTCTCAGGTGGGCCTAGCCCGCAAGCCTTCCTCTGTGCCTGCAGGCCTCTGGCAACACCTGTAGCTTCCCCGTGTTTACTTGATTAAAGGTTAAAGGGGGAAACCAGGGTCTGGCCCAGTGCCCCTCAGCCCACGTTGGCAGTGCTGGCCTCCGAGAGCCTCCAGGCCCCACCTTGGGGTGCGTGTGGCTCTTCTGAGCTGTCCAGCACAGTTTGTTTAGCTGCCTCCCCCTCGGTGGGCACCCCCTCAGCCTGCAGTTCTTGGCCACTGTGCTAACAGCTCGCATGTGTTTTTGCACATGTGGATCCTTTTCCACTCTTTGGCCTGCGGGCCTAGCTGTGGCAGCCCGTTATGTGGCTTAGTTGTGAGCCGTTTTTGAGAGTGACTGGACTAGGTCACCATGCCACCAGCCCTGTATCAGTGGAGCTGTTTCCCCCGTCCTTCTGCGTCGATTGTGTCTTTCTTGTTAACTCGCCGCCCGGGCTGAGTCGCTCTCGTGGGCGTCTCTCTAACTCTTAGCTGGTTTGTAGTGCTGGTTTGTGTGGTTTTTGGTAACTCAGGTTTCTTCTTTCTTGAGAACTATCCATTCATATCCTTTGACCATTTTGCCAGCTGGGGAATGGCCCCTAAGCTTATAAATTCAAAGCTGTTCCTTCTGTATCTTAGACGTGAGACCTTAAGAGAATCTTTCAGCAAAGATTTTTTACCCAGTAAACCGTTTCTTGCTAATCTCAGTTGGCTTTCTTTAGGCCAGTTAAATTTCTCTTTAACTTTTCTGGAAGCTCCCATTCTCCTGGTGAGCTCTTCTTGACTCTTTGTCTCCCATCCTCAGTGGACCCCATTGTTGATGGCTCTATCTAGGGCTTCACTTAAAGCCCCTTCATGCTCCTTCCTTGGAGCTTCCCCTTGCTGATGTCCTAGACCAGCTTGGTCTGTGATTCAGGCCTTTGGGGGCTCTTTTATGGAATCTCTTCAGCAGGTAGAGTGATGGCTTTTCTCACAGACAAGAATTCTGGACTGAATCTGTTCCATTGTTGGGGAGTTCCCTCCCAGGAGGGACATTGTAGGATGACCGGAACTTGTTTTCTGGACGTGACTCTGGGGTGTTTGTCTTTGGCAGTTGATGGCAGAGAAGTTACAGCTGCAGGAGCAGCTTCAGGCTGAGACGGAGCTGTGTGCTGAGGCTGAGGAGCTGCGGGCCCGCCTGACAGCCAAGAAACAAGAGCTGGAGGAGATCTGCCACGATTTGGAGGCCCGTGTGGAGGAGGAGGAGGAGCGCTGCCAGCACTTGCAGACAGAGAAGAAAAAGATGCAGCAGAACATCCAGGTGAGGTCACCCTGGCGGCCGGGCAGGGGTGCAACACCTCCTGTGTGCCGAGGATGCCAACTGCTCCTGACCTCAGGGAGCTCCATTTGAAAGAAGGAATGAATGGGATGGACCTGGGGACATTAGCATTATGGTTAATATTCTGCTTGCGCATTTGTCACGTTAGACCACAGAGTGCCAGAGCTGAGAGGGACCTTGGCCATCTTACGACCTTCTCCCTTGTTCTGCAAAGGAGGAAAGGTCCTAAGAGGGAAATCCTTGTCACTCATGGGGGTGATTTTTTAAAAAGAGGAAGAGAAAAATCATTAAAACCCATGAATACCCCAAAATCTCATGCTAGACAAAACTTTCTAGTGAAGGCAGAGAGTTTGTCCTCCTTTGCAAGGGGTTCTGACCGTCTGCTAGCCAGCCTTTGCAGGAAGGTTGCAGGCCGGGCACCGGGCCCCTGGCCTGGCACTTCCTTCACTTTGTCTCGGGCTCTTTCCAGGAACTAGAAGAGCAGTTGGAGGAGGAGGAAAGTGCGAGGCAGAAGCTGCAGCTGGAGAAGGTGACCACAGAAGCCAAGCTAAAGAAACTCGAAGAAGATCAGATCATCCTAGAAGACCAGAACTGCAAACTCGCCAAGGTGAGCCGGTGAGGCTGTACACGGGCCCTCCCCAGGGCCTAGGGAGGCTCTCACAGGAGGCCTGGCCCATGCTGGGAAGGCCAGTGGCCATCACTGCACGACCGACAGACCTAGTGAGACTGATCTAGGGCTGGTCTCTGAGGCACAGGAGAGACCAGCGAGAGCTGCATCCATTGCACAGTTAAGGCCTAGCTTCATCTAGGAGCTGGCAGTGGTTCTGCAGCTGGAGCACCATGGTCAGGGCCAGGGGCCTGCCGTGGGAGTGGCACGGCTGGAGAAGAGGGTCGCTAGGATGCTTAACTGGGCTGCCTGAGCTGTGTGGAAGGGCTGAGCCTAGGTCTGCTGCTGCCCCAGGCAGAGCCAGGAGCACAGGGTGGGAAGGGGGGCCTCATCCCCCAGCAGACCGAGGGCCCTGCATCCTGGGAGGCCGGCCTCCCCTGTGTCTTTGGCCTTCCTGGGCATCTTTCCTCCAGGCATTCTCTGAGGCTCATGGGCTTTGGCATGAGGAGGTTGTTCTGCAGTGAGCTCAGGCCTCCACCTGTCCCTTTGCAGGAGAAGAAGCTGTTGGAGGACAGGATCTCGGAGTTTACCACCAACCTCACAGAAGAGGAGGAGAAGTCCAAGAGCCTGGCCAAGCTGAAGAACAAGCATGAGGCCATGATCACCGACCTGGAAGGTGAGATGGAAGGGGCCTGCTGCAACTTCACTGTCACTGAAAAGTGTCTTTGGTAGTTGAGGTTATTGGAGCTTGAGTGTCTTTGTCATCACTTCACATCCTTCTCTCCTGGTGGGCTGATCCCTTAACCTGTTGGGGTCTTTGTTTCCTCATTTGTAAATTGGAACTAATGATACTTACCCTCCTTGGCAGCTTGTGTTAAAGCACTCCCTGAGTGTGAGCTCTGGCTTGCCCTTCACATTCATGTTATCCTATCCCACACACAAAGCCGTGATTTTCATGAGGGTCAGGAGGAGGAAGAGAGGATCCTCTCTGGGCTCCCCAGGAGCCTGCCAGGCACATGCCCTGCTGTCCATGAGTCTCATGGCCTGTGGTCTAGTGTGAAGGCTGACCAGAATGAGCCTTTGCTCTTGTCTCCTCGCTCCTCAGAGCGCCTGCGCAGGGAGGAGAAGCAGCGGCAGGAGCTGGAGAAGACCCGGCGAAAGCTGGAGGGAGATTCCACAGACTTGAACGACCAGATCGCGGAGCTGCAGGCACAGATCGCAGAGCTCAAGATGCAGCTTGCCAAGAAGGAAGAGGAGCTCCAGGCCGCCTTGGCCAGGTGAGGGCCCCAGTGCACACAGCAGCCCCAGGAACCCCCATGGCCTGGCCTGCACCATAGATACCAGTGTGTTCAGCAAGGGCTCCCCCTAAGAGCTGAATCCCACCTTGCCAGAAACCTTGAATTGAATGGAGAAAGCCTAGCCCTAAATTAATAACTATATGGGAGAGAGGAAAATGGACTAAGGAGGAGGGAGGGCCTCAGAGTTGAACCAGGAGGGAGGCAGCTGGCCCTGGGGGCTGAGGGGACAGAGGCGGGGTCCTTTCTAGATCTGGGACCAGAGGACCAGACCAGACGAGGGTGGCTAACAGGAGTCTTATTGACTCATGAGTGAGTGGGACAGGGGAAGGAACAGCATGGGGCAGCTCCATAGACTAGGTGGAGCTGATGGTGGCAGGAAGGTACCAAGGCTAGGCCTTGATGTAGGAAAGGCTGAGTGCCAGTCCTGAAATTGTGGGTCTTCCTTTGGAGCACAAAGCAAGTGCTGCTCTTGGGGCTGCCTTATGGAGGTCTCCCAGGGGGTTCCTGGTGCCCCATCCTGACCTGCTGTTGCCCTGGTCTCTTCCAGAGTGGAGGAGGAAGCGGCCCAAAAGAACCTGGCCCTGAAGAAGATTCGTGAGCTGGAATCCCAGATCTCTGAGCTTCAGGAGGACCTGGAGTCTGAGCGGGCTTCCCGGAACAAGGCTGAGAAACAGAAGCGAGATCTGGGTGAGGAGTTGGAGGCCCTGAAAACGGAGCTGGAGGACACCCTGGATTCCACTGCTGCCCAGCAGGAGCTCAGGTGAGCAGTGTGGCCCTTCTGAGGGCCCACCACCTCCAGGCGAGTGTGTGGGGCAGGGTCCCAGGGACACATGGATGTCCCTACAGCTTGGGGGGGAGGGGTGTCAGGGGCCCAGGGCAGCATGGGCCTCCGCGAGTCTTCCCTAGGAATTGATAGCAGCTGGTAGCCTTAGCTCCAGGTAAGGGATGGGCCTTTCTCTGCCTAGGTCAAAGCGGGAACAGGAAGTCAACATTCTGAAGAAGACTCTTGATGATGAAGCAAAGACCCACGAGGCCCAGATCCAGGAGATGAGGCAGAAGCACTCACAGGCAGTGGAGGAGCTAGCTGAGCAGCTGGAGCAGACCAAGAGGGTGCGAGCCTCAGGCTGGTCAGGGACACCGCAGAGCTGGGCATGGGATCCCAGGGAGATGGCAGAGCCAGGGCCACAGGGCCCTCTGCTGCCCCTCATGCTACTGTTGCCCCACGCTCCTCCCCTCCCTCCCCCCGCACTGCCCAACGCCTTCCCTCCCCTCCCACTGCCCTGCACTCCTGGCCATATTTGAAGGTGGCATGTGTGTCCTTGGCCCCCAAGGGCAGCACCGGAGGCCCCAGATGAGGCAACTGCCTGCCGTGCTGGGGGCCTGCTCAGAGAGGTGTGCCCCCTGGGCTGAGCCATCTGGCCATTCCCTAGTCAGCCTCTCACAAGGCATGGCGCAGCCTCTGTCGGCTCAGGAGCCCCTTCTAGTGCTTATCTTGCACCAAGTCTGGTCCAGGAAGGTGTCCTCTCTGGCTCCAGGCCCGCTGCCCTCCAGGGAGCCGCTATCATCCTGACTTGTCTTCTCTCCCCCAGGTGAAAGCCAACCTGGAGAAAGCCAAGCAGGCGCTGGAGAATGAGCGTGCGGAGCTCTCCAATGAGGTGAAGGCCCTTCTGCAGGGCAAAGGGGACTCTGAGCACAAGCGCAAGAAGGTGGAGACGCAGCTCCAGGAGCTGCAGGTGAAACTCACCGAGGGCGAACGGGTGCGGACGGAGCTGGCTGACAAGGTCACCAAGCTGCAGGTGGGTCTGTGGCCCCGGGGCCGCCCAGCAGCAGCCCAGCTCCACTCCTGTCCTCACTCTGCCTCCCTCCCTCCCTCCAAGTTGTGGGTCTGTATCCCTCTTTACAGGCCTCCTCGCTTCTTCTTGATTTCTCCTTGTCCTCACCCAGAGACTGCTCCAAGGTCACCATCATCCCTTCTTTCCTAAATCCCAAGGCCTTTCCTTGTGCTCTTTGCAGCCTTTGGTCCTGCCAAGTAGGACCTTGGTGTTGGCTTGCTCCCAGGGCTTGGGGTCCCCCGGGCCTCTCTGGGCTTCTGTAGCTTTTACCGTTACCTCTGTGCCAGTGACTCCATCTCTTCAGCTGCCTGCTGCTTATCCACCTGGATGTCCCCTGGGTGCCTCCAGCTCCGCGCCTCTCCCCTAAATGCCCCCCCAGCCCCTGGACCTGCCTCAGTTACCCCTCACTCTGCCCACCCCTGAAGTTGCCAAGTTGGCCCTTCCCCACATGTCTTGCTTCCCGCTCCTCTGCTCCTGTTTGCACCACCTTCTTTCAGGGCCCCATTGTCCCCCTGTTTCACCCCATTCCCTGCAGTTGCCAAAAGGAGGTTCCTAATGGCTGCATATCAGTGACTTCCTGTTACCTCTTAGGGGAAAGAAGGATGCCCATGCTTGGCATTGAAGGCCCTTTCCCATCTCCCCAACTCCATCAGATGCTCCCATTTACCTGATGTGACGTGCTGGGCCAGGCTGGCCTCAGGCTGGGGATACTTGCTTTTAAGAAAGCTTTCTTAATTCCCTCAGTTGTCCTGTCCTCCACACTAACTTTTAATTTGGTGGTGCTCAGCCATGAGCAAACTGTACCCCTACACCCTGGAGGGCAGAGCCAGTGCAGGACAGAACAGATGCACAGTAAATGCTGGTGATGCTGTAGTTGGCATTAGGCCAGCCTCAAATCCCCCATCAGACATAGACTGGCTGTTTGACCCTGATAAGTCACCCAGGGTATCAAGGCAGGGAGGCAGGGCCTGGCTCCAGGCCCTGACTCTTCTGCCTCCCACCCCCATAAAGGAAAGAAAAGCAAAGCAAGGACCCTGTGATAAACATACATAGGGAAGCACAGTGACTTGCTGCTCTGGCCACATCCACACATGCAGGATGTTAAAGGGGCTTGAAGTGGCCTCTTTGGGGGTGGTAATCACGTTTGGGAGGTTTTGTGCCCTGCCCCTGGGCTGGGCACTCACTTTGGTGCCTTTGCTTGCATGGCAGGTTGAGCTGGACAACATCACAGGCCTCCTTAATCAGTCCGACAGCAAGTCCAGCAAGCTGGCCAAGGACTTCTCTGCTTTGGAGTCTCAGCTTCAAGACACGCAGGTGAGTGTGTGAAGCCTGGCAGCTTCAGAGCTGCCCACAATGGCCTCACTTCTCACCCGGGCTCAGGGGATGCAGGGCTGGGCCAGGGCCTGTCCTTGCTCCTTCCCAGATCTTCTGGAGGTTACCTTAACTGGCTGCCTAGAGAGCTCTAGGCCATGGGACCAAGGAGGGCAGATCCACGAAGCTTGTGGTGCCCAGATCAAATGAGGCAGAAGCACAGGCTGATCTGTCTCCGCCAGTGGAATCCTAGTATAAGCCCTGAGTGCAGGCTTAGCATGGAGTGGGGAGCACAGGGGCCACTGTGGCCTGTCTCTTCTCGTCTACAGGAGCTCCTGCAGGAGGAGACTCGCCAGAAGCTGAGTCTGAGCACCAAGCTGAAGCAGACAGAGGATGAGAAGGGCACCCTGAAGGAGCAGCTAGAAGAGGAGGAAGAGGCCAAGAGGAACCTGGAAAAGCAGATTGCCACCCTCCATGCCCAGGTACCGGGGACCAGAACCGGAGGAGGGAGGGCAAGGGTCAGGAACCACCCTCCCCTTCCCACTCGGAGGGTCTGAGAGCCTCCATCACCAAAAAGGCCGGCTTCTTGGACCGGGTGGGGTTTGGTTGGTTGGTTTCTGGAGGTAGAAAAGGGACTGCCCTCTTCCCCTGGAGAAAGAGGCTGGCTTCCCTTTATGTACCAACCCCTAGCAGCCAACTGAGATGTGAAGCCAGTTGGTAAGAAATGCTGTTCGGGCAGTACTTGCCTCCATCCTCTCAGCCATCAGCCTCCCTGGCTCTATCCAGCCCTTAGCACTCAGGGCTCCCCATTGACATAACAAAAACTGAAGAGCTTCAGTGCTAGGCGTGAAGTCAGGCTGTGTGGATTGTAAGGACCCTTGGCCCTGGGACCCTCCCCACCTCCCCCTTGGTTCCACAGACCAGGATGTCCTGAAGGCTCAGCTTCCCTGGCTGAGGACAAAGGGAACTGTTTGGGGGAGTAATTAGGTCTGCCCCTCACCCCCGGTCACGCTCCATGACACGGCTGTGATCCTGGCCCTGCTGCCTGAGCGGGACAGACCAGCCTGGGAGCAAGGGCAGCCAAGCTCACTGACCATGGGTGTGTGTGCACCTACCTGCAGGTGACTGACATAAAGAAGAAGATGGAGGACGGTGTGGGTTGCCTGGAGTCGGTGGAGGAGGCCAAGAGGAGGCTGCAGAAGGACCTGGAGGGGGTGAGCCAACGGTATGAGGAGAAGGCCGCGGCCTATGACAAGCTGGAGAAGACCAAGACACGGCTGCAGCAGGAGCTGGACGACCTTCTGGTCGACCTGGATCACCAGAGGCAGATTGTCTCCAACCTGGAGAAGAAGCAGAAGAAGTTTGACCAGGTGGGGAAGGTGGCCACAAAGCCCCTGAGGAGGGGTGGGGGCGCTCTGGGAATCCATTCTGGCCCACGAGGCTGATGGCCTATTATCCCTCAGCTCCTGGCAGAGGAGAAGACCATCTCGGCCAAGTATGCCGAGGAGCGCGACCGGGCCGAGGCTGAGGCTCGCGAGAAGGAAACCAAGGCCTTGTCCCTGGCCCGGGCACTGGAAGAAGCCATTGAGCAGAAGGCTGAGCTGGAACGCCTCAACAAGCAGTTTCGGGCCGAGATGGAGGACCTGATGAGCTCCAAGGATGATGTGGGCAAAAGTGTGAGTCACTGGACTGTGGGCTGCGAGATGGCAGGGATGTGGGGCAAGAACTCAGCTGCTCCGTGCTGGTGTCCAGACCAGAGGAAATAGAGCAGATGATTGTGGCTCTGGCCGTGACCCAGCTAGGTGCGGACAGACGCTGATTTGAACCCTTAGGGGTATGAAGTGAAGGTTCTGCCCCCAGGAATGTCCCTGGTCTGCTTCCTGTGTGGAAGTTATTGTTTATATTATATGTCAGAGATTGGTTTTCTTCCTATCATGAACCTGAAGGCTCGGACTTTGGCTCTACTTTGATCTAAGTGCTTCAGTTCCACCCCACCCCCCCACCAGATTGTATTAGGGTCTGAGCAGTTGGCAGGCTCGAAACTTGTGGCAGGGGTGCTCGGTTTGAGGGTGATGGGTCTGAGCGGTTCCAGCGGTGAACACTGCTCAGAAGTGTCTGAACTTTGGGACCAGAGTCAGTGACCTGAGAGTGGCTGTCCCTGACTGGTTTGGTTATTACCCTGTGGGCAAGGAGTCACACAGGGTGTGCCCTTGGCCCACAGGTCCATGAGCTAGAGAAGTCGAAGCGGGCCCTGGAACAGCAAGTGGAGGAGATGAAGACCCAGCTGGAGGAGTTGGAAGATGAGCTCCAGGCCACTGAGGATGCCAAGCTGCGTCTTGAAGTAAACCTGCAGGCACTCAAGGCCCAATTTGAACGGGATCTCCAGGGTCGCGATGAGCAGAGTGAAGAGAAGAAGAAGCAGCTGGTCCGACAGGTGAGGCTCTGTCCAAAGGGAGCAGATGGCACCAGTTTTGGAATCTGAGTCCTCAGGTTCAAATCCCAGCATCTAGGACAAGGCTCTTAGTCCCCAGGGTCTTGTTTTCCTCTCCCAATAGGAAGAACCCTGCTACTGCCTGTAGTAGCCTAGGTTCAAGGTGCTGGCAAAGACTCCCTCATCTTGAGGCCTTTTTGTTTTTTGTGGCCCCATCCAGCATGGTTTGATCCTCTTCCTGAGGGTGCCTGGCAAAAAGGGCCCTCGCTCCCCAGCTTGGCCTCTTATCCCAAGAGCAGAGGTGGTGGGGGGCTCGGTGTGGCCAGTGCTGGCAGGGCGGGGAGGCTCAGCTTCTGTTCTGTGCACCCTCAAGGTCCGGGAGATGGAGGCCGAGCTGGAGGACGAGCGGAAGCAGCGCTCCATGGCTGTGGCCGCCCGGAAGAAGCTGGAGCTGGACCTGAAGGACTTGGAGGCCCACATCGACTCAGCCAACAAAAGCCGGGACGAGGCCATCAAGCAGCTACGCAAACTGCAGGTGAGCCCCCATGGCCCCAGGACCAGGCCCCAGCCCCAGGGCCAAGTGCTCAGTGCCCGTGGTGCCAGCGCCCACCCTCTCCCTCCTCATCCCACAGGCCCAAATGAAGGATTACATGCGGGAGCTGGATGACACCCGGGCTTCGCGAGAGGAGATCCTGGCCCAGTCCAAGGAGAATGAGAAGAAGCTCAAGAGCATGGAGGCGGAGATGATCCAGCTCCAGGAGGAGCTGGCGGCTGCTGAGCGTGCCAAGCGCCAGGCCCAGCAGGAGAGGGACGAGCTGGCAGACGAGATCGCCAACAGCAGTGGCAAAGGCGCCCTGGCTCTGGAGGAGAAGCGGCGGCTGGAGGCCCGCATCGCGCAGCTGGAGGAGGAGCTGGAGGAGGAGCAGAGCAACACGGAGCTGGTCAATGACCGGCTCAAGAAAGCCAACCTCCAGGTGTGTGCTAGGGAGCTGCCCGCAGGGCCCGCCGCACCCGCTCTCATGTTCCAGGGGGGCCCCCGCAGCCACTCACCTGCCCCGGGCTGACCCGCCTTCTCACCCACAGATTGACCAGATCAACACTGACCTGAACATGGAGCGTAGCCACAGCCAGAAGAATGAGAATGCACGCCAGCAGCTGGAGCGCCAGAACAAGGAGCTCAAGGTGAAGCTGCAGGAGATGGAGGGCACGGTCAAGTCCAAGTACAAGGCATCCATCACTGCCCTGGAGGCCAAGATCGCCCAGCTTGAGGAGCAGCTGGACAACGAGACCAAGTATGGGCCTTGGCAGGCTGGTGGGTGGGCCTGGGTGGGCAGGCTGGTCCTTCCCTGAGGCGCAGCCCTCTGGCCTCCCACCAACCGGCTCTTTTCTGGGCTTCAGGGAGCGCCAGGCGGCCTGCAAGCAGGTGCGGCGGGCGGAGAAGAAACTCAAGGACGTGATTCTGCAGGTGGATGATGAACGACGCAACGCAGAGCAGTACAAGGACCAGGTGGGTGCACGCCCCCAGGCTCCCACTCCTCTCCCCCCCATGGCTTGCAGCCTCCCGTGACGCTCTCCTGTCTTACACAGGCTGACAAAGTGACCGTGCGTCTGAAGCAGCTGAAGCGGCAGCTGGAAGAGGCGGAGGAGGAGGCACAGCGAGCCAATGCATCCCGCAGGAAGCTTCAGCGGGAGCTCGAGGACGTCACTGAGACGGCTGATGCCATGAACCGTGAGGTCAGCTCTCTCAAGAACAAGCTCAGGTGAGACCCTATATCCAGCCAGGAGGGACGCTGAGGCGTGAGGGCTCCTGGGCCGGCCACTAACCCCTGCACCTTCTCTAGGCGCGGCGACCTGCCCTTTGTTGTTCCCCGCCGCGTGGCCCGGAAAGGCCCCGGAGAGTGCTCAGACGATGAAGTGGATGGCAAGGCTGAAGCCGGGGATGCCAAGGCTCCTGAGTAGAAGTCCTGCCTCCTGGACCCCCGGGCTGTCTCTCCCCCCGCCCCTTGCCTGCTGTGATGGTGCCCCCCCCATCCTACTCCTCCCCTTTTCATCGTGTGCCTTGGTGCAGGCGCTCGGCTTCTTCCCTGTTCTTCCTCTCCCTCCTCTCCCTCCTCCTCCTTCTCCTCACCCCTGAATCACATACCAAAGAGTCCAGTCTGGGGCCTCTGGCCTGACATGGCATTGTTGGGGAGCCAAGCCCACTCTCTCCCCCAAATCCATAGTGCTGGGGCCAGGGAGGGAAGGAAAGATGGTTTTCTATTCATCTATTTTTCTTCAAATTAGAGTTTTGATAGTGAGAGCCCTAGGACAGTTCCTGCCACCCCCTACCCCCTTCCTCCTTTGCTGTTGGCAATCACATTGGGTGATCTCACAGCCCTGCCTGGCTCCTCGAGCCCCAGACCCATGGGCAGGAGAAGGGGCTGCGGGCTGGAGTCAGGAGAAGATGAGAGGCCTCCCAGAGCCGCTGCCAAAGTTGTCAGCCCCCAGCCTTGTTCAAGTGCAATGATTATGCTCCTATACCCAATCCCTGAGGAACCTGCCAGCTGAGTGCGCTTTGTCTGGCCTGGGGGCAAGGGGCAGGTGCAGGTGGTTTTTCCTGGTAACTCTTGGGGACCAAATCTCTTTCAAGGACTCTTCTCATCAAGCCTGGCCATATAGCAGGGCCAGAGGCCCAGGGTATGGGGCAGCTCATTCTGTACCCCAAAAAGTCCTTAGGCTACACAGTCTGCGTCTCAAGAATAAAAGAAAGGTCTTGGTCACTGCCTTCCCCCCAGACCACAGTTCTGGGGAGCAGTCTGCGTTTTCTCCACCATACACTGGTTGCTGGATTTACCTTCTTAACTGTATTGTACGTGCTGCACCACTCAGACTTACCTACCTATGAGTGAAGAAAACCCATCACCAACCCCACAGACCGCAAACTATGTAAAGCTCCATTCTGCCTGCGAGCTGAGGTCAGGCCCCAGTGGCTGTCATGGAGAAATTCAGGCCCCGCCCATTTTTTATATAAGAAAAGTGCCTTAGTGTATGTCGCAGCTGCCGCGGCATCTCAATAAAAAGCCACGCGCTGCAGACTGTCTGACACGTGTCCTGTGTGTTCTTGTGTAGTGGGGAGGGGGTTCTGCTCCACCTGGGCACAGTGGTACAGTTGCCAGGGGCTGCCCACATTGTTCCAGCCTTCCCTCCTCCCCTACCCTCCCACAGGCAGTGGTGGACTTTGCGGGGGGGGGGGGGGGGGGGTGGGGGGGGCAAGGTGAAGGTTCTCTCCTCTCCCCACCCACCATCTTGTCTTTTCTGCTTTTCTTCCCCTTGATTTTATTGCCTCTTAATAGGTAGAAAGGCAGTTATTAGCTGAGAAGTCGGGCAAAACTCTGAGACTCGGCCTTTCTCACAACCCTGGAGTGGATGGTGTAATTGTGGTCTTTGCTGTGATCCCGAGAAAAAGGGTGAAGAACTCTGATCTCCCCCCACGCCCACCCCTTTGGCCTTCTGGATCCTTCCTGGAATAATGTTTTTTAAGCAAATGAAGGAAATGCTCATTTTCAGGTCAAGGTTCGTGAAAATAAATATGTCATTTTTCCCCCACACAAGTCCACAGATGCCCTGGCTGTGGGTGCTTACCCTAGTAACAGGGGACAAGGCTCCTTCTATAAGCTGTGCACAGAGCAGTGAATCAGGGAGCCGGAGCCCAGCAGAGGCATCAGGAGGTCCCAGGGTCCCCTGGGAGCTGAGGCACATGAGATCCTGCACAGACAGCTTAGAAGCTTCTCTGCCAACTGCCTCATTTTACAAAGGAGGAAACAGGATTTAATCCAGATCCACCAGGGAACAAGCATTCCAGGGTGGATTTGAATCCAGGCCCTCCAAGTCCATCCCTGCTATGAAGGATCCTCTTGCCAAGGTGTGTCTAGAGACCAAGATGGTGAGCCTGGGTGACGTGGATACAGGGATAGCCCATCTGGGGATATCTTAGCTACTTCCTCCCACCATTCTCAATTAAGGGAAAATGAGAAGCAGGTCCTGCCTACCAGGTAGATGTTTTGTCTGGGAGTTGACAGGTGGTGAGGGAGACTGGTAGATAGCGCCTTATTCCTGGGTCTTGGGGCTCATCCCTATTCCCTCCTGGTGCTTTCCAGCCTGTCAGCATAATATCCTAGAGTGGGCTCACGGGGTCTGGACTCCAGATAACCTCTGCTTCAGGGAGAGAGGCCTGCAGTCAACTGCAGTCCTAGGTTCAAAGAAAGGTAGAGAAACCCATCTGTCTTGTAGCCAGGCCAGGTAACACCACTGTGGGACGTTCCAACTGTGCCCGGGGGGAGCAGAGTGGCTGTAGCCCGGGAAGGGACATGGGATTTTGTACTTGGTGTTGCTTTTGCAAAGTCACGGTCATTAACAGGGTCAGGGGTGGGGACGTGCTCTAGAGAAGGCAGTGGTTCAGGTGGGCTGAACAGAGGGCAGATTCTAGTGAAACTGGGGAGGGGATGATACTCCAAGTGCAGCAGAACTGGGGTAGAAGGGGATGGAGGCAGGAGGCGAGGAGGAAAGAAGGAAGCAAGCCTGCCATAGGAACACTACACCAGCCTGGAGAGGAAGGTGCTCTTAGCTCCCTTTAGCATTGGGGAATGCTAATGGAACTGAGGGAGACAGTTCACAAATTAGATTCATAGCTAGTAAGTATTGGAGGTCAAACTGAACTCAGATCTTTTTTTTTCTTTTTTTTAGAGGGAGGAAAGGTAGGGCAATTGGGGTTAAGTGACTTGTCCAAGGTCACAGGGTTAGTTTTTGTGAACTCAGATCTTCTTGACTCCAAGTCCCCCTAGCAGCCAGCGGCAGCATTGCATATTGTGAGCAGAACATAGTATTTGAAGGAATAAAATTAGATCAGGCTGGAAAATTAAGGTGTAGAGATCCTTGAATGCCAAGTGAAAGAAGATTTGAACATGGCTCAGGAAGCCACTGGGTAAGAGTAGAACTGCAGGGGAGTCAGAATTATGGACAGGAGGGGCAGCTAAGTGGCACAGTGAATAGAGCACCTGCCCTGGAGTCAGGACGACCTGAGTTCAAATTCGGCCTCAGACACTTGACACACTAGCCGTGTGACTTTGGGCAAGTCACTTAACCCCAACTGCCCTCCAAAAAGCAAAAAAAAAAAAAAAATGGACAGGAACAATGGGTGAGGAGGGGGGGAGGGTGACAGAACCTAGGGACTGGTCTTTCCCCTTCCCAAAACAGGAGTGTTTTCCCGTCTTCAGACCAGGGCATCTCTCCTCCCGTAATTTCCTTTTCCCAGCTTTGTAGAAGGCATTTAGGCGTCATGCTGCCACCTTCTCTTAAGACCGTGCTAGGCTGACCATCACCTGCTGCTGCTGAAGGGTGGTCAGGCAGCTGAGGCCACTGGTCATCTGCTTCTGAGGTGGGATTGACCAGGGAGCGAGTTTGAGAGGAAATTTGAGGATATGAGAGAGGCTCAGCTTAATAGAGAAAACCCTGGGCAGGGAGTCAGAATACCCAGACTCCAGTCCCTGCTTTTGTACTAACTTGGAGAGAAGTTCATCATTTTCCCTTAAGCCTCAGTTTATCTTGCTGGTGGATGGGACTTCATTCCAGTCCTTTGTGATCCCATGGACATGGCTTTCCCTCAGTTTAGGAATTTCAGCAGCCTGAGATGGTACAGAGGACTGTGAGGGGCAGCACGGGGCACCAGGCTTTGGCCAGTAAGCAGGAAGCAGATCTAGGTGTGGGCTAGAATGGCCGACCCGAGGAGGGGAGAAATGGAGATGGATAACGATTCTCTCAAATCCTTTTATCCCCGAGTGGGCTGAGACGGCTTCCTGCTCCCCGCCCCACCCATGGCCCTCTGGCTGTCATTGTTAATGCCAAAAGGCCTCTAGACTCAGGAAGAGAGCCGCTTGTGAACGTGGCTGAGAGAATCCCACTGCAGGGTGTGATCCAATGAGATACACGGAAGGGGCCCAGGCGAGCCTCAAGGCTAGCTTTTAGAGCTTTATTATTAATGGCAGAACTGGCAAATCCTTTAGAGTAAGGGTTCTTAACACTTTTGTATGGGTGTCATGGACATCTTGGCAAACTTCTTTTCAAAATAATATTTCAAACCCGTAAAATGTGTAAAAGTTTTGTGGACCCCAGGTAAAGATCCCCTGCAGAAGGTGAAGAGTTGGAGCAA
The DNA here is from genome assembly GCA_028627135.1 of Pseudochirops cupreus. Taxonomy (NCBI): domain Eukaryota; kingdom Metazoa; phylum Chordata; class Mammalia; order Diprotodontia; family Pseudocheiridae; genus Pseudochirops; species Pseudochirops cupreus. The sequence goes on from CM053581.1 coordinate 407,583,122, forward strand.
CTGTGCACGAGCCCTTAGACCAGGGGATGTCCGAGCTGGGAGGGGCCTGAGAAGAGGGGATGTCCGAGCTGGGAGGGGCCTTAGAACAGGAGGTGTTAGAGCTGGGAGGAAACTTAGAACAGGGGGTGTCAGAGCTGGGAGGGAGCTTAGTAGACACAACATTTAATTGAATCACACTGACTACCATGTTTAAACATTTTCTGTGTGCAAAGCATTGAAAAGCAATGTAATATGACCCCCGCCATAAGCTCCTTAGTCTATAAGGGAAGAGGGGATATGTGCACACATCAGATGGAGGGAGCGCTTTTAGCTGGAAGAATCACGGAGGACTTCGTGGAGGAAGTGGCGGCTGGGCCGAGCCTTGAGGAGGAGGTCAGGATGAGCAGAAGATGCTCCAGGCCTGGGGAAGATTGTGGCTGGAGCCCAAGAGCAGAGGAACAAAGCAAACAGAAAAGAAACTGAGCGGGAAGGCAAACCCCCAAAGAAAGAGGGAGCCTCCAGTCCGGGGGGTCGGGGTGGTACTTTTTCCTGTGGGTGATTTTTTTTTCCTCAAAATCTTGGAGTTTATGGAGCCTCGTACATAAAAGGGCTGCTGGTGAAGGGCTGTCCACAAGCATTCATTAAGTGTTTACTATTTCACAGATATGTGCTGAGCTCTGGGGGTTACAAAAAAGGCAAAGATGTGAAGGCCATATGAAAATAAGCTGAATGAGTAAAATAGCAAGGTCTTGATCATATTTTGGTTGTGTCTGACTCCTCGTGACCCCATCTGGGGTTTTCTTGGCAGAGATCCTGGAGAGATCTGCCATTATCCTTCCCCAGTTCATTTTGCAGATGAGGAAACTGAGGCCAACAGGGGGAAGTGACTTGCCCAGGGTCACACAGCTAGTCAGTGCCTGGGTCTGAATTTAAACTCGGGTCTTTCTGATGCCAGCCCTCCATCCACTGCGCCACCTAGCTGTCACATGTAAGTGAAAAGGGGCTTAAAATGTAGTGGACTGGACTGCCTAGTTGCTGGTGAGTTCCACTTCATCAGAGTCTAAAGGCAAAGACCAGATAACATTTGGCAGGTATGCTAGAAAAGATTGATATAAAAACAATCCAGCTCATTAAGGAAAAAGAAAATCTGCATGTACATACAGAAAGCACTGGGTGCATGTGATGGGGACATTTCCTGTCTAGAAGGAGTGGCTTTGCACACAGTAGGTGCTGTGTTCCATGTGGCTGAAGTGAGGTGGTGGAAACATGAGTGGGCTGAAGAGGAAAGAGGTTTCTGGAGGGCAGCAGGAGGGTGGGCTGGCTGCCTGAGCACTCCCAAGCTGTCTTCAGTCCTCCATTCACTCCAGAGCCCAGAGGAGGTGAGTATGGAAGGGCATGAGGAAAATTAGAGCTGGCTGGGGAAGGCCTGCTGATGTGGGAGGGCCCCGGATGGGCATAACAGCACCTTGGGGGCATGAAGAGCAGCATTCTGCCACCATCTCCATTAGTGGGAATCCAATTTCCAAATGGTCCCCTAAGCTTTGCTTCCAAATCAGGCCCTTGAGGAGCAGGGCCAGGTGTGGGGAGAGGAAGGGTTTGGGGAAAAGCCTGCATCTCTTCTGTCTCCTGGCGCTGTCATTTCACAGCATCCTTGAATGTTTGAGCTGGGAGGGACTAACCCAGCTTTGTTCCAGAGGACCTCTAAGGTGGTCTGCCTCCTTCACCTTATAGAGGGATGCTTAGAGCTGAACCAGACCAACATTTTAGAGATGATGAAACAGAGATCAAGGCTGAGGACAAAACCCCCACCCAAGTTCTGACATTCTATGTTCTGCCCTCCCACCCTGACATTCCCTGTTGTAAGGGCCCTCCCAGCCCTGACATTCCCTGTTCTAAGGGCCCTCCCAGCTTCATTCCCTATTTTAAAGTCACTCCTGGCTCTGACATTCTGTTTTCAGTTTTCGCTTAAAAGAGTAAAGGAGCAGGAGAGGCCCCTCTGACCCCAGCTCACACTGCATCTTCTCCCCGACCCTACAATGTTCTCATTTTGCACAGTCTGGGCCATTCTTTCTGTTTACCACAGGGAAAGGTCTGGTGACCTGGGCTGTTTTCTCACAGGCTCAGAGTCATGGTGAAGGTCTCCAGTCCTTACTCTGGCCCCTGGTGGGAATCAATCATGACTAGGCAGGGTCAACAACAAACAAGGATCGTTGTGAAGTGGGTAGAGGCTAGGTGTGGATTCTGGAATGTCTGCTTTCAAATCCCACTGGGAAATTTGCTAAGTACATGACATAATATCTCAGAGTCTAACCCTGTGTCAAACCCACCTAAAAGAGTTCACAATGTCTGCCCCAAGCACGTGAAGACTTCCCTGCTGAGACGGGCAGAGGAGAACGATTTGTTCCAATGGCCATGAGAGTGGCTGAATTGATCCAGGTGCTTGCAGCACCTAGAGCTTGGTTAAGCAATGAAGGTGCCAAGGCCACCCACTGCACCCCAAGCCATCACCAGCCATCCTGGCTTTTGATGGCTCTGGAGAGAGTTCATACAAAGCTACCCGACCAGGCAACCTCCTTAATCATTTCAGATGGTCATCCATGATGTCGAATCTCAGAACCAGGATGGGGTTTAGGGACCATTTAGCTAGTCCTCATTTTACAAAGACCCAGACAGGACTGGCGCTTCTCTCAAGGCCACAGAGTCAGGAGCAGAGTAGGGGGCAGGCTCCAAAAATCCACGCCTAATTCCTGTGCCTCATGTGTCCACTAGATGGAGATCTGAACTTGAGAATGGGAGAGTTAGGTTCCCCAATTTGTTGTGGGAGGGGAGAATTCCTCAGTCTACAAGACCGTGGCTGGAAGACTCACAGAAAATGGAAGCATGGGTTCTGTAGCAGCAGATACACTCTGCCGTAAAGATCAGAATTTAGAACTGGAAGAGACCCCAGACATCACTTCTCCAATAATCCAGCCCAGAAATGGGAAGGCATTTGCCGTTACTAGCTCACGGCCAATGAGGCCCTGTGACTCTGCTGCCCTCATGACCTAAGCCACCATTGTTGTTACTGAGACTTCAGGCAAGCCTTCAGGAAGGCTTGCTGTTCCCAGGAATCACCACAAAGGGAGAACATGTCTCTGGCACTTCCTAGAATGTAAACTCCTGGAGAATAGGGATTGCTTTTGCTTTGTTTCTATACCCTTAGTACTGAGCATAGTGACTGGCAGGCCATGGGCAACAAGCATTTATTAAGCCTTTGATGTAAGCCAGACACTGTAAGCCAAAGCACTGCGGGTAGGAGTTTCCATTCTAGCAGAGGAAGCCACCATATATGGAGAACTGGAAAGAGGCAGGGGAAGAGAGGACGAACTCTCCATGGTGTTGGGTCATGGTGGTGAAGTCTGTAGAGACAGAAGAGCAGCCAGGAAGGGAATGGATAGCCAGCACATAATAAATAAAAAGCTTGGTGATTGATCCATTGGCAGTGATCATGGGATCATAGGTTTAGAGCTGGTCACCTTGTGGGTGATCCAGCTCAACCCCCTAATTTTGCAGATGAGAAAACGGAGACCCAGAGAGTCTAGCAAGTATCTGAGGCAAGTCTTCCTGACATCAAGTTGCGTTCTGATTATACTGATTCAACTCTCAATCTTTCCACAGCTGTTTGCTAAGTGTAGGCAGTTAGATGACTCTGGGGACAAAGCACTGAGAATGAAGGGAGTTGGGAACACTCAAATCTAGCCTCAGAGAGTTAACTAGTTGCATGACCCTGGGCAAGTCACTAGACATCTGCACGTCTCAGTTTCCTCAACTATAGAATGGGATAATAATAGCACCCACTTTCCAGGATCAAATGAGATAATATTTATAAAAGTGCTTAGCACATAGTTGGTGCTATTGTTATATGGTTTGCATTCTAAGTACTAAACATTGGGTATAAAAGAACAAAAACAGAAACCTCCCTGTCTTCAAGGCACCAAAAGCATGCTTAGTGGTGGCTATGGAATCTCCAGCTTTGTTATCTTATTCTAACCCATATCTTTCTGTATATGTAGATGTGATGAATAGTAAAGGCACCTTTTATGATCTTATTGGCTGCAGTGTATGAATGGTCTGGCTCCCCAAGCTGTCCTTGTGATTATTTTTGAAGACATTCACCCTCTGCCAGTTTTGTAGGACATCAACTGCTGTGTGTGTAATAGGGGCTATCCCAGGAATTGGCCATGTACATTGGCCTCTTGCCAAAGGATATGGGCTGTACTTTGCTGGGTTGATGTAGCAGCTCTGTATTACCCCAACCCTCACACCCCATGGCTGGGAGTTCAGTAGAGTCAAAAAGGATGGAACACTGAGCATCATGGAGGATTTTTCACAGTGGAAAAATGCACTATGCCCTCCACCCCAAGTCAGGCTGTTAAAGGAGCTCCTCATCCCTTTGGAAGGCTTCCAGGACCACCTTTCATTAGACTTCCAGCAAATGTGGAGAAAATTGCTCTTTCCTCACTCTTCTCATTGTCCCTTGCTCCCCACCCCTTATCCCTGTGACTACAGCACCAGGACATGGCAATCAGCATGCGCTTCTGGAGGCGGGGAGGGGGGAGCCTGAACCTGGCTGTCTCCTTCTGCCTTTGTGTTTCTTCCCTAAATACAGCTCTTGTCACCAGCAACCAAAAATCTTCAAAAAGGAATGTTTCCAGCTGCCTCCTGAATTCCTGGGCTCCTGAGCTGGTGCTTGCTATCCAGTGGGAAATGATTGCCTTAAGAGCAGGTTTCTCAGGGAAGAACACCACCACCAGAAAGATGCTGTAGCCATGGACTAAGACAGCTTGAGCCATGTCTTGGATGGCCAGAAGACCTGGATCTTGTGAGCTGGACGTTGGGAGTGCCTCTGCCTTGCAAGAGGGTATAATCGTACTTATTGAGGGGTTATTGTTGTCATTGAGGGTATAATAGCACCTGTGTTGAGGGGTTATTGTTTTGTGTTTTAAGTATGTGCTAATATGTGCCTCTCAGCTTTGGGATTTCTCTTGTGGTGGAAGAGATAAATAGCTGTCCCATACCAGATAGCTATTTTATGCATTGAGTAAAATCTTCTGAGAAAAGGTATTAATCCTTTTAGGGGAAAGTTCTCTGGAGTTCTAATTTAGGGTAGGGACAAGAAGACAGAGAGATAATGATCCCTCTTTGGGTGGGTCAGACTTTCTTCTGAAGGAATCCTGTCTATGTGAGTCCAAAACCCTTTGTTGGAGGAATTCCCTTGGTCACTTCTAAAGAAGAGCATATGAATACTGAAATCAGCAGGCTCTCAGAGGACTCTGGGTCCTCAATGTTCCTTAGAATCTCATGGTCAAAGGGATCAGATCAGTTAACACAGAATCTGAGATTTGGAGAACCATCTAATCCAATCTGAACTAGACCCCTCCCCCATTCCCTGCACCCACCTTCTTTAACAACCCTGACAAATGGTTTTCCAACCTCTGCTTGAAAATTTCCAGTGATGGAGAACCTCACTACCTGTAAAGGCAGCCTGTGCCACTTCGGAATGACTCTCATTATTAGGGAGATTTCCCCCTAATGGGAACAATAACCTAGACTTGGCTCTGCTGTGCCCTCTCCAATCATAGGATCAAAGGATTTATAGCTACTAGGCATAGTTAACTCTTTCATTTTACAGAGAAGGAAACTGAGGTCCAGGGAGATTAAATGTGAGACTTTCCCAAAGTCTTACACCCAGCAAATGTAAAAGGGACTTGGCCCTTCTGAGCCCTGTATGTATCAGTGGACACAGTGCCCACGCAGATCTTGGAGCAAGTGCAGATGTTTGGTTACTGGTTCTGGTTCATGGGTTAGGTCCAAGTCCATGCCAGGGTTCAGTCGAGCCTAATCTGCCAGCACAGCTTTGGGGCCCAGCCCAGCCCAGCAGCAGATCGCTGTGGTCTTCTGGAAGAGTCAGCTCAGATTTAGGAGACCAAGGTAGCATTAAGAAAGAATGCACTCCAAGGCATTGGAAACCTTAGTACTTCTTTTCTTGCTATGTGTTTTCAGTAAACATCCTTTTGTAAAAGTGTATTGGAGGCAGCTGGGTAGCCTTGTAGATCAAGCACTAGATGCGGAGTCAGGAAGATCTAAGTTCAAATTTGACCTCAGGGGGGGCGGAGCCAAGATGGTGGTGTAGCAGCAGCAACATATCTCAGCTCTCACATAGCCACCCCAAAATACCCATAAAATAGGACTCTAAACCAATCCTGGAATTCCAAAACGCACACAAAGATACTTCCCACTAAAGTCAGCTCGGCTACAAGGAAACATATCAGCACTGCGAATGGAAACCAGCCTGCCCTGAAGACACAGCTGTGCCCCAGGGCCGGCTGGACGGGAGGAGCTGAGGAGCCTCTCAGGTGAGTGGATTAGCAGCAGCTGCCAGTGGGAATTGTGAAAGGGGGAGATAAGCAGTCCAGCAAAAGGCCTCCAGAGTGGAAAAGCAAAAGGCAGAGGTTTTGCACCCGCCTCAGCATTGCAGCTTCCCGCCCGCGGCCTGCAGGCAGCAGGGGGACTGAGCGATTGTTCTCAGGCCAGGG
>CM053581.1:407590175-407611851 GCA_028627135.1 Pseudochirops cupreus
AAAAAAAATAAATGCCCAAATTAGCTATAAAGGACACATGAAGGAAGACTGTCTGAATCCAGAGAAAAAACTGACAACTAGAAGTATATAGAGAATGATTTAACATATATGTATATATGGTGTATATGTGTGTAAACATATATGTGTGTGTTTGTGTATACACATGTATTTGTGTCTAATGGTAGAGATCTCCAAGGTGACGGGGGGAGAAAAGGGAAAAAAAGAAATTTACATGACAACTTCATTATATATTTAAAAGGAATAGCAAGCTGTAGAAAATAGATTTGTAGTTTCGTGTGCCATCATCTTTTTTTTTTATTATTCTATATTTTGGAAATATTTGGTTTATTCTATAAATTAAAATTAAATAAATAAACAAAAAAAAATTTTGACCTCAGACTCTTACTAGCTGTGTGACGGTGGGCGAATCACCTCACCCTGTTGGCCTCAGTTTCCTCATCTGTAAGACAAGCTAGAGAAGGAAATGGCAAGTCACTCCAGCTTCTCTGCCAGGAAAACCCATGGAGAAATCCAAAGGGTCCAAAGAGCAGGGCATGACTAAAGAACAACAAAAAGTGGTTGATGTCAATTGGTTACATAGGCATTAATCACTGGCAGTTGATACTGAGGAGAATACGCCGGAACAGGCATTCTAGCCAGTAGCACTGCTCCAGCCCTTCAAGGGTGTTCCTAAATCCCTAAGAGGGGAGATGCCCCCTTGCCTGACTCAGCCTGTCTCCTTCTAAGGGGCCATATAAGCATCAGAGGGGAGATTATTTGAAGCCAGACCCTCCAACTTCAGAATAATACCCTTCACACTGGACCATACTGCCTCCCATTAAAAGGTTTTTATTGATCCTTTTAAAAATCCCATAAAGTAGATCTGGCCCTCCGAAACTGGTGCTCCAAGCTCTTGCCCCCTGATCTTTTCAATTCAGTTCTTAAACCTCCCTTTACAATCTCCAACACGGCAGGTCAGTTGTGACCCTAAAGCAGTTTATTACTTACCTAAATGTTAACAGCAACAACAACAGGGAATAGGGAGGGTTGGTGTCACACACGGCCCCGTCAGCCCATTTCATTCTCCTGACGTCAAGAAGTGGGATTAAACAGTTTCTTGTAAGAACGTCTTTGAAGGCTGTCCAAATACCAGGGCAGTGCGTGTTTCCCCTGGTGCTGGCTGCCGCCCAGTGGACCTATGGACTCAGATAACGAAGACTCTGGCATCCTGTTTGTTTTTTTTCTCTGAACTGTCAAACATTTATAGGATGTATCAGATTATCCCTGCCTTTCCTCTCTTTCTCTATTACACATTCCGTGATTTGTTATTTCTCTCCAAGGACCCCATAACATCTATCCCAGAAAACAATTCCTTCTGATTGCTGAGAATCAGACACAGAAGAACCATTTCCTTCATTGCTTGCTCAAACATTTGAAATATGATATTATTATTGACAAGTCAAGAAATTATCAGTTACTCTGCTTGAGGGAGAGAGGGAGGGAGAAAGAGACAGACTGAGACAGGCAGAGAGACAAAGAGTGATCCAAGCAGGTCTACTAAGGGGGAAGCTTTTCCTAGGTCAGTGGCCAGTTGAGTCAAGGATGACGCTGAGGACGCTGTGGCGCCATTAGCAGAATCAGAGATGTAAAAATGAAGGATGTTCATTGATGGTGGTTATCAGTGTTATGATCTCCTTCTTCCCCGGCATTTTAGCCTTTAAGCTTGGCCTAGAAAGCTTTATGAGCTTGGCCTTTGGTGATAGACTGGCCGCTTGCGTCAGTCCTGAAATGATGGCTTGGGGCTCTTAGAGCCAGACCCCTGTTAATTATTCATCTGGTAGTTGGAGGATGTGGCAAATACCTCTTCCGGAGCTGACCTTCCCTCCCCACCCTCTTTACCCCTTCACTCTTGCCCTCACAATAGCCCTGGAGAGTTAGGAAGGCTTAGGGGAAGAGTTCTATGAACTGGTTATGTTTATCTATAGATAGATAGATAGATAGATAGATGTAGATGTAGATATACATATATAGATATAGATAAATATAGATATGTATACACATATACATACACATATGTATACATATATACACATGTACGTATACATGTGTATGTATTTGCACTATTAAAATTATATAACTAGAAATATACATATACACACATACATGCATATACAGTTTCAAACTATTAAATTATCAAATATGATAGTTTACATATACAGTATCAAACTATTAACTATCACATATTTTAAAAAATGAGCTGGATAACTGCATTTCAACATAATTGTTCTTCCTTGCGTTTTATTTTATACACTTAAAAAATATGGTTCTGAGAAAGAGTCCGTATGCTTTACCTTGCCAGGCTCACCAAGGGGACCCGGTGAAACACCCCTATCGGAACATGGGGAGGGCATTGTCCCAGGCTGCGAGAGACAGAGGAGAGGATAAAAGTGATGTTTTTTGATAAGTGATAAAAATGAGTATTTTTCAAAGACTTAGTAGCTCGCATCAGCACACTGACCAGCCAGGATCCCGGAGGCTGCTGAGCGAGCTCGCTCCCCCTCGCCGACCGAAGACGTGCATTGAGGGGGCAGTTGTTCTGTTTGTCTGATATTTTTTATAAGAATTTGTTTTCTTTTTTTCTCAGTGGTGATGGGTAGAAGGGAGAGAAAATGAATACTTGTTAATTAAAGAAAATAAAATTTTATTTTAAAAAGTAGTCTAAGACATAAGAGAGAGCAGATTGTAGCAGGGGTTATACAGTGGGATCACTGTTTTGGGGCTATGGGTAGGGGAAAGAAGGGGAGAAAATTTGCAACTCAAAATCTCGTAGAAATGAGTGATGTAAACAAGAAAATAAATTAATTAATATTTAAAAATAAAATAAAATATGTTGCTCTAAAAAAAATAGTCTAAGGTCTTCAAAGTGCCCTCCCTTCAGCCTGGGAAAAGCAGGCCTCCCTTTGGGCGTCTCTAACATCCTCTAAGCTGTTCTCTCCCATCTGTCCTGTGGGATGTTCCTTTCTGGCGGGAGTGATGGAAGTCAAGAGTAGAAGGTTCTGTGGTAGGGGGAAGAGGCTGCAGCTTCAGGCAATAGTGAGCCTTTAGGATCATAGAGGTCTAGAAGCAGAAGGAACCTCAGAGGCCACAGACACCAACGTTTTACATATGAGGAAATTGAGTCTCAGAAAGGCTATATGATTTAGTATCATAGACCTAGAGCTGGAAAGAGCCTCAGAGGCCACCTATTCGACCCCCTCCTTTGATGGTTAAAGAATCTTGGGCACAAAGACTCACCCAGGGTCCCACAGCTAGGAAGTATTGGAGGTAAGATCCAAAGCCAGATCCTCTGACTAGTGCTGGGGCCGCCATGTTTCTTTCAGCTGGCTCGGTGTTAACAGCTGTATTTGTGTGTGCAGTGGGGAAGTTGTTTGGTCTCTGGTCCATCTCCACCAGGCCTTTTCTAACTCACAGTCTCATTCAGTGTATCCCTGATGCCTGGGATGGAGAATTCTATTCAACTCAGGAATAATTTATTTACTACCTACTGTGTACAAGGAACTGTACTTGACCAGGCACACGAGGATCAGCAGCCACAGCCTTTAAGAAGTGGTGTGTGCTGGAGGGAGTGGGGAGGCTAGAACAAGTACCCAGAGTCAGAAATCAAAAGTAATTAGAGGAGGGAGGGAGACAGGGGAGGGGAAGGGCCCAGTTTTGGACCCACTGTCAGAAAAAAAAACATCTCAGGAATTGAATGGAAACAACAGAAGGAAGACAAACAATCTGGCAGGAATTGACAAGAGGAAGTGGTATCCATCAGGCCCTGCCTATATTTGGTATGTAGTCTAAAAACCTTCCATTTGGGCTTTACTGGGCAGCCCTCTGGGTCAATGGGCGGCTTTTGAGAAACCCTACTTTTGACCTTGACCTGGCTTTCTTTTCCGCACCCCGTTCAGGGCTCCTTTTCAGTACCCTCATCCTCACCCCTGGTTAGTTATCACTGATCTCTAGCCCCTGGGCTGCCTGCTCCCTGGCCTCTCACCTGCACCCTTGCAGTGGTTCTCAACCTGTGGGTCGCGACCCCTTTGGGGGTCGAACGACCATTTCACAGGGGTCACAGGGGTCACCTAAGACCATCAGAAAACACATATTTCCGATGGTCTTAGGAATCAAGACACTGCCCCTTTACCCGTCTCCAGGCAGGTCTGCCTGCATGTAGATACGCCCATATACTAGCATTAAAGAGTTGTGGCATTGGGAAGGTTGAGAACCACTGCTATAGCACAGGGACCCAGCATCTCAGTAACTGGATTAGAATTAGATGGAATCTGCCTCATTGCAACTTTCACCAAATGTATCCAATTCTATCTTCTGGAGCCAAACAGAATGAGCCCAGATCCCCTTACCCTAGACTGCCATGAAGTATTTGAAAGGCTGTCCTCATGGCCCTCCTCCTACCACCCCCCTATCCCCTGAGTCGTCTCTCCTCCAGGCCCTTCCAATGATTCTTACCTAGCATGGCCTCCAAGTCTCTTGCCATACTGGTCATACATTTGTGTACTTCCTTCTTTGCCCTAGTTCAGAGGATGGATCACTTTGGTTCAAGCGTTGCCCATGGCAGCCCCATTCCTGACAGCACCCCTGATGTGGATGCACAGCCTGGCACATTTCTGTCCTTTGGGGATCACCAGCTCCTGTGGTCAGGGAGAAGCCCCCATGAGGGTGGAGCCATAGGCATCATTGGCTACAGCCTCATGTCTTCCCTTTCCTTCACTCAGCTGGGCAGCAGAGCTGGGCAGCCACTGCCCATTCAAGTAGATACTTTGAGAGCTAACAGATGGATCCCCCCTCTATATAAGGAAGATTATTTGGCTAACAGCTTAAAGACTAGATTGTAGGGAGAGAAAGATCTTTCCCCTCCAATTCAATTCAGCTCATATTTTTAAAGTGATATAGCACCAAGGCACTGGGTATATGGAGCAGGACACAGATTGGTATGTGGGCAATAATTTAATATTAACTGTCATTCCCATAGCACTTTAAAATGTACAAAGCACTTTAGGCATATTGTCTCGTTTGAACCCGGAGGCAAGCTGATCATTGCTACCATGTACCTGCCTTTCTACATTCTAAATTCCTTCCAGGCCCTGACATTTCATGATTTTCTAAACTATGTCCCTGAACATTTTCACAATTGTAGGTGTGGCATCCTGTGTGGGGGTGACAGTTTGTCTGTTAAAAATAAGTTATTAAGATATTCTACTTTCAGTTTTGCTTTTAAATACCCTGGAGCTAGGACAGGAACATCTCTCAGAGCCTTTGGTCCGTTCCATCCTGCTGGCTGGCTGCATAGACCCTAGAGAGGTAAGAACTTTTGTGTTAGGTGCTGGAGCCCTGACCCCAAGTCCCAGGAAGATGATAAAGTCTGGCTTCAGTGGTGGGGGGCAAGAACAGGGCAATCCATGCAGGAAGGCAGGCAGTTGGTAAAGGGGCATGGGGCAGCTCTGGGGTGTTTCCTTAAGGTCAAGGTGATAATGACTCTTAGCTTACAGGAGCGCTGGTGTGTGTGGGTATGTGTGTGTGTGCTGGGGTATTTCTAAAGCCCCCAATTTCTCTGGGGTTAATAGGGGCTGTACGACCATAGAAGCTGAGAGTTGGTTAACCTGCGTGGGGCCAATCTGAGCAGGCAATCTGCATTTTCTGTCCTATATCTTTGCTAATGAAAACTTTTCCCCTTGTTCTCAGAAACTTTTTTTTTTAATTATGAGAATGGAGAGAAAGAGAAAGTGTAGAAAATATCAACATTTTCAGCTGTGCAGGGTCAAGCCTCTGATCTTTGGCCTCCGAAAGTCTCAGTTTTCTCATCTGTAAAATGAAGGGATTGTACTTGGCGGCCCCTGAAAGCCCTTCCAGGATTTTATCTGTAAATCACTGACCTTTTCTGAGACCTGCTTTCCTCCTCTGTGAAATGAGTTCATGGTTTGAGCTGCCCCCAAGGTCTCCTCCTGAGGTTGGTACAGGAGCCTCTCGTCTTCCTCCACTCTCCCAGACTGTCGATCAGCCCAGAGCGTAATTCCAGGCCTCAGGTCAGCTTGTTTGCCCTGCCAAGTTTGACAGCCATGGCTGGTACCGTGGAAGCCTGGGGTTAGTCCCAGCCATTAATAAGTTTCAAGGGCCTTTCTTATTATTCCTAATGAACATTTGGTGCCTGGATTTTTCATCATTCTGTGATGGGAATCCTATAATTAATCCTATTAACGAATTCTTACAAACTTGTATTATCTCTCCCTTCCCAGTCTTTCTCCTGCAAAGAAGTTTTTAAAAACTAGAAAAAGAAAACCCCGATTACAAAGAAATAGAGATAAACAAAATGAATTTCCACACTGGCCGTATCCAAAAGACTCATGATTCATTTTGGATTTTAAGCCCATCGGCTTTCTGGTAGGAGGTAGGCTGTGTCTCTTCTCTTGACTATTGCAACCCCAAATCCAAAGGACCAAGGGTAAGAGGTGATGACTCTTTGTCTGAGGGTTTTGATCGTATAAGTGTATAAAGTGGGGGCATATGAGGGAAGATTAAAAAATTAGAACATTTGTTTCTTGGAGCTTCTCAGGGCTAATGAGAAAAAAAAATCTGGATTTGGAGGCTTGCTTTGGTTCTAGGCTAGGTTCACGTGATGGTCACAAAGATGCCCCATGTGAGAGTGATGTCCTCTTTCCTTGTGTGAGCCATATCTGCTGCCAGGGTCAACCCCACTGTCCAAAGAGACTTCCAGGGCCATCTGGTCCAGTCCCTCTGTTACAAGGAGAACTCCAAGACCCAGAGAGAGACCTTCCCAACAGCACATGCACAGTGAGCATCTTGGGAAGAATTTGAATCCAGGGTCTCTGTCTAGACAGTCAGTGCTATTTTCACTGTATCACTTATTTTCTGCACATAAACATTTTAAAGTAATTACTATTTTACATACAAGCAATCAGGAGTCAGAGATGAAAGCAAAAAGTAGTCCCTTCACCCTGTGGTTCATTGAGGGAGAGGAGCTGTGGGTCATGGCAGGACTTGGAGCCCAGTCAAGAGAAGGGAGGTGGCAGATTGAAGCTGGGACAACAGGAATCAGGGCCCAGGTCCTCACAGGGCGGGCAGAGAAACCAGGAACTGATTGGAGCAGGTGAGGACGTCCTCATCCCCTAATCTGTGCCCACACATAGCAACATTCATGTTCACTGAAAAAGCTTTCAAAAAAGAAGACCTGAGTTTAAGTCTGACCTTTGACACTTAGTGGCTGCTTGCCCCTGGCCACTCCATCTGGTAATGGAGCAGTGCTGAATGGACTATGTGGTGTATTTTGGGGTGATTTTTGTGGCATGGTTGTGGCTTCAGTCTTGTGTATGATCAGTTTATAAAATCGGTTTAACTCTGTTCCTTCCCTCCCCCCCCCAGCTGTAAAGCATTAACTGTTTCTCCCAGTACAGCCCCAGCTGTACTGTGTTTTCCCTGCCCCAGACTAGAGGTATTTCCTCTCAAACCATTAACTTTCCATTCAAGGCACCTCCTTTTGTCCTAGCAAACAAAACTCATCCATTTGCAAATCTGGATGGGTACATCTCATTTAATTTGACCTCAAATCTGACCGCTGGTTGACTTTATGATGTTTCAGGGCTAAAACCACACCTCCAAGCCCTGGCGTCCTGTTGTTTGTCCCAGTGAATTATGGGTAAAACGCATGTGCAGTTGATGTGAAGGGTGCATGTCCCTTTAAGTATTAACCAATCCCTGTTCCCTCCCTAACTCCACCTTTGTACACCTCATTAGCTTAATGAACTTATTATTGACAGTTTTGTATCTTTAAAAATGCTTCTCTGGCCCTTAGAACTTTGCAGGTAGGTTTTTCTTGCAGGTAGGCTTTTTCTAACAGACCTCTGCCCACTGAAGAGCGTCACACTTTCAGGCTTTCTCTGACACCCCCCCCCCTTTTTGCACCTTACGAGCTTTTTCTTGCCGGTTTCCTCACCCTACCCATTTTTGCCCTGTGAACCAATAAACTTTTATACATCTGCCAAAGGACAGCTGAGCCTGTAATTCTTTTCATATGCTGACCTAGAAAGGATTTCTCATTAGAAATCCCCCAAAACCTATCCCTCATCAGTAACATTCCAAGACTGTTTTAGACCAGGCACATTTATCTCTGCTTTGGTTGAGGAAGTTTCTTTACCCCAGTGAAATCACAGAAAGGACCAAAAACATTGAACAATCTGAAAAGCAGAGGGTGGCAGAGGATGTCCTGCAGAGGTCTGAGGAAGGAAACGAAACCGGCAGCTCAGGGCGCTCCTAAGATGGGCAGGAGCCTCATTACCACTCTTAAAGGGCCAGTAGATAACAGAGAAGAGTGATTGGCCCTAGCTCTGGGCCGATGTTTCTTCAGTTGGCCCTTATACAATAGCCTCAAGTAGTGAGTTTGTTAAGAAGAGAACAAGGGAGCCAAGTGAGAGCCCTTCAGGAGAGAGCTGTGTGGTGGTAAACTGAGTGGCTACTTCCCAACATGTCTGTTGGTCTGCCTCTTATCTGGGGCATTTAGGTTTAGTTTCTCCTCTGGGTAGCATCAGAATATAGCTTACATTTAGGTGTCTATAGTTGTGGATAAAAAGGCACCTCTACTCCTATGCAAGCACTCAGGCTAACCATGTATATCAGGTCAGTAGGATAGCCTTTATTTCATCTGATCTAAAAAGCAAAGAAAAAAAATGACTTCAAGAACATAACTAGAACAACTTTCATTCCCTCTCTGTTCAGTCCTACTTTCTCCCCCAGGGACCTCCTTAGTCCCATTGACTCAAAGTGCCACATAGTTGAGACTCCCCTGGAAAGGGAATACCGTTGAAGCTGAGAGAGAGAGAGAAAAACTTTCTTTCTATGGAGATCCCCATTCCCTTCCCCTTTGGGGACCTACACAATCCCCTTGACTTATAGTGCTACCCTCAAGCCTGGGGCTTCCTGGAAGAGAATTGTACCCTTGGAGTTACTAGGGTCAACCACTGCCATTTCAATGTAATTGAACATTTTCAATACATTTGGACAAAAATCACTTGCACAATCTTTTTCTTACACTTTGTTTTCCTTCTTCCTGGACAGAAATGGGTGACTGAGGAGCCCTGGGCCTCAAAAAGCAGAGAGGAATTGAATCAACTGCTGTATAATGACTAGGGTTGGGAGAGATTTGTCACTGAGAATGTTTTGGAGAGGTAACCCCACGGCTCGTGGTCCAGAACCATGGGGGAAAAAATCAATTTGAGAAGTGGAAATGAGAAGTTCCTCATTTCACAGATGGGGCATCATCATTCACAGCCCATCTAATGTGCCCTTCATGGGGCAGGCACTTTACAAACATTGGTGTGGCTTTTTTCCTCTTTTGTTTGGACTTGAAAATACTTTAATGAATTTTTCCCCAGGTTCTAGCTACACAGAGAACCTTACCGGAGGTTACAAAAACAATTACAAGCAAAAAAAACACGCATTCAGTCTTGTCCCTTTTCTTCTTTTAAAAAGGTTTATTGAAGTTATTCTGGCTAAGAAGATAGATGGTCAATAGATACACAGATAAATAGATAGATACAGAGATAAGAAATATGTAGATAGATAAGTAGATAAATTTATTATCAATAAACATTTATTAAAGTCCTACTGTGTGTTAGACCCCCCTACTAAGGGCCGAGGATACAGAAAGAGGCAGACAGCCCTTGCCTTCAAAGAGCCCACAATTTAATGGGGAAGACAAGGAGTAAGTAAACATTTACCAGGAAGCTGCATATAGGATAAATAGGAAATAAGTAAAAGACGGAGGGCATTAGAAGGAAGAGAGGGCTAGGGAAAGGTTTCCTTTGGCAGATGGGATGAGGCAGGAGAGCATGCCAGGTATGGGGGACAGCTAGAGAAAAGGCCAGCCACCAAGATGCGGAGTATCTTTTTGGTGGCATAACCAGGAGGCTAGTGTTGGTGAACCAAAGAGTGACATAGAAGGGGGTAAGATGTAGAAGACTGGAAAGATAGGAAGGGGCTTGATTCAGAAGAGCATTGAGTGTCAGACAGAGATATGTGTGTGTATGTGTGTGTGTGTGTATACACACATACATACATGTATATGTAGGTAAGCAGATAGATGTATCAATGGATGGATAGATGGGTAGGCAGATAAATGCATAAATTGACATTGAAGATTCTTCTTCCTGAGTTCAAATCTAGCCTCAGACACTTATTAGATGTGTGACCCTGGGCAAGTCACTTAACCCTGTTTGCCTTGGTTTCCTCATCTATAAAATGAGCTGGAGGAGGAAATGGCAAACCATTCTGGTATGTTGCCATGAAAACCCCAAATTGGGTCATGAGGAGTTGGACATAAATGAACCAACTACACAACAACAACAACAAATGTGTGAGGAATTGTACTAAACAGTATAGATACAATGATCCAAGACAATCCCAAAAAACCTGCAATGAAAAATACTCTCTGCCTCCAGGGAAACAACCGATGTCTGAATACAGAGTGAAGCAAACTTACGCTCTCTCTCTCTCTGAGCTTTCTTCCACAAAATGACTAATATGGAAATGTTTTACATAATTGCACAGGTATAAACTATATTGGATTGCTTATCCCAGGAAGCAATAAGGGGAGGGAGGGGTATAGGATTTGGAACTCAAAACTTTTTTTTTAATGAATATAAAAATTGATTTTACATGTAATTGGGGAGAAACCAAAATATTTTTCAAATCTACATTTCTGGATTAATTCTCTGTGAATAAATTAATGAATGAAAAAGATTTGGTTAGTACTTACTATGGACCAACCACTGTACTAAATACTGGGATTATATATAATATTACAAGTATATCACATGTACTTTATGGATGGTGTATGAGTTTGCTATGGTCCTTCTGACCATATTTTGTCAATTTCATTGATTTTTTGGGGGTGGGGAAATCTCAAGATTGTTTAAATTTGTATTTTTCTCCCTATTATTAGTGTAATTTTAAAAAATTACAATCGTGAGCATTCCTTCTTTTGCCAACTGCTTATGCCTACCCTTTGATCACTTACCTTTTGGGCAATGGTTCTTAATCTTACATTTTTTGTAAACTTGTTTCATGCTCTTTCCATGACACCAAATGAGAATTGTGGACACATAACCAAGTGTCAAGAAAGATGGGTAGTGGGTGCTCAGGATTAAATGCTACACAGCGGATAAAGAAGAGGACACATAAAAGAGTCCTTGGCAGTACCAGGGTTGTCAGTGACCTCAGAGAGCTGTTTCAACAAAATCCTAGGTTTGGGAACCAGATGCCAAAGAGTTGGAGAGTGAGTGGTTGGTAAGGAAGTGGAGACAGGGAGTTGAGGGAAAGACAAATGACACTGTGGAACCTCTACCTAATTTGGTAAGTGTAATTCTTCGTTCAGCGGGGAGGTAGGGAGTATTCTTTCTAGGAGTTTGGCAGGGAAAGGTGAGAAAAGAACTTGGTCAATGTTAGAACTCTACGGAAAAATGAATGTTATTTCCCATCTCTGTTGTTATTTCCTCGTCATCTTCTGACTTTTGCCCTTCACAGGGGTGAAGCTGATTGATTGTCTGATGCCGTGAACCTAGAGTACAAAAGCATGAGTGATCATGATGAAGATATGTATGAAAAAACAGAGCCCGAAGTGAAAACGTTTTTGAAGGATTTTCCCGCTATAAAACTGCAACTAGAAGAACATATCAAAGAGCTTTGCCACTCTGCAGACAAAATCGACGAGATTCACAAGGATTGCCCCATTACCAGCATAGTAGCTAGCTCCACTGGTGCTGTCTTGGGCATCATGACCATGGCAGGAGTGGCACTTGCACCTATAGCAGGAGGAGTGAGCTTGTCCCTCTGTATGGGTGGGATGGGATTGGGAATCGCAGCTACTATTACTGATGTTTCTGCAGGCATTACTGATAAAGTCAGTGACTTGCGGGAGAGGGAACAGATGATGCTGAGGGAAAGATAAGTGACATTGTGGCACTTCTAACTAAATTGGCAGGAGCAGTGGGGGGTATCAATACAACCTTCAAAAATATCCCAAACTCCCATGCCTTCAGGCTGCTCAGAGATAATCCAGGCTTGATTTTTAATCCCAAGGAGTTCAAAAATATTTTTGCAGGCACAGTATCGGGCATGACCAAAAAAGCCAGGATAAGGGGTGCTGGAATTGCAGGAATTTTTGTTGTAACAGATATAATCTCCATTGTGGAAGATTCTAAGCATTTGCCAAAGGGGGCAAAGGCTCCAACAGCAGCAAAATTGAGGATTTGGAAAAGAAACTGAAAGAGCTTTCTTGCCTCTATGAGACCCTGCGGGAAATGGAGACTCAATCGGCAGCCTAAAAGCCGCAGGCCAGGGCAGCGTAGGGACCATGGATGGGGTGTATGTGTGTGGGGGCGAGGGGAGGGGAATAAAGGGAACCTTATTTTAGGTTCAGGTTTTTGGAAACAGTTGCTGGGCAGAAAAGAGAAAACAGAAAGATCACTGCTCTTTGAGCCCAAATATCTGAATTTAGTCCTGGCTCCGGATCACACTAGGTCCAAGCCACTCTGGACTGCAAGGGCTGAAAGTTGAATGGATCCTTGCAGTTCAGTTATTGTAACTGCCTTATCTTACCAATACATTTAATTATTGTTAGCTGCTTTATCTTACAGTCTGGGGAAGGGAGGGGACAGGACCAAGTAGGGAATGATTGCCCACAATGGCACAATCACTTCATGTATGTTTAGAATGAGATTCCCCTTTTTCTTATTGCTTCTTAGATTTTGCTATTACATACATTGTAGTTGATTTTTCAGGGTTTATTTTGTAATTTTCAGCTTTGCTAAAGCTATTGTCTCAATTAGTATCTTTGCTGATTCTCTAGGATTTTCCAAGTGTATCGTTGTATCTTCAGCAAATTGTGAAAGTTTTGTAATTATATATAAAGTTTTACATATATGTATACTTATATGTATATGGGAATATACATATAGTCATACATACATACATACACACATACTTTCAGAACTCCATCAAATAATTGTCAGGAAAAGTAGGCATCCTTGCTTTATTACCTTTTTTATAGGAAAAGGTTCAAGTGCATCCCTTGGATGCTCTTTATGGCATTTTAAAGAAGTTCCTTGCTGAGTGAAGTCAATAGAACTAGGAGAACACTGCACACAGTAACAACAACATTATGCAATGGCTGATTTTGATAGACTTAGCTCTTCTCAGCAATGCAAGGATCTAAGACAACTCCAGAAGACTCATGATGGAAAATGCCATCCACGTCCAGAGAAAGAACTATGGAGTCTGAGCAAAGATCAAAGCAGACTATTTGCTCCTGTTTGTTTCTTCTTTCTCTTGGTTTCTCCCATTCTCTCTAATTCTTATTTATCACATGACTAATGTCAAAATATGTTTGGTATGAATGTTTATGTAGAGCCTATATCAGACTTCATGCTGTTTTAGGGAGGTGGGAGGATTAGGGAGGGGGAGAAAATTTTGAGCTCAAAAGCTTAATGGAAGTGAATGTTAAAAAGCAAAAATAAATAATTAAAAAAAAAAGTTCCTCTATACCTATATTTTGTAGGATTTTTAGCATGAATTAGTGTTGTACTTTCTCTCAATGGATACAGAAAAAGCCTTGGACAATCATGTGGTTTTAGATGGTTTGGTTTTTAATATGATTGTTTTTCAAGTGTTGAACCATCCTGGCATTCCTGATATAAATTCATCTTGGTCATAATAAATGTAATCTATTTGACAGGATTTTGTTTTAAAATTTTGAAATAATATACGTGATATTGACCTGTAATTTTTCTTCTGATCTTTATCTTTCCTTGGTATAATTATTAGGACTATATTTGTCTAATCAAATAAGTCTTTGTTTTAATAAAATACAGAATTCTTTCTTAATTTTTGGGAATAATTTGTGTGATATAAATACAAATTTAAAAGTTTGACAGAATTCTTTTTTGAATACTTGAGGACCAAGAGCTTTTTTCTTTTGAAGTGTCTTTATAGGTAGTTCTATTTCCTTTTAGGAAATAGAGATATTAAATAACCCAGTCTCCTAATTTCCTTTCTTCTCACAGTTTGAGCGTATTATATTTTTTAGTTTTTCTATTTCTTGTTTTAGGAAGTTACTGCATATAATGGGTTCTGTTTGTTCTTGTCGTTTCTTCCGATTTTGCCTCGCTATTTGCTATTTCATTGATCTGAGTTTTTGACCCTTTCCTTTTTAATCAGAAAAATCAACCTTAAAGGTTAATTTTTTTTAGTCTTTTCAAAGAACCAGCTTTCAGTTTTACTTCTCATTTCTATGGATATTTTATGTTTCCAGTTTATCTATTTCCACTCTAATGTTTAATATCTTCTCTTTCATGAATTTGTGTTTTTCTCTTTGTTGGCTTTCTCTTTTTTAATGCATATTGTGACCAGTACTAGATGGTACACTACAACGTGGAAGTGTGGAAATAACGTGGGCCAGGAGAGATGACCAATGCAATCCATTTATTGGTACCATGAGCAAGGTTTTTATAGAGTAAAGAGACAAAGAAGGTAACTAGAGGTCACTAGGTTTTCCAATACAGCTTTGTTCAGTTCCAAGATGCCAGACAGTGATGTCAAGTGGGCCTTGACAGTAATCATGTCCTTGATGTTTCCATACACATAAATAGTATATAAAATGTATTAATAATCTTAAAAAGCAGCTAACACCTTCTGGCTAGAATCCCAGAACAGGGCAAAGCCCTGGATCTCAGGATATCAGGCGAATTCTTTCTGATTTACAGCTGTATCACTGGGAAAACTAGGAGTTGGCTTTACGGAATGGCCGCATCGCTGGAAAACCCAGAGCTAACTTATCAAAGAAACAGCCTGATTCCTGAATCAGCTGTTTAGGCTCCCTTCAGCATATTCTGTTCATTGATCCTTTCTTTTTTTTCTATTTTGTTAATCTATGTTTATAGGGATATGATATGCCCCCCTCCAAGGTCTGCTTTACTGCATCCCAGAAATTTTGGTATGTTCTTTCATCATTACCATTTTTCCATATCTTTTTCTACGATTTATACTTGAAATACTCATTATTTAGCATTTCACTATTAAATCAATTTGTCTTTATGTCTTGTCTGAGATCCCTGAACTAATGGCTATTTTTATTGCATTATGTTCTTTAAAGAATGTATTTATACTCAAAAAAAGAATGTATTTGTTATTTCTACCCTTTTTATATTTGTTTTCAATATCTCTTTTTCCTAATACATGGTCAGTTTTTGTAAAAGTTCCATGTAGTGCTGACAAATACATATATTCTTCTGCAGTCCCATTTAGAAGTTGTCATAAGTCTTTTAGTTCTAGTTTCTTTTTTTTTTTTTTTAACTTTTTGGAGGGCAATTGGGGTTAAGTGACTTGCCCAAAGTCACATGTCTAGTAAGTGTGTCAAGTGTCTGAGGCCAGATTTGATCTCAGGTCCTCCT
Source organism: Pseudochirops cupreus (assembly GCA_028627135.1). Classification (NCBI taxonomy): domain Eukaryota; kingdom Metazoa; phylum Chordata; class Mammalia; order Diprotodontia; family Pseudocheiridae; genus Pseudochirops; species Pseudochirops cupreus. The sequence goes on from CM053581.1 coordinate 407,605,691, forward strand.
GACTCCTGGGCTGGTGCTCTACTCACTGCGCCACCTAGCCGCCCCATTAGCTCTAGTTTCTCTAGCAATTTTTTTCAGTTCCATATTTTCCTCTTTGTTTATCTTTCTTTTCCAAAATGGAGAGAGGGATATTGATGTCTCCTGTCCTTATTGTTTTATTGTCTATGTTGTCTTTTAGCTTAGTTAATGCTTCCTTTATCAATTAGAATACTAAAGCTTTTGGAGCATATAAATTTATTACCAATATTGGCATGTTGTCTATGGTTCTATTAAGATTTGGGAGCTTAGGGGTACTTGAGACCCCACAGTACCAACACTCAGGTTCCTGCCAAATGAATTCAACTCAAGCCTTCTCTCAAAGTTTATTAAAGATTTGCCATAATGGGTAGACTCTTAAAGGAGCCTAAGTATTGTATTGTCCAACACACTTGTATTGGACAAGCGGGCCAGAACAATCTGACACAGACTGAGTCTGAACTAGATTGAATCCCAGCACCTTCATGGAGGCAAGATGGATCTTATATACAGAAAGACTGTGGGAGGAATCTAGATGGTGGTCTAGAGAAGAGGTTTGGGGAGGATCTTGAGGAACTGAGGTCAGACTCCAAGAATGGGATTAAGGGTGGGAAATAACTGAAGGCTACCTGGAAGACGACAGACACTGAAGGACTAGGCTAGTTTAAGGGTGACAGATTTGGGTATAGATATTTTGATAGGATCAAGAGTAGGAAGTAACTAGACAATGAAGGGCTAGGGGAGGTTAAAAGTAACCGGAATTTGAGTCTAATGAGTCTAATTTGAGTCTAATGATAATAAAAGGTTTATGACCTCAGGCAAACGCCTCACCAAGTGGGATGATTCAAGGAGGTTCCCAGAGCCTAAACCCCATCAGTTCCTACAGCATACTGGAGTCTCTTTGTTTTGTTTTGTTTTTTCCTTTTTTATTCTCGGATGTTTGTTTTTGCTTTGTCAGATACCAAGATTGTGAGTCCTTCTTTTGATTCATTCGGTGCATAGTAATTTTTTCCCCATTCCCTCAGTTTTATTCTGTGTGTGTATTTGTTGCTTACAAAACACACATTTAAAAAAGATTGTAGGATTTATCCAGTCTATCATTTTTTTCATTCTATTGGCTTGTTTAATCCATTCACATTTAAAGTTATAAGAGTTAATTTTATATTTTCTTCCATTTGTCTCTAGTACTATTTTTTTTTCAGGCTATGATTTCCCCCCTCTTCCATTGTAAACAGAGTAGTACTATGTCTCTTCAGTTACTATAATCTGTTACCTCTTTCTCTTTGGATTTCTGTTTCTTATTTCTTCCTCCCCTCCCCACCTCCTACTTACATCTGGTCATCTAGTTCTTCCCCTCTTTGTTTTCCTCAGTTTCATCTTCTTCCCTTCAACTCATCCTGGTCATTAGTTGTTTTATTATTATTTCATTTTTTCCTGCCGTTTCCATAAAGGATTTCTTTCACTCTATGCCCTATCCATCCTCCCTTTATGTCTAGTCTAGACCCTTATTCTCTGGTTCACAGTCCCTATATTTATCTAGTTCTTTTTTACTCTCTGTATTCATTATGGAATAAAAATTTACAAGGTACCCATTCTATGCTCTCCCTGTTGAGGTTTAGGGGTGCTGGAACCCAAAAATAGCAACACACAGGTCCTTCCCAAATGAGTTCAACCCAAGTCTTCTTTCAGCCAAAGAAAAACAAAGTTTATTAAAAATCCACCATATTGGCCAGACTCTTAAGAAATTTTAGCATTGGCTAGACTCTTAAGGCATATGAGCATTTGTGATGCTCGTATTGGCAAGGAGGCCAGATTGAATCTGAGCACTTTCCAAGTAGTCTGGGATGACTAGAGGAGAGATCTAGGGAAGATCTTTTTAAAATATATTTTTTGTCTTTATTAATTTGTTTGTTTACTTTTAGTTTACAAGACTCAGTTCCACAATCCCTTGAGTTTCAAATTTTCTCCCCTTCTCTCTCCTCCCCCTCCTCCCCCCACAATGGCATCATGCAATCAAGTATAGGATCTGCAAGTACTTTCATATTAGGCATTAGTCAGGTTATAAAGAAGGATTGCAACAGATGGAATGAACAATGGGAAAGAGGAAATAAAACCAAACAAGAAAAAGAATGAGAGCAGGTAGTTTGCTTCAATCTGCATTCAAACGCTGTTCTTCTGGTTCTTTCTCTGAATGTAGACATTTCTCTCCATCATGAGTCTTTTAGACCTGTCTTATAACCTTGTATTGCTGAGAAGAGTACAGTCTATCAAAGTTGGTCGTCACACATACGTTGTGTCAGTAATTGTGTACAAATTTCTCCTGGTTCTGCTCTCCTCACTCAGCATCAGTTTGTATAAGTCTCTCCAGGTAAATATGAAGTCTGTCTGCTCCTCATTTCTTATAGCACAATAGTATTCCATTACATTCATATAGCACAACTTGTTTAGCCATTCCGCAATTGATGGACACCCCCTTAATTTCCAATTCTTTGCCACCACAAAAAGAGCTGCTATAAATATTTTTATATATATGGGTCTTCCTCCCACTTCTATGATCTCTTTGGGATACAACCCTAGAAGTGGTATTGCTGGGTCAAAGGGTATGCAATTATTTATAACCCTTTGGGCATAGTTCCAGATTGCTCTCCAGAATGGTTGAATCAGTTCACAACTCCACCAACAATGCATTAGTGTTCCAATTTTTCCATATCCTCTCCAGCATTTATCATTTTCCTGTTTTGTCATCTTAGCCAATCCAACTGGTGAGATGTGGTATCTCAGAGTTGTTTTGATTTGCATTTCTCTAATCAATAGTGATTTAGAGCATTTTTTCATATGCTTATAGATATCTTTAATTTCTTTCTCAGAACACAGCCTGTTTATATCCTTTGACCATTTATCAATTGGGGAATGACTTGTATTCTTATAGATTTGACTCAATTCTCTGTATTTTTGAAATGAGGCCTTTACCAGAGACACTGGTTATAAAAATTCTTTCCCAATTTTCCACTTCCCTCTTAATTTTGGTTACATTGGCTTTGTTGGTACAGAAACTTTTCAATTTTGTGCAATCAAAAAGATTCATTTTGCATTTTATAATGCTCTCTAATTCTTGTTTGGTCATAAAGTCTTCCCTTCTCCATAAATCTGAGACGTAAACTATTCCTTGCTTTCCCATATTGCTTACAATATCAGCCTTTGTAACTAGATCATGCACCCATTTAGACTTGATTTTGGTATTAGGCAAGATCTTGATGGGAATGGCCAATAGGCTGGGGTGACTGTGAGGTAACAGAGAAGGGCCAGGAATGCCAGGGACCTGGACCATGTGACCAAGGGAGAATGAGATTTAGATGGGATCAAGGGTGGGAAGTCTAGGGTGGAGCCAGGTGCAGACAATGAAAGGCCAGTTGACTGGCCTCAGGGGAATGCCAGATCAGTGGGAAGATTCAAGGAGAATTCTTGGTGGGGTTTTCAGGTCCTGTAGACAAATGGGACTGTAGTGCTAATGCACTGTGACTATAAGTATTGCATGACTTTCGATTGCAAAATATACCAGATTCTCCAGATAGAGGATAAAACTGAAGGATTTATTTAAACACCAGAAAACCCAATCCCAAAACTAGTAAGCCTAGTCCATCATAGGACCAAAGATATTCAGAAGTTATAATAACACTGAGAGCCACAGCATCCTTCAGCCTTCCCACAAACCTATACAAGATGAATATCTACTCAGGAACCTATCTGACTCCTTGCCTGAGCATCCTCTCTCTCCCACGGTCTGGCTAGCTCTGACCACCAGCTTCCTGTGGGCTCTGCTTCCCTTCAGCTAATTCCCTCCATCACAGGCTCCATGTGATTACATTCAGCCTATTAAGGGGCAGACTTTACTTTCAAAGCAGGGAGAGGTCTTCAAACTTCCCTCTAGTCTATTAGGGGCAGGGAAGATCTTCAAATTCCCCTTCCCATTATAGGGACCCAAATTCTTTTGGGGGTAAGGGATGAAGGTCTCAGCTTCTGAAATTGTGAAATTGGAAGGCATATAGCCTCAGGTGAACACCAGATCAAGTAGGGAAATTCAAAGAGAGTTCAAGGGGGTTTCCAGAGCCTGTATCCAGTTGTCCCATTTAAGCAGTTAATGCTGGTGCCTTGTAGAGCTCACCCTGCCTTATCCCTTTTCTATTATGTCTCACTCTCAGAAAAAAAATGCCTATTCCTGCATGTTATAGAGAGGATGCTGCCCATGGCAGAACTTCCCCACACACCAAATGTCCCTGATTATGTATCCCACCACTGACCTATAGATTCCCCGCCACTTTCCTTCTCCATTTGTCTCAAAATGCCCTCCCTGAGTCCATGCCCTCCCAATTCCCACAGACTTCGGTTGCCCCAGGAGCTCTGATCCCACTTCCCATTTCCTAAGACAGATGAGTAGTCTTTTAAAGTTTCAAATTCCCATAGATAACATTCAGTGTGAGGTCTCCATCTCTGTTCACAGAACATCTCTTCCTCCATAGGAGTACTCATCTGTGACTCTCCTTTTCAACACAAAAACAAGGCCTTTCCCTTTCTCCCCTTTTTCAATTCCTCTTCCCATCTCCTCACTGATGGGGTGATAGTTGAATCCAGGGACCTGGACACCTAAAAGGAAAAGACTATGTCTTTGTCCCTGAATTTTCCCACACAACTCAGCCCCTGAAAAGTCCCTAGTGTAGCCTGAGGCATCTGGTCCATTCCAGTCTACCTAGATACTCAATCCTTTTAACTGTCCTTTCGATGTGGCCCTACCACTTAACTTTTTTCATCATCTGCACCTGACCCACCCCAAGCTTCTTGTCACTCTTTAATCCCATCCAGATCTTTCCACTGTCTTTTCCTGTTTAGGACACTGGTTGTCAACCTTCCTAATGTGGTGACCCTTTAATACTAGTATGTGGGTGTATCTGCGTGTAGGCAGACCCGCCAGGAGATGGATAGAGGAGCAGTGTCTCCGTTCCCAAGACCATTGGAAATATATGTTTTCCAATGGTCTTAGGTGACCCCTGTGATCCCTGTGAAAGGGTTGTTTGGCCCCCAAAGGGGACGCGACTCACAGGTTGAGAACCACTGGTATAGAAGTATCAGTCCCATCCTCATCAAATCATAAGATTTACTACAAACCTTGCCGCCTAACCAGTGTCATAACAAAACCTCACTAATCTGACTGAAAGAAGGTTTGAGTGGTCGAATTCTTTCAAGGCAGATCTACTCTGTGCCCTTGCATTTCAGGCTTCCCAGCTCTCTAAACCACAACATTCACCACTCCCTTGTAGGTTCTCCTCTTCCTGAGAAGGAGTCACCTTCCCTTCATTGCTAACCCTCAATTTAACCAGGGTACATGACACACTCCTCTCTGTCCTCCTTCTCCCCTCCTTCCCTTTCATGCACCCTCCCATTTTGTAATTTCATCCCACAAAAAGCATTGATTTACCTATAGGTGGGGTGCCATGAAATCCACTTCATAATACCCAAGGCCTGTCTCTGACATATCATCTCCTCTCCACCATCATACCCACCTGACTTCTGACTTCTCCTTTGTCTCTTGTGTACATTTAGAAAGAGGTCTCTTACTGGTCATGCCGCTGTCCCTCTATTGCTGTCCTTGGCTGTTACATTCATTCACTCCTCCTGCATTTCTATAGTTTGGAATGTTTAAGAAATAACCTCTTTAGATCTGGTTTCCTTTTTAAGAATGCCTTTTTTCCTTTTATGGTTAAGTCAGATTTCCTCACCTTGGGCTATATCTTGAGCTCTGTGGAACACGTTGTTCCATTCCTTTATGCATTTTCCAGTGGGTGCAGAATAATCAAATTTCATTTCCTTTGCATTTGGAGAGCTTTCTTCTGGTCACTTGCAGAAATTTGTTATTTCTCAATGGAATCATTAAATTTAACCACTATTTGTCTTGGAGTTTGCAGCCTTGGGTTTTTCTTTTTCTAGAGGTAATCTTTTGTTTTCTACTTTGCCCAGTGTGGGAGAGGACTGAGATGCTTTGAAATCCAACAACCACCAGCAGAGGAGAGGGAGTAAGAAAGTAAACAATAGAGACAAATTAGGGAGAAAAGACTGAAATTACCAAAGATCTCAAGAGGAAGAAAACTCAGAGA
>CM053581.1:407612351-407636814 GCA_028627135.1 Pseudochirops cupreus
AGGCAAGAGAAAGCTGTTATAATGGAGGGGAAGAGCAGGGAGGTGAAAGGGAATGGGACAACCTTACTCTCATTGGACTTGGCTTAAGGAGGAAATAACATATACACTCAGTTGGTTATCTGACCTACAGGAAAGTAGGGGGGAAGGGGATGAGAGGGGGGATGACAGAAGGGAGGGCAGATTGGGGGAGAGGGTAGTCAGAAGCAAATAGTTTTAAAAAGGGACAAGGTCAAAAGAGAAAACAGAATAAATGGGGGGGTGGGATAGGATGGAGGGAAATATAGTTAGTCTTTCACAATGTAACTACTATGGAAATGTTTTACATAACCATGCATGTATAACCTATATTGAGGAGAGAAGAAGGGAAAGAATCTGGAAATCAAAAGTTTTCAAAACAAATGTTAAAAATTGTTTTTTACATGCACTGGGGTACAGAAATCCATCTTGCCCTACAAGAAAGTGATTAGGGGAAGGGGTATTCAGTATGCTTGCTATCTTGGGGTGGGGGCAGGGGAGAGATGAGGAGAAAATTTGTAACTCAAAATCTTGTGGAAATGAATACTGAAAACTAAAAAATAAATAAATAATTTTTTGAAAAAAGTCCTACATCCATCCACACGACATGTTTAGGTTTACAATGTGCTTTCAGAGGTCTATTATATCATTTCATGTGACTGACAGGCAAGGCCAATGTTATCATTCTTATGTGACAAAGCAGAAAACTGAAGGATTAATTCACTGGCTTGCTAAAGGTCTTCTGATTCTAAATCCAATGTTCCTCCTGACGCTATCCCACATGGCTGTCTTCATCAGAACAAGCCACTCATTAAACATGAGAGACACACTATAATGAGATAAAGGGTGATTTACAATGCAGAAATCGAGAGGAAATCTCTTCCAATTCCAAATCCTTGATATCAACCAATAGGAACACTGACTTTTCCAGTCATAAAAGTGATTTTCCAAATATGTCAGACATCAGCCAAAAAATATGAGACCCCAGATATGGAAGGGGTCTTAATTTGTCAATTCCTTCATTTTACATCAGGGGAAATGAATCCCAAAATGATATCATGGGTTACTGAAGGCCACACCAATAATAAGCACCCAGAACTCTGGCCTCAAAGTCCATGGATCTCTTGAATCAATCAACAATTACTTATCAAACACCTACTCTGTGGCAGACACTGTGCGCCTCATAAAACACGCCGCCTCTTCAGCAGGCGCCAAACGTTAAGTCGCCCTGGTGTTAGCTGTGATCTGTGGCACACAGACACACATGAGGGCTACAGGACATTTATGTGTGAGACAGCCAACACAAGAGACAGCGGGGTGCCCACATCCCACTAGTCTAACAAGCCCTTCACACATTTCAGTTTGGTAGCCCCTCTGTCTGCGTGCGTGTCTGTCTGTCTGTCACACACTCACGCGCACACACACACTCACACACACACACACACACACACACACTCACACACACACACACACTCGCACACACAAACACACACTCACACACACACAACACACACACACACACACACACACACACACACACACACACACACACAGCAAGGGGGTTCCAGACGCAGCCAGTACAACTAATTCCCCAGCAATCTTTGCCAAAGCGCTCCCCCCTCTCTCCTCCACTGCAGGAAGCAACCACTGTAGGACTTTGTGAGGTTGCAGAAGAATCTCCACTCCTATGTGCCAGGCATTGACAGCAACAGTGCCCTTTCACAGGTTCCAATCAATGACAGAGGTTTTGTGGGAACTCAGGACCACCAGGGAGCATCCACCAGTCTTGCCAAGCCCAGCTCGGAAACCATCTGATCCTGTTCTCTCCTATTCTATCCCCTGGGAAAGGACCAACAGAAGTCGGAAGCCATTGAAGCAACATACTCAAACTGACTGGGGACCAGGAAGTCAGAAAAGCATGCTTTCTTCCAAGGGGGAGGAAAAAGGGTGAAATGCTAAATTAAACATGTGAAGTCCCTTTTTCTTCTCCAACCAAAACCTATGACATCCAGAATGGCTAATGGACACTTAACTACTACAGGGCACAGAGCATGCATGCTGAGATCAGGAAGAGAAGTTCAATCCTCTCATCTCTGACTCACTTAAAGTCACGCAAGTTGTATTCAGCAGAGCTGGGATGTGGACTCAAGTCCTCTGATTCCAAATCCTGTGCTCTTTCCAATTTACCATAATGGAACAGACAAACGGCCATGACTGAGCGAACTCAAACAGTTTTCTGTACCAACTACTCACATTTCTGGAGCACTGTTAAGAATGACAAACACCTTCCTCATAGAAATCCTGACACTTACTACTTATATGATGTTGAACAAATCCCTTTACCAACCTGGGCCTCAGTTTCCTCATTTGTAGGTTAGTTAGGTTAGAGGAGGTGAGACTAGATGCCCTCTGAGGTCCCTTCCATCTCTACCTCTATGATCCTAGGAGGAAACAATGAAAGCATTAGCACTCTCATTTTATAGATAAGAAAACTGACACTCAAAGCAGTTCCTTGTGCAGAATCACAGAATAGCTAATGAGTTGCAAAAGTAAGATTTGAATCAGATCCTCTGACTTCAAAGCCAGTATTCATTTCATTCCACCACAGCTAAGTCATGTCAGGAGGGCTACCTATGCTATGGCATCTCTCTTTGCCTGAAGATACAACATAAATGGAGCAAGCACATTAAAAAGTCTAACAATTTCCAGGAAAAGTGGCCCCAAAGCCCTAGCATCTCATGACAGTCCAAACACCCCTGAGCTGAGCTCCTTAAATGACATCTTTGTAAGAATACTGCAAGATATCATTACAGCCAAGGGCAAGTGCTACACCTCCCCCAGGACAGTAGCCAATTTCCAGTGCAAAAGTTTCCCAAAATAAAGCAATAAGAACAACTTCCCATGAGCCTTAGCACCGTGGCTCAAAAGCAGCAAGATCCCAAGATCCCTAATCAGTTCCCAAAAGCCAAAGTCAGTCAATTTTGGCAATACCCAACATCTGGGCACTGCCTTTAGAAAATACTAACTCTGCCCCTGACCCCTCCCCACCCACAACCCACCTCAAAAGATGGGCTCAACGTGTTAAAACCACTCCACTGCCCACCACCTCGCATAGTTACTAGTTTTTTCCATCCTTTCCCCAAACTAAAAAAAGTACTTTGATTGTAGCAGAAACAGTTATGTGACACAACAATATAACCAGAAAGTGAAATAAACCATGTGCCTCAAAAACCACAGCCCTGGAAGAAAGTTTCCAATTACCTGATACAAAGACACTTTTTTTTTCCTTTTTGGAGTAGAAACCTAGGAACCAGCATCAAAGAAGGGGAAAAAAACACCACCACCCAGAAAGCTATATTTGAGAACTTGAATTAGCAAAATAATGAGGTTTTAGTAAAACCAGGAATTCATCTTATGTGAAAATTCTAAACTTCCATGGTCAGTTTCTACCCTGAGGAAAACAAGGTTTATCAGTATTTGGTAATTCAAGAATGTCACCTGAGTGCCAGATACCAATATTCTTGGTGCCTTAGGCTTTCCAGCTGCAACAGCTGGATGCCACATCTGTGTATAAAAAGCTAGAGGAGAAGAGAGGCCATAATACAAGAGGCTCCCCAGAAGAGACTCGTCTCTGAAAAGGCCCTACATAGATTAGCAGTGCCAGGAAGGCAGGACAAAAGGATACTCAAGTGAGGAAAGATTTAACCTGAGACAAAAGTGAACAAAGATCTAGGACCAGAAGGTCAAAGACAAAAAAGAAAGGCCATATATACACACACCCAAACATTCATTAGACAACTTTTTGTGGTAGCAAAAAACTGAAAATAAAGAGGCTGAACAAAACACGGTGATGGATACAACAGAATCTTGTTCCTATTCTCCATCCCCTTCTCTCTCTCCTCACACAATCCCAGCCCGGTTTAGTCCAGAACTTCTCACCTTGAACACAACTACTCCAGATTTCTCTCTGGTCTCCTCTCAAGCCTTGACCCACTCCAATCCAACCGCCTCCCCAAAGCCATCAAAGTGACATCACTTCACTATTAATTTTTTTAACACTATTACCTTTGGGAGACAATGTAAACTACTCTTCACAACCTGACTCCCTGCCACCTTTCTGGTCTTTTAACCCAATACTTCTCTCCATCAGCCACACTGGTTTATCTGTTGTTAGACACATTAAGCTCCATCTCCCTTACACTGGCTGCCCTCCTCTTCCCTGGCCCCATGCCTGGACCAAGCCCTCCCTCGTCACCTCTACCTCCAGGAATCTCTCACTTCCTTCAGGACTCAACCCAAGGGCCACCTTTAACAGGAAATTTTTCTTAAAAGGCCCTTCCAAAGTGGCTAGTCTGCTCCCTCCCAAAACCACCTTGTATCCATTCAGTATATGTTCTACAGAGACTGTGTGTATATACATGCATATATACACGTGTGTGTACATATTAGAAGGTAAGCTTCTTGAAGGGACAGATAGCTTCATTTTCATCTGTTTTCTCAGTGCAAATGCACACAGCTCCTGGCACATAACTGACTATGTTACGTAAGAAATGAAGACCATATAAACCTGGCAGACTGGAACAAATTAAAGCAAAGTGAGGCGAAACCAGGAAAACAGCATATCCACAATAACTACAATCATGTAAATAAAAAACAATGCTAAAAGGCAAATGAACTCAGATAATTTTAATCAGATTTTAAATTTTGCAAAGTCTTTTATACACATTATCACATCTACCTCTCAAAACCACCCTGTGAGGCAGTTACTATCTTCACATTATAGACATGTTATAGTACATGTTATAGACAAAAACAGGAGAGGCAGACGTGTGTGTGTGTGTGTGTATGTATACATATATATATATATATATATATATATATATATATATATATATCTTACCGTGTGTGTGTATACACACACACACACACACACACACACACACACACACACACACACACGTACACATATATATCTTACCAGTGGACTGTTCACCTGGCAATTAATTTTTGGGGATTGGGGGAAGGGGTGTTGTGGTAATCTAGGCAATCATGCCAGCTAGGTGACACAGTGGATAGACAGACAACACCGGGTCTGAATTCAGGAAGAGTCATCTTCCTGAGTTCAGTCTGGCCTTGAGACTAACTTTGTGACCCTGGGCAAGTCACTTAACCCTGTTTGCCTCAGTTTCCTCATCTGGAAAATGAACTGGAGAAGGAAATGGCAAACCACTCCCGCATCTTTCCCAAGAAAACTTCAAAAGGGGTCATGAAGAGTCAGACATGACTGAAAAACAAGTGAACACACACACACACACACACACACACACACACACAGCCTATGAAACAAAAGAAAATGCAGACTGGGTGGCCCCTTCCACTTCAGCAGTGATGATGACAGAGTAGCACAAAGGATACAGAGCATGCTAAGGACAGCTTTTTGACTGTCAACAAACACTAATCTGACTGCTGGGACTCTAAATGTAAGATCTTTGACTAATGACCAACAAGAGGACATACATCTCAAGAAGCTGAAACATGCCAATCTTGATGTCTGTGCTCTCAAAGAAACTGGAAGGAAGAAGGAAGGTTCAGGTAAATGGAAAGCCAGCTTACTCACAGGTACTCCTGGGTCACAGCTACAAGAAATATTATTTCCTGTGGTTATTACATCCTGCAATAAGAAGTCTTTGCAAAAAGACCACCATGAAAAGAAGTGCAGCTTAGTCACTAAAATTGGTTCCTATCGACCAAGTGGTCAAAAGATTATACAAAAGGGGGTGGCTAGATGGCGAAGTGAATAGAGCACCGGCCCTGGAGTCAGGAGGACCTGAGTTCAAATACAGTCTCAGACACTTAACACTTACTAGCCATGTGACCTTGGGCAAGTCACTTAAACCCAACTGCCCTGCCTTCCCCCCTCCAAAAAGCAATAAAAATTTTTTTAAAAAAAGAGAGATTATATGAAGAAGATCATATTGGCAAGACCCTTCAGTATGGCCCCCACTTCCCTTACTACAATAACATAGTGCTAATTACCTCTTCTTTAGAATCAAGATTTGGGCACTTGATAGTACTGTGGGCTTTACTTTGCAGGCTTGACTTTTTTTTCCTTTGCTCAGTCAGTCAACAAGCATTTAATTAATGCTCAGTGGGGGGTGAAAGGAGTCTAGCAGGAGTCAGATTAGCTGTTAAATGCTTACTAACCAAAAAAATAATTATTTTTTCATTTAAAAAAGTACCCAAAAAAGGGGACAGTTATCAGCCTGGCAAGAATGGGGTCAGGGATGAGAAGCTTGAAAGGAAGTTGCCTACAGCAACTCTACAATATCTGCCTTCAAAACTGAAACTCAACTGGATCAAGTTTCCTCACTTTTTCAAACGTGAAAAGAAATCTGAAAGAAAAAATTACATTAACATTGGGTAACGTAAGACAATGTAAATTTTATATCTTTCAACTGACAGAAGTCAGTTATATCAAGAATCGCTTAGGCAACAGAGGGAAAGGTTAGGGCTACAGTTTAGCAGAGCCATTCTCATGGTGAGTACAAGGATCATCTCAAGATAGCCACGCTCCAAAATCATGGCAGCAACACACGCCAAACACAGACCTGGACCTGACTACCTCCAACGGCCTCTCTCTTCTGCATATTTTTCTTCTTTAACCAAAACACCACAAATGAGGTTTTGTACACAAGTATGTGGTGAATACCAATTAGAAGAGAATTCCCAACCCAATTATTCCTAGCTGATTCCAGGTATTGACTTGCACAGAAGGGAGCCTGCCCATGGGTTCCAGTCTCCTTACCATTACTGGCTCTCCATCAAGACAACATGTGAAGGCAACAAAGAGGAGCTAGAGATGGGACGTTGATCTTCGTGTAAAGAAAGCTGACCTCAGCCACCCACCTGTCATACCTAGAGCAGCACTCCACTCATCATCCTCCACAGGGTAAACAGAGATTCTGGTGGTAATTCTCCACCTTGATGCACAGGCATTAATGATTTCCAGAACTCACAAAAACACAGTGACTTCAGCAAGTAGGTTTGTTTAAATTTTCTTGGTTTACATACATGAAAGCAGTTCTACTCAGGTTATAAGAAACAGTTGTCTTTATTTAGGTACAAACAAGGGCCCAGGGGAAAGAGGCACAGAGGAAGGAAGCCAAATGGTAGTAACTGGAGTCTGAGGAAACAGATGGAATGAGGAACTGAGTATGTCCTAATGGTTATGGTAGCCCCTAGGAGCATTAGGTTTCTTATTCTTCTCTCCTTCAGTCTCCATACCAGTAGGCAGCTTACTTGGCTAAGGTTTCATTATCTAATCCATCTCTGATCAGTTTGGATAATCCTCTCTGAGTGGTGCTGATCCCGTTAGGACTGTGCAAAGCTGCCTGGGCCAGGATTGGGACAAATCCCATCAGGCCTGTCATCTGAATCCATTACATATTTTAATAATTTGGGGTTGGTAAAGTGGATTGGGAAGTTAGCAGCAAGTGCAACATCTGATACCCACGTTCATTAAATCACTTCATTAGCTCCAATGAGGAAAGCATCAGCTTTGTTGAAGAATCCTGAGAGAGAACAAATCTACTTCTGAGGTATGGATCTGGGTGGGTACTGAGCCTAAGTTCTTTGGTTCTTCAGCTCTTACCTTTTCTAATGACTTAGGCTGGAAAGTAAGTGTGATGTAGTGGAAAGCAAATTGGCACTGAAGTCAAAAGAGCTCAGTTTGAGTCCTGTTCTGTGGAACCTTTGGCAAATTACTTGGGTTCTCATTTTCTCTAGCTGTAAAATAGGAATAATACTTCAACCATCTATCTCCTACTGGTCAAGGAAATCTGTTTAAGCTTTAAAATGCCTTATAAATTTGAACTATAATTATTTTGCCCATTAATGAGCTTATTCAGTAAAATTCTAACAATCAAGTTATTCATAGAATCAAAGATGGGAGGGACCTTGTAAGTCATCAAATCTATGGGGAAAAAATCAAAAGTTAAGTGACTTGTCCAAGTTCATTCAGCTAAAAAGTGACAGAACTAAGACTCAACTTTGGGTCTTTTTGACTTTCAGGCTCTTTATAACTCTATTCTGCTGTTTGATGTTTACTTATTTAGTTCCTGGGATGACAGCCTGAATCCTTTCTTCCTGAACAACCCCAACTTCTCTCCCCACCACACTTCCATTTCTCCAGTCCCAAAGAGTGATGAGATTTTAATCCGTTTCTGTTGATAACATGTTAGTCTGAGTTGGGCCTTATGAGACTGGAAGCCCCACAGGGGTTTACTAGACATGCTTGGAATTTCCAATCCAAATCATCTACCTAGAGTATGGTCAGGCTCACTGATCCAGTGCCACCACTGAGAGGGCCGGAAATGATCAGGGTGTGCATCACATCTCCAATTTGCTGGTGTGTTGGCATGTCTAATTTCTTTTGCTAGTGGCAGGGTAGCAGACTTATTCCTCTCAGGGGAAAGATTCCAGATTTGGGGTATAAGATCCCAAAAGATTTCTCCTTGGGAAGGTTGCATCAGATGTTAAGCTGGCTGTGCTCTGGTCACAGGGATCAATGCAGAGACAGAGTCCTCTCTTCAGCAGATTTCTGAAGGCTCTGTCACTATTCTGTGCTTGGATAAGCGCTGAGCCAGGATTCTTAGAGAGCCTCACAACAGAAATTCTTTATCATTCTTAGGCTATTCTTGAGATTCTTCTCAGGGATGCTCAATCTTTGGGCCTGCTTTAAAGGGCCATATGCAGACTATAACCCTTCAGATCCTGTATAATATTCTAAGGCTGTATCAGCTCTCCACCGATGTCAAAGTAAAAGGTAGAGGAAGACTCTCTGAAAACAGAAATGGAGGTAGCTGAGATGGGGGTGGGGGGCCAAGCCAATCTGATCCTTGTTTTCCTGAGCTTAAATATTAATTGAATTGCAGCTGTGTATGTGTTCTCACAATCCTTGTTTATCCCTCAGAGAGTGATAACTGGAATGTCGATTGAGGTACTACAAGGTACTACAAGCTAGAGGCCTAGGCCAGTTTTCTTTACAAGAAGATCAATGTCCAAGCTAGCTAATTCTGTTGCCTTCATCTGTCAACCATGGAGATTAGAACCCACAGGGGAAGCTGACTTCAGTGAAGGCCAACACCTAGAATCATCCTGAGAAATAATTCTATTTGGAATCCTCTTCTAATTTATCTTCACAACACACTTGTGTTCAAGTTATATGTGGGCATTTATTACCTCCCCTACTAGAATACAACTTCTATGAGGCGGAAAAACACTCACCTAGGGTGGCACAGGTACATCCCAACTCCCTCCTCAGTCCACACCCGAGGAAGACAGGATTCATCACACACTCATATGGTCTCACCACCAGCATATGGGGGTGCTCAAGCAAGGCGCTGCTATAAGCAACCCTGTCCTCCCTTTACCCCTAAAAAAGAGGATCAGAAGAAACAGCAAATTTGTGCTGCTCCAACTTAGTTAAGTTAGGGCAGGGTAAAGCTCTGAAGAACAGTTTTCTACTTCTGTCCCCCCAATTTAACCGTCTAACATTTAATCAGCACTCATACTAGGTGAATTCATTCAAACTCCACTTTAATCCTCATACAGACTGCCTCAGTTCCACATCCACCATCTCCCTTGTGAAGCCTGGTATCACTTTTACTTCACAGTGCCTCTGTTTCTCCACTTACAAAACAATGTCATTCCCTGAAGAATCAAAGGATCATAGAGTTTGGCAAGATGTTGTTTAGAATGTTGTTTAAAAGAAAAACCATGAAAATATGTTGTGTTTCAAGCCCACTCACCAAGGCCAAAAACCACAGTTCTCTCCACTCAAATCCGAGAAGAAGTAAAGACCTCCCACGAGAGAGGAAACAGAAGAGCTCCCTCTGAGAGAAAGTGCAACTCCCTTCCTCCCTCCTTTGTCCAGGCAGGGTCAGGGGACTGGAGGAGAGCTGAGGGGTTGCTTGGGTTTGTTGCAATGCTCTCTTTCCTTTCTTTTTGTTCCCTGTTACCAGGAATGGTTAGCTAGGGAACGGATGGTGATGTAAAGCACAAAGACATCCATTTGTTAAAGAGATGCAGTTTAGAATCACTCTTCTCTACCACAACACACAAGTTTTCCCTAAAAGCTCTAACAACATAGGTATGGTTTGCTTTACCTACTATATAAGTCCACTAGAAGTTGTATTACCTTTTCATAAATCAAATTTTAAATTTCCCTGGGAAGATCCATTTTTATAAAAGAAGAGATTGCCTATATCAAGCTAAGAACCCTTCCAAGGCTTCCCTAAATTAGGTTCCTAATTTACCTGGTTTATATTCAGTTCAACAAATATTTCTTAAGTACCCACTGGGTGAGAGGCACCATTCTGCTGACTAAGAACACAAAATTGGGGGTCAAGAAGGGAGGCACCCCACAGATCACTCTGTTACAGGAAAGTGAATTACACCACTAATGAATCATTAAAAAGCAAACTTTCCAGGTACATTTTCCCCTTTAACAACTGATTCCATTTCCACAAACACATTTTAGCTGTTCAAGATGCCTTCTTCCCTGCCACAACACAGTTCTGCTATAGAACATCATATGGTACCAGAAGGACTGCTCTTATTCCCTTTTCCAGTCATTCCTCTTTTGGAGGCTTTCCCATACTAGAGCAGCAGTTCTCAACCTGTGGGTCACAACCCCTTCGGGGGTCAAACAACCCTTTCGCAGGGGTCACAGGGGCCACCTAATATCATCGGAAAACATATATTTCCAATGGTCTTAGGAACTGAGACACTGCTCCTCTATCCCTCTCCAGGCGGGTCCACACACATGCAGATACGCCCACATACAAGTATGTAAACCACTGTACTAGAGATTGGATCTGCTGGGATCCTAATCATCGGGATCTCTTCTACAGATATATTCTAACCCAAAGATTACAACATATATCTGAATTTTTTTATTACAACATAAATCTGGATTTTTTTTCAATTCTCCTAAATTATACAGAAACTAATGATTTACTGCAAAGGGACAATTGATACAACTTCTTAGATACCCCACCCTCACCCAGGGCCAAAGACCCAACCACTAGGTCTTGGAAACTAGAGTTCTAAATTCTGTGACTCCATTCAACTTTAAAAAAATATCTTACTATTGTTTTCTAGCTTCCTCAATCTGTGAAGTGGGATTTGGAGGGGTCCGTGTGTTTCAGAAATAGCACTACATTTGCAGTTGGAGGAGCAGGGTTGAATCTCAATTGTATTACCTACTACTTGTAGGACCTTGGACCAATCACTTCCCCCTTTTAGGCCTCAGTTTCTTCATCTGCAAAACAAGGAAGTTGGATTAGATGGTCCCTTCAAGCTCCAAATCCTATAATTGTGATCATTCAGAAGCTAGGGGAATTTCATAAGGGAGAGTCTTCATCTCTGGGATGCAGGATTTCTCCATGGATTTTACTGGGATATTGTGCAATTAATTAAGATAAAATACAGCCAACTAAATTCACTTCAAAAACCCTTTAGTGGGCACTGGTCAAATGTTCTGCACTATGTCACCAAGGATCATCCCATACTAGGCCCCACAAGGGCAACTGCCTTAAGAAAGAACTCCACAAAGCACTCAGACACGAAAAACATCCAGAAGAATCACTAAAAGGGGACAGAGGAAAAGGGGCCGAGGGGGCCGTACCAGAAACAAATGGATGAGGATCAACCACTGAGCACTCAAGCTTCTAGGGCACATTCTAGGAACATGAGCTGAACAGGTAGCAAGCAGCAGTGTCTGGGTGCACTTCAGTACATCCAAGTAGAGTGGAAAGAAGAGGAGTAGCCAGTCACTCACTAGAGGTCTGGGTCCAAATTCCAACTTCAACACTTAACTCTGTGACCAAGGACATGTCACTGCAATCCTCTGAATCCCAGCTTCTTCTGTAAAATAGGGACTAAAATATCTATAATACCCCCCATACACACAGGGCAAATATAACATTTAAATGAACTAATAATGTATTTAAAGAGCTTTGTAAACCTTAAAGCATCATACAGGTCACCTTTTATAACATGAGAACCAGCATGGCACAGTGGATATAGTGCTAGCCTCAAAGCCAGGAAAGCTGGGTTCAAGCCCTGGCTCAAACACATACTGGCTGTGAGATCCTCCCATCCACAGCAAGCTATTTAACTTCTCCAGGCCCCAAGAAACTCTCTCAGACAATTAATTAAAGAAAAGTTACCTCTGCAGACCTGGTGAGACTGGGTCTTCCTCTTCCTCCCCTTGGCCTCCGGGCTTCCTTGACAAATCCCAGGTATTTGTCATAGACTGACTCCCCTCCATAGACTGACTTTCCCAATCCCCTTGTACACTCCACACGCCTTCCCTCTGCTCATTACCTCCTAGCTCTCCTGCCAGAGCTGATCTGTACCCATTTGCTGGCATGTTGTCTCTCTCATCAGACTGGGACCTCCTCAAGGGCAGGGGGCTGTATTTTGTCTGTCTTTGAATCTCCAGTGCTTGGCATAGTGCCTAGCACATAGTAGGCACAATAATAACGGTACAGTGATTGAATGACCTGCACTGGTAGATGGAGTTTCCTTCCCCAGGGGTCACCTACATATAAAGGAAAGTCTAGGACCAAGCCACATCATGTAAAAATAATATTACAAAAGCAAGTAGGTGGCCAGTGGTGAAATGAACAGAGCACTGGGATTGGAGTCAGGAAGATCTGGGTTCAAGGCCGGTCTCAGATGCTTACCAGTTGTGACCCTGGGCAAGTGACTTAACCTCTGTCAGCCTCAATCTCCTCATCTGTAAAATGAGGGGGCTGGGCTGCAAGGGTCTCTAAGGTCTCTGATGCTCTCTCTACTCACATAACAAAAAAGCTTGCTACAACGAAGGCTGGAGGGCCAACAAGACAGATGGTCTAATTCCCAACACTGGCAGAATCAAGCTCTAGAGGATAGGTAGCCACCCACAGTACTACCAGAACCAGATTCAAAGAGACTCGGGAGAGGTTTAACAAAATCAATAAAAATACACTGGAACACAGATACAGTGAATCCGTGGTTTCCTATGTCAATATGCAGCTCAGAGCATCCTCATGGACGTTTAACTACCCCATTTCTATTTGAGTTGATATCACTGGCCTAACTTAGGGAGGGTTAGTGGAAAGGGAACTTAGAAATCAACTAGTCCAAGCCCCTCATTTTATAGATGAAGAAACTGAGGCTCACAAGAGTCAGCTGGCATACCTGAGGCCATAGAATTAACAGTAAAGTTAGAATCTGAAACTGGGCCTCTGCTTGCAAACTTGCCATTTCCCCTCTGTGTGAAAAGGCATAAATACATATATGTGTAAAGTATATGTATAAAATACCGAAGAGAATTATTATCACTGTCATTAGAATGAAAAGCAAGGACCCAGAAGAGCCACAGGAGGCTAAGTATTACTAGTGAGCTATTTTCCCTTGGCTCCTTTGATCACAGCTCAAATTCTTCCTCCTCTAGAAATCTTTCCCTGAGGCTCAAGAGCCCGCATTTCTAGCTCTCTACTCAACTTCTGGGATCCACTCTCTAAACCTACCCTTCGGTACAGACAGACCCTCTGGGAGCTTCTATACAAAGAGAAACCTCTTTGGATTCCACACAGCACCTAGGCCAGAGCTTGACACTGGCAAGCACTGACTTACTGACATGCCTTTGGGCCACAATAACTAGAGTACTTAGGAACTAAAAAAATAAGTAAAGAAGCACCAGTGAAAAAAACACTGAAATTTAGAATTGGTATATAAACTGCTAAATGTGCTTCCTCTCCTGCATCCCCCCAAAGTCCCAGAACTTTGCAAATTTAAGATCTTTAGTCAGTCTTGAGAGAGATTATTCCATGAAGTTAAGGAAAAAAAAAATCTTTCAAGTGACGGAAGGAACTGTGTGTCCTACGGAAACTACCAGCCAGGCCCAGTTTGAGTTCCAAGCATTTAATGTGTAGCTTTCACACTAACAGTGGGACACCTCAGCCACTGGGACTGAGATGCCACTGCATTTTTTCCAGTTTATCTCCAGGATTCCAGATTGTGGCTCCCTGTAGTATTTCTCCCTGCTAAAGTTCAAAGTCAGAGCAAAACAGGTAAACCAAACAAGAGAAACCAGTAAGAAATGCCCTCCATATGGGAATTCCTGGGACCCCACGGCACTGTAGGGAGACACTGTAGGGAGGGGTCGCCTCCCTTAAATCAACACATAACAAGATGAGAGCCCCAAAGAAGAGATTTTGTCTTTCGAGGAGAACAAAGGATCCTACAGAAAAATACCATGCATGGGCATGGCAATTTCTGTAGCTCAGGAAGCCCATAAGGGCTCCAACAATCAGGAAGCAGAGCAGAGAAAGCATTCAAGGTTTGCCCAAACTTCTAAAGCACGCCGGCCAGCTTGAACTTCTGGTGGCACAATCAGGGTGAAAATCACAGTCAGCAGCACCAGCACTCCCTCACCTCTCACACTAAACGAGGCTTTTCCAGTCTGAGATCATGCCTGCCTCCCCAACCACAAAGTGCTCTGGTGCTGCTGACCTCAGACCACGACCTCCCTGAAACCACTGCCACAGACCAAACACCACATTCCCCACCGTTTCCACCCCTAATTCCTCCTCTCAGAATCCTGAAGATCCAGTAAACTTCCTTTCAGGCTTGAAGACAAGGAAATGTGAAAGAAGTTTCTGAGCAGCCTGGCTGTGTGTCCAAACAGAATGGATGCACCAAGCCTGGCACAGGAGGATGCTTCTTGGCTGCCGCTCCATGTTAAGGAGTCTCAGTGAGCTATGACCACATCACCAAACTCTTCTGTTGCTAAAAGTCCCACAACTGATTTAACCCACAGCCTAAGCCACATCCCCTTTCTACTCTCTCTAGGAGTCACTCCTCCAGCCCTCCCTTTTCTTGTTTAACTTCCCTGATTCCATCTCCTCCATTTGCAGACCCTCTGGCCCTGGGCATCCAGTCCCTCACAGACACAACAGCCCCTCCTTCCCTGGTCCTTCCTGCTCAGTTCATCTGGTCATTCCCAAGCAACAAATCCAAACTTACCCCCATTCCTTTCTCCTCAAGAAGGGAGAAAAGAGATGACCAAAGGGGGTCTCACCCCCATTGGCCTCCTTCTCTCCTATCTTTCATTCTTCAGTGTCTCCATGACCCTCTGGGTGCCACCCACATATACATAACACCCATACAGGGCTCTCTCTCTCTAGCCCTCAACACCACCTACTCTTCAGACCAGGTACCCTTATACAAAATGAGAATTCCCCTTCATCTCTCTTTCCAAAACTAGATAACCCACCCAAAATTAAAGGCTCTTCATTCACTCACTTCCAAAACTGAGTCCTTCACCACCAAATTCAGAACTCCCTCGCAAAAGTTCTACCATAAGTGTCCCCTCCCTAAAAATGATTTGCCCTCAAAAAAAGCAGTCTACAAAAAATCTGAGCACTCTACCTCCAAAAGATCCCTCTTCAAAAATGAAGACCACCAAAACCAAATGTCCCCTCTTCCAAAAACAATTATTCTTTCTAAAACCCTCCAAAATGTATCTCCTTCAGCAAACAAGGTATCACCATCATAACCCCCATAACAAGTGACTCCCAGATCTAGCTGAGCCTTCCTCCAAACTTCAAAATCTGGGTGCTCCACCTCCAAAACAAGGTGTCCTCCCTTTTCCCAAAACGAAATGTTCCCTTCTCCAAAAAGTTATCTTTCCAAAAAGGATGCTCCCCCAAATGAGTGTCTCTCACAGCTAATGTCAGATCCCCCAAAACTAGCATTCCCTACATAATTTCCCCAATATCAGGTGCCCCTAACAAACCAAGTGTTCCCTGGCTTGAATGTCTTTCTTCCCCAAAACTAGCATTCCCTCCAATATCTAAAGATTCTACTTTTCAAACCAGATGATTCTCTCCCCCAAAATCAGATAGTTCTCAACCCAAACTAGGAGTCTCTCTACGCAAAAATTAGTGCCCCTTTCCCTAAGCTAGCATCCCTTTCTCCAGGGCTAGCTTGCCTTCCAAATATCTGAGAAACCAGCTTCCAAACCAGCCCACCTCCCAAGCCAAATGGCCCCGGCCCGACCAAGTGCCCCCCTTCCCTAAACCAGTTATCCTTTTAAGAGTCGGGTATACCCGTCCCTGAAAAGGTAAGGTAAGCATTCTCTCACCCAAAGCAGCTGACCCTCCAAAATCTAAGCACTCTCTAAACCAAGTGTCCCCCTCCCCAACTAGATGCCCTCTCTCAACAGATGCCCCCCCCGCAGGTGTCCCCTCCGCCCAGGTGTTTCTCCCTCTCCCCCGTAGGTGTCCCCCTCGCCCCTCCTCAGATGCCCCCTCCCCCCTGCCAGGTGGGCCTGCTTCTGCCGGCCCCGCCTCGCTCACCTGCATGCCGCTGCCTCCAGCTCCCGCTACGGCTCCCGCGGCGGCGGCTGCCCCCTCGTCGGGCCGCGCCTGGGCCGGCGCCCCCGCGCCCTCCGCCCCCTCGTCGGTGCGCTGCCGCTTGCCCGGGCCGGGGTCGGCCGGGCTGGGGCCCGCGGGAGGCGGGGGCGGCGGCGGCGGCAGCGGCTCCAGCTCGGGCTCCCGCTTGACGCCCCGCGCGGGGCCGGGCTGCGCGGGGGGCTGCGGGGGCGGCGGCGGCGGTGGCCGCGGCTGAGCCTGGGCCCCTTCCGCCATCCGCCCGCCGGCCAGCCCCGCCTCGCCTCCTCTGCCGCTCCGGGCCACGCGCGACAGGCCGCCGCCTCTCGCGCCCTTACACACGCTCACTGCGCCGCGCCCCGCCACCGGCCGCGCGACTGTCGCGACTCACGGGCTCCCGGCGGCCCCGCCCCCCACGCGCGGGCGCGGGCGCGAGCGACTCTCCGAAGCGCACACTCCCACACGAGGGCGAGAGGGCGCGTGCGCGGCGGGCCGGCCCCTGGCGCGCTCGCCTCGCTCGGCCCGGCTCGCCTCGCCGGGCTCCCGGCAGCCTCGCTCTCAGCCTCAGCCTCACTCTCGGTCTGGGCCTCGCTCCCCGGCAGCTCGCGACGGGGAGACAGCGCGCACGCGCACCGTCCCCCCCGCCCCCCTCACCGGCCAGCCGCCCGCGCGCTCCGGATCCCGCGCCCTCGGTGTGTCACACACGCAAACCCTCGCAGCCGGAGAGCCAGACACAGACACACCTCTCGAGGGCTCCGGACCGGAGGAAAAGAGCGGGGCGGGTCCAGGATCCCCGGGGGGCGGATGTTTATTTGGGGGAGGGGCTCGGGACCTGGAGCAAGCTGACTGGCCGGGAGCTGCTGAGCCGCCGTCGCAGCGGCCCGGCGGGGGCGGGCCCGAGGGGAGGAGGCGGGGCCCAAGCCCTTCGGCAATCTTCGTGGCCTCCAGCCAGTAGGGCCGAACCCGAACCCGACCGGGGCGGCAGAGAAGGAATCGGCAAACTTCGGGAATCTCCGGGAGGCTAGGAGGGAGAAGACGAAGGGAAGGAGCGGCAGGACGGATCCCGAGAGTACGGGCGAAGAGAAAGCGGAGCAGCCGGCGAAAATGAGGGGGCGTGGCCTGTTCTCCAGGGGCGGGGTCTAAGGCGAGCCACTCTCCAAAGAAAGAACTGGCGGAGCCGGGCTTGTTCGGTATGGGCGGGGTTACCGGCGAGAGGAGGGGCCTGCCAGAGCCCCACCCCCAGATTGAAGCTCGTACAATCAGGGGTCTTACCCTTCATTTGACAGATTACGAAACTGAGGCCCAGGGAGGCTGAGACTTCCCCAAGATCTCGCTCACCATCTAGCAAGCCTCAGTGTGGGATTTGCCTCCGTTAATTACATGCAATGTGTCTTTGCGCTGCTAATAGAGCACTGGTTTTGGAGTCAGGAAGATATGAGTTCAAATCCAGCCTCACATATTTACTAGCCGTTTGACCCTGGGCAAGTCACTTTTCCTTAGTTTCCCCAACTGCAAAACGGGGGAAATAATAGCACCAACCTCCCACGGTTGTTCTGTGGATCAAATGAGATTACGCCTGTAAAGCACTTAGCCCAGTGCCTGGCACATAGTAGGCGATTAATAAATGCTTATTGATATGACTTGAACTCAAGTCCTTTGTACTAGTACACAATCTTCCTTCCACTACACTGGGGTTGATGGGATGCGGGGCCAAGAGGGGAAGAGTCTGGCAGTTCTGAGGAGGTGAAAGGGTGAGCTTGTTCTGCCTGGGGCAGAGACTGATGCTCGCCTAAGGGAGAGGAAAGTGGAGGAGCCCGTAACTCCTCTCGGGTGGTGGAGGGCGTGGCCTATTAGCCTGGAGCAAGACTTTCTTTGCCGGGCTGGAGAGGTGCCTGGGCGGGAAGTATTTATCTCTGCAGTGAGAGTGGTGGGCTGGGAGCCAAAGAGGAGGAGTTGGGGGCCCGGGGTGACCCTTGTACTAGGCTCAGTGTATGCAAACCATTATGACTCGAGTTCGCCCATCTGGAGGCAAAGGAGGCTGTGCCGGAGTGGAAAGGTTTGGGGTGTAGGAGAGAGACTGACCGGACTCTCTCTGTCCCGTTCAGCTTGCAAAAAAAACAAAAAACAAAAAAAACCTCCTTGCAATTATAATAGCTTACGTTTTTATATACTATGTGCTAAGCACTAAAGTGCAACGATTTGATCCCTCACAGCAACCCTGAGAGTAGGTAGGCGCTACTATCATCCGTTTTACAGATGAGGCAGACAGAGGTTAAGTGACTTGCTTAAAGTTCTGGGGCCAAATTTGAGCTTAGCCCTTCATGACTTCCCTGCGCATCCCAGCCCCAACCCTGAGACTGTTCTCCTGGTCCATTCGTTCATTCCGTAATCACTTATTAATTGCTTTCTCCTTGTGTGCAAAGCACCAGGGGGAATCCAATGAAAAAAACAGTCCCTCCCAGCAAATCCTGTGCATTCTACAGGCCTTCAAGGGTTAGCCTTGGGTTTAACAGGACTTGTGATGTGGTGCTCACAATTGTTCCTGTTCAAAGGCTGGGGGCAGGGGGTGAGTGATAGGATATAGATTAAGAGCTGAAAAGGATCTTAGGGGTCATCTGGTCTGATTCTTCCCTTCCCCTGCTTACAGAAGAGGAAACTGAGCCCCAAAGAGATTAAGTTACAGTAAATAGATGAGCCAGACTTGGAACTCAAACCCTCAGCCATCTTTCCCCTTTACTGTCCTGCCTTTCCTTAGAGATACCGGCTCCATCTTTTTGCCACTGCCTCTTGAGTAGGTTAGAAGGTCCAAGTGCCTCCCAGCTTGAGCCTGAAGCCTGAAGTGGACAGGGACAGAGTTCCTAACCAGGAACCACATGAACCCAGCAAAGTGAACTGGTGGGAAGATCAGTGTCAAAGGACCTGATCTTTGAAGCCCAGCTTTTCAGCTGCCTAGGTGATTTGGGGCAAATCTCTTGGAATCAATGATTTCTCTCAGGTATCTTCCAGTGGCTCTACTTGTGAATTGTCTCATAGGCAGATTCCCCCAGGGCAGCCCACCCAGCCTGGCAAAATTGGAACCCTCTTCCGGCAAATGAGTGCCCACCCCAGCTTTGAGGGGGGAACTGGGACAGGCCAAAAGTCATCTGGAAGTATGGACATTTTCTGAAAACTTCCTCCCCCTACTTCCCAGGATAAGGTCTGGGGCCAGGTCTGTCCAATGGCTCTCTCAGTCCTTTGTTTTAACTATCTGTTAATCCAGAGTCCCTCTGAAAAAGAGATAAGTATTGGAGGAATGCTTGAATGAAGAGGCTGAACAAAGAGAAACCAGACCCTGCTGTATAAACAGGCATATATGGAATACCTGCAGAGTGGGGGGATGGGGGACCACAAAGCTAGAGATGGCTGATGGGAAGGACCCCAGCCTGCCCAAGACAATTACCACTAGCAAACTCTGACATGAACCTAGGAAGCACAGTGCTCTCTGAGAGTGGGAAGTGTGTGTGAGATGTTGGGAGGAGGGAGGAGCAAGTAATCTGCCTGTGAAGCAGAGATTGGGAGGGGGGAAATGTTCATTCCTTTAGTGCTGGGCTCACTTTATATGTATCCCAGACACCTTTAGCAGTCTGGTGAAGCCTGTGGACCCTTCCCCAGAATGCTGTTTTTAGATAATTGAAGGAAATTCTACATTTCATTTAGATTAGGAAGATGTCATTTTTCTCCATCTAAATTCACAAGCCCCTAGAAACTTTCCATAGACCTGTAGATCCCAAGTTAAGAGGAGAAGGGGAGAGAAAAGGCATAAACATGTATCCAGAGCCTACTGTGTGGCAGGTACCACACTAAGCACTTTTTACAAACATCTCATTGGATTCCCTGCTGGAGTAGAAGGAAAGGAAGGAAAGGCATGTTTTAGCTCCAAAATTCATTGTGATTTCCAACCCCTGATGCCAAGAGCCAGCCTCACTGGGTGCCTAGAATCACCAGGTGGTGTCCAAGAAGTCACTGCCACTCCTTGTTGCTGGAGCTCAACGCCCCAGATCCAGAGTCAGAAGGCAAACTGTGACATTGAGCCTGGGAACCACCCAGATCTGGGGCCCCTGCTCCATGAAGTCACCTCCTTGCAGGAAAAACAACCACAGGCTCTGGCGGGGGAAGGGGGGGGGCAGTGATTCAGAGCTGCCCCCAAGGTCCCGCCCCTGAACTGGCACAAACCAAGGAGCTTCTGGGAAATGCCCAAAGCAAACAGACTTGCCTCCCTCCAACAGAAGATCAGTGGTGCTCAGGACCTTAGATTCCCCTAAGCTCTCATATCTCTCTAAGTAACAAGAGAAAAAGCGACCTAAATAGACAAACTGTTCCTACTCCACCACTAGCTTGCATTTTGTAAAAGCAAAGCGAGAGAAACATCCCACCACAGTAAGGGTGGGGAGAAAGAGGAAGCAAAAGCAGACTCCTGCCATGTGGCAGACTGATCCCGGAGCAGATACCCACCCTAATGAGAAATTAGATTCCAGCTAATACAAATGCGGGCTTTTTAAACCTCATTCCAAGTACAAAACTGGCCGGGCTAGATGCTGCCTGGCCTCCTGACACTGGCATCCCTGAACCTCCTTTGTGCCTGGACTTTATTGAACATGGCTCTGCCTGTAGGCTAGAGAGCTTGCTCCAGCCTTAGCACTCTCCACATAATGAGTGTGTCTAGTTTCTATTTCTGTAGAATTTGATGAGGGATGATAACAGGGTAATTGAATTCACTGTTTTCTTTCAGTGCCAGCCCTCTGCCCTCTGCCCTCTGGCTCCGAGCTTTCAGGGCATCATCCTCCTGGCTTTTTAAATGTCCTTTCTTACAATTGGGAGAGGGTGGGGGAGGGAGTTTTCTTCAATTTTATTTTCCTGAAGGATAAAAAACCTAATGTGTCCATGGTCCGTGTGTATACCATAGGATTTTACACCTGGAAGGATCCAAAGTTAGTCCTCTTGCACTATGGATTAGGAAATTGTAGGCTCAGAAAATGGAGGGAAATTCCTCAAAGTCTTGCTTCCCCATCCATCAGTGACAGAACTGGGAAAAGAAGTCATTTTTGGAAACAAAAAGAGCCTTACACTGTGAGGGCCATAAGTGCAATGATTGGTGTTTGCCTTTCTTGTATCCCCAGCACTAAATATAGCGACATCACATAGCTGATACTTAACTAAATGCTTGGTCACTGACTATAGTAGAAGGAATATAACAGTACTTACTATGGGCCAGGCATTGTGTCAAATACATTACAAATATCTGATTTGACCCTCAAAAACAACCTGCCAAGGTGCTATTTTATGGTTGAGGAAACTGAGGCAAACAGAAGTTAAGTGACTTGCCCAACATCACACAGCTAGGAAGCATTTGAGGCCAAATTTGAACTCAGATCTTCCTGACTCCAGATCCAATGATCTATCCACTGAGCCACTTAGATGCCCCTAAGCTAGACATCACATTATCCATCCAGAGCTAGAAGAAACCTCAGAGGTCATCTAGTCCAATTCACTGATGCTCAGGAAGGTCCCACAGGCAGTAAGTGTCAGAGGTGAGAGTTAGATCCATGGTTTCTGACTCTTAAAACTTTCCACTGTTCCCTTCTGTCTTCAACCTCCAGATCCCAGGAATACAAGTCTACTGACCCAGCCTGCAGGCACTTTTCATATACCTGGCTTCCTTTGTATGGTTCTCAGTAAATACCACCGAAAAAGGAAAGATGAGGAAAGAATGCCAAATCCCCAGTCAGAGTGACCAACATCCAAACCTGAGGAGAGGCAGGGTCTTTGAGATACATTTTGGGGAGAGGAAAGAGAACAAGAACGATTTCACCAAAATCCCCTTGCCCTAGCCTTGACCATGCTCTCCCTCCACCTCTACAAGGAAAGAGGAAGGAAAGAAGGGAGAAGAGATAAGAAGCATTTTCCAAAGTGTACCTGTACCCCCACCCCACCTGGAGAACTGGGAGACCAGTATTTTAACTGTCAGAAGACCCTGTTACTCTTTCCTCCTCCCTGATTCAATTCAACAAAACGTGTGTCAAGCACTTACTACATGTGAGAAAGTAGACTTAATTTCTGTATCCCAAGGATGACTAAACTTGAAAACCCGCAGTGCCTTCAGAAGAAATGGACAGATAATCAATTCCGTTCTGGGTATTGGTTGATTGGTTGATTGACTGAGATCAGTATAGAACCTGTATGAGGAGATCCTAGCTTACATAGTTAGAACTAGAAGGTGGGATATCATGGGAGTGGGTATAATGAAAGGAAGTAAATCATCCCACTCCCTTAGTCCTCCAAGTGAGGTGGAGCACAATTTATCTATTTCATGGGCTCATGGGACCCTAGATTTAGAATGGGAAGGGACCAGAGATGGCATTTTGACCAACCTTCTCATTTTACAGCAGAAAAAAGTGCAGCCTGGAGTGGTGAAGGACTTGTTCAGGGTCCCACAGGTAGCAAATGTCTCAGGTAGGATTTGTCAGCTCTGCTTGATTCCAAGTCAAGAGTTCTATCCACTGTACATACAAAGCAGTTGAAAATATAGGGCTAACAATAAAAATATAAATATATAAATATGAGAAGCCATCTGTATAGAAATGATATATATGAGAATTAATACTCAGATCGGAGAGGGGGGAGGGGGATGAGAAGGGAGCAGGGAAGGTAGATAGAAGGGGAAAGAGGAGAAAGGGAAAAGAGGAAAGAGAGAAAAGGGAGGGAAGAGAGAGATGCAGGAAAAGGAGAAGGGAAAGCAACCCAGGACCTTGAGAAAATCTGAGCTTAGGGATTCATAGTCCAGCAAAGCAAACTTGAAAAAAGAACAGTCAGTCCAAAAAGAAAGAAGAAATAGGTAAATAAGAGAATTGAGAAAGATGAATGTTCTGGAAGCCATGGAAAAAAAGGACATCCAAGAAGAGGGGGTAGTCAACAATGTTAAGTGTTACAACAGGTCAAAAAGGATGAGGACCCAGAAAAAAAAAAACATCTGATTTAACAGTTAAGAAATTGCTGGCCCCGGGCCAACTGGGTGAGAGCCTTTTCTCTAGAGTGGTGAGATCTGAAATCAAGTTGCCAGGTGATGAGAAGTGAGTGGGTGGCTAGGAAATGGAGGCAAACACTGTAGGTAATTCTTTCTAGGAGTTTGGCAATGGAAGAGAGGGTAGTTACTGGGCAATAGCTTAATGGGATGCAGGGTCAAGTGAAGGCTTTTAAAGGGGGGGGGGTATCTTTAGCTAAAGCCCCAACTCTACTTCACAGAATTACATTCTCCCCTCTTTCTAACTCCATTCCCCCCCCACTTTATTTTTCTCATGTATACAAATACCAGCCTACCAGAAAGAAAGAAGGAAGGAAGGAAAGAAAAAGAAAGAAAAGGAAGGAAGGAAGGAAGAAAAGGTATAATTATGACTATTGGTTTTTGTTGAGCAAAATTGGGGATTCCTAAAAGAGCAACATGATTGACAACTGAAAATGTCACATTTTGAAGTTGAGTTGAGACTTCCAAACAGTAGAATATCCCGGAAATAAGGTTGTAACCAATTTGGAAAGGCCAGATCTTCTCTCAGGACTAGCTGTCGCATGAAAAGCTGTGTTAAACTCAGTTTCCTCCTGGAAGAAGGTCAAGGGTTCCACCCTACTTTACCCACCTAACCATTTCTGCTCCCAACAGAGAAATGCAGACTATCAGACTTAAAGGGGAATCTCACAGGTCCTCTATTCCATTCCTGTCAAGAATCAGCTCCATAAAATCCCATGACAAACAGGCATCCAGCCTACTTTTGAAGAGCACCAGGGATAGCGATACTTTTCTAATTAACCTTTTTCAAAAAGAGGTTACATTGGTTCTGCATAGTTTCACATGTTCAGCCTGTATTTGAGTGCTTGTCCTTCCAGTGGGGATGGGTGGTGGGGGAGGAGGAGAAAGAATCTGGAGTTCCATAATCAAATGTTATGAATGTGTATCTATCTATCTATCTTTGTAT
>CM053581.1:407637314-407658154 GCA_028627135.1 Pseudochirops cupreus
AAGTTCAGGCATTAAACTTAAAAAAAAAAAGAGGTTACATTAATGTTCTTTCTTTTTTGTATGACAGCTGATATCCTTGATATCCCTCCCACTGAATCCTGCCTTGTAAACAAAGAAAAACAATTTTTAAAAACACCCAACCAGCACAGTGATTGTGTTTAGTATATACCATATTCCATGCCCATAGTCATCTGCCCCCCCATTTTCTATCACAGGAAAGACATGTCTTTTATTTGTTCTCTGAATCCAAGATGGGACCATTTATCTGAATTTAACTGCTTCTGAGTAGTATTTTAATACTGCCCAGGGGGAAGGCCCCCACACCCACCCCCCACTCCCCATTCCCCCAACCCAAGGATCCCAGAGGGAGCAGTTGTAGCCTCAGATACAATGGGGGGGAGGGGCATTGAATAAAAATAAGTGAGTGATGTAAGCTTAAGGAAAGAAGAAAATTTTGAAAAACTGTTCATACATGTTTCATCTGTTGTGTAACAGAATTAAAGTTGTAGCAATGACATTATTTTCTGAATAAACACACAAAATGCAAGTTATAGCTGATCAGTGGTCAAGTCTGTCGGCAAGTCTTAACAAGCAAGTGTTGGCAGGCCAGTGTACAGCATGCTGTCAGGAAGTCCAGCATGCATTGGCTGGAATACTACTTGTTTACAATAAGATACTATATAGTTACATGACTCCATATTGCATCATCAAAATTTCAATGCAGGAAAAAACCACAAATTTACAATAAATTATGACATTTAAGATGTCATTTTAAAAATTTACATAGAGGTGGGGAATAATCATGATGTATTTTGTTGGGGGACCAATAAAAATATTTTATATATTTTTTAAATGATGCAAATTTAAAAAAAAAACCTGTTAAAGGGTTAAAGAAAGTAGATTTCCAGGAGGGACATTGAGTAATGTTTTTTGAAAAGGAGGTGATAGGCCAAATAAGTTTGGCAACCTCTGATTTATACCTTTGTAGTCATTACATTATATTACATTACATTAACCTCCTAATTGTTCTCACCTGAATCTTTATCCATCCATATAAGTCTTCCAATATGTCTCAGAATTACACATATTCTTAATTTCTTCTGGTGAAAAAAATATCCCATTATACTTTTATGCCCCATTTTGTTCAGTTGTTCTCCAGTCAGTTAGTAAACAGTGTTTCCTGTCTTGCTATCATTAAAAGGGGTAGTAGGCACTTAATAAATGCTTGTTGATTTAACTTCAGTATACATAGGACCTTCTGTTCTGCCTCTGAGGTTGTTAGAATAGAAGCAGAGTAGTAGGATTGCTGAGTCAACAAGTTAGCAACTAGGTGAAGAGAGCACAGAACCCAGAGTCAGGAATATCTGAATCCAGATCCTCATTCTGATGCTTCCTGGTTAGGTGACTGTGGGAAAGTCACTTAAATTTTTGGGCCTCAGTTTCATCATCTCTAAAATGAGGATATTGGACTAAATGATCCCTAAGATCCATTCCAAAACTAAACTGAGAACTATGGTCCTAAGTATGATCCAAGTTCTTTCTTCATTACATAAGACTGGCTATCCGTACACAGGCACACAATACATATTCCACCCCTTCATGTACACATGCCATGCATATACCCCAGAGTTGAAGAAGTAGGGGAGGAAGGAAGGAAGAAAGGAAGGAAGGAAGGAATGAAGAAAGGAAGTAAAGAAGGGAGGGAGGGATGGAAAGAGGGAGGGAAGGAGGGGAGAGAAGGAGGAAAGATTTATTAAGGCTTTCCTAGGCACCATGCTAAAAATAAAAATACAAGCAAATGAAAGACAGCTCCTGTCCTCAAGGAGCTTACCTTCTAATGGGAAAGGCTATACATAAAAGGGTGTGAGGGTTAGGAAATACATGCAGGCTGCAAGCAGTTGTGTTGAGGCACAGGGAAGTGTCTGAGGTGCTGGAACAAGCTGGGTCATGAGGAGTTCAGAGCATTGCTCAAGGTTCTCCCATGTTAGGTTACCAGGTGTTTCAGATTAGTGTCTCCATACCCTAGGGCCTTCATGCCCTTGTGATTACACTTATCCTCTCACAATTTGGTTCAGCTGGGCTCTGTCACGTGTGGTATGTGTATCTGGGGTATGTATAAGGCTTAAGCCTTGGGGGTAGTTTAGAAGTCTGCTTAAGATCTGGCTGTAAGGCTTCCCCATGGAGAAGACTCAATAAACTTCTTCTGCTTGCACCTCCCAGCCATGACTCTTCTGTTCTTAAAATACACCAGCACCTACTTGAGCAAGGTAAGTAACCGGCTCCCCTGCAGGGAAGTTAGGGTACTCTAAAAGAGAACCCTGACAAAAGGGAGGTGAAAAGGGAAGGAGAATGGGTCAGGTAGAAAGAGGGGAAGGGAACAGGAAGGTGCTAGAGTCCAGAAAATCAGGATGAGGGTCAGGAGGAGAGTGAAGACAGAGGGGCCTAGACCCTTCCACAAAATGGAAGGTCCAGGAGGAACTTCCCAATGAGAGAAGGGGTGCCTAGAAACTTACGAAAGACTTGACTTCATGAGAATGTGTCTCATGTTGTCTCCATCCCTGCCAGACTTGTTTGAAAACCAACAACATTTAGATTAGTTGAGATTGGGTTTCAGATGAAGCATTGTACCTCGGGATTTTGTTCCTTTATTGCACCATGTGACTCCAGGGATTCTGGTAGCTCTGAAATGTTCTGGGCAGGAGATCAAGTGTCATTCTCTGAGTCAGGTTAATTTCTATAGGTGCCTCAGGTACATTTAGGGAATGGTTCAGTAACTCCTAGGCCTTTGAAGTCATTTGACTTGGCTGCTGCTGTCAATGGAGGTGATCATTGGGGTCCTCTGAGAATTCTGTCTCTGGATTGATTGCCTTGCTGTTTTTCCCTTATTCAATGTGGGCTATTTTGGGTAATCAATGATTTTTCATCTCAGGCCAACCTCCTGCCAGTGCAATACTGTCCATCTAAAACCCTTGCAGATTCCACCAATCCAATAGTAAAAGCCTTTAATCAGGACAGAAAAGCATTAAAAACAACCAAAGGGAGCCAAGCAGTGGCAGCAGCATTCTCTGTCCTCACATCCGGATGGTCACAACCTCCTAGACCAGCCAAAGTGTTGGGTTGGGATACAATTTCCAGAAGAAGGGTTCTGAGGGAGTAGGATAAAACTCTCTCCAGGTTTATGTTGCTACTCCATTTCCTTAGCAACAAAGAAGGAAGAAAAGAAAGAAGGAAGGAGGGAGGAAAGAAGGAAGAGAGGAAGGGAGAAAAGAGAGGGAGGGAGGGAAGAAGCCCCTAGACACTGAATTTCCCTTGGCTCTGGCTCTGTACTACCAGCTTTATTTACTTGGAATCAGTTTCTTAGGGTTCCATCTTCCACAGTCTTCAGAATCCTATCCCATCACTCAAGCACTTATTAAATGCCTACTATGCATAAAGCCCCTGTGTTAGGCAGTCCTTGATGTTTGTGTTCTCCAGGGTGTACAACATGTAGACAGAGAGCAGTGGGATAGGGGCTAGGGACCTCCCAGGTGAGGAAAGTTCCTATGCCAAAGAAATTCAGCACATTGTCTGTAACTTAGAATCTTAGAGAGTTACCTAGAGCTCTGAGAGGTCAAGTGATTTGTCCAGGATCCCACTACTAATAGCTAGCGATTATATATTTCTTTAAGATTTACAAAGTACTTTACAAATGATATACAATATAATATGATACAAATCTCATTTGATTCTCACAACAACCCTACAAATAGGTGCTATTATGATCCCCATTTTCTGGTTGAGGAAACTGAGACAGAAAGAGGTTAAGTGACTTGCCCAGGGTCACACAGCTACTAAGTGTTTGAGGCTGGTTTTGAACTCAGGTCTTCTTGACTCCAGGCTCATTGCTCCTGTCCTGTCCTGTCCCATCTAGCTGATTCTGCCACATTCTAGTCCCACCCAAGTGGAGATGGGTTTTGAACCCAGGTCCTCCTATCTTTAAGTCTGACTCTTATCTACTTCATCATACCTCCTCTCTTAGAGAAGGGAGACCATGCTAACCTACTTGGCGAGTTAGGCAAGCTTCCTGTAGGAGGTGGACCGTGAGCTGCTGAATGTAGTTGCAATGCCACATATTCTTGGGCAGCTAGGGGGCGCCAAAGTGCAAAATGCACTGGGTTTGGAAACATCTTCCTGAATTCAAGGACACTTATTAGCTGTGTGACCTTAAGTAAGTCACTTAACCCTGTTTGTCTCAGTAGATTGAATCCCCCCAAATTAAACTGGTCCAGTTCAGCTTTCTACCCATTGCCACTTGGCTCCACTTGGGAGTGAGCACCTCAAAACCCCCTTTTCTATTTGGCTCTTTTCCAAATTCACACTTCTCAACATAATCTCTCTCTGAAGGATTAAGAGTCCCCAGACTTCTGATATCTTAGAGCTTCCTCCAATTAACAGCAATTTCCTTGCCTCATCATTGTTGTGACTTAAAGGCAAATCATTCATTATCATCGATTGTGGACCTTTGTGAGAAACAGTTAACCACTGAGTGATTCAAACCAGATTGGTGGCTGTGGAGACTTAAGGCAATGACTTTCCCAAATAAATTTCTCAGAGAACCACCAGCTGGACTCAGTGAAAAGCTACAACTATGAGGTGTTACCACATGGGAGGGGCAGGACATTGAGCTGTAAGACCGTGAAGCCAGCAGCAGATGCTGCCAACAACTTTGATGAAGCAACCAGCTCTCTCCTCTGAGTCGGCCAGTAGCTTGGCTATGTTGGCAGACCTAGCCCTAGTTTCCACCTGGATTTTTCTAAATTGCCCTTCATGCTGGAGTCTTGACCATGCTCACAGAATCTCAGAGTTGGAAAGGATCTCAGATTTCCCCCAGTAAAACCCAAACCTGAACAAGATTGCCCTCATAATATATAAGTTGTCATCTAGCTTTTGTTTTGTGAGAAATGCTACCAGTTTAGTTTCCACAAATTCTATAGGAACAATGGATGTTGCAAAGACGAATGTTACACAAGATGTGCAGGAAGGTATAAATCAGGATGAGGGAAGAAAGGGTAGAACCACCCTATCCAATTATAGACCTGGAAGAAATCTGTAAGTTTCTCTTGAAGGAGGCCCAGGCTAAAGTGACTCAAAATGACAAGAGTCAAGGGATGGTCACTGACTTTTTATTAACACATACGCTTAACTAGCATATTGACTGACACACTCCATATAGAATTAGAGCCTGTGTTTGGATCCCATGTTAGCCAATGTTCAGGAGGAGAGGACATGTAAAGCAGTAATGTGTAGTGGACAGGTCAGAAAGATTGCAACCCAGAAGAGCTGGAACCAATCCTGGTTCTGAAGGGAGAGACTAGGCAGAACTAGCAGCGTATAAGGGCTCACATTTGTCTGATTCTCTTGTAGTCTTTTGAAGGAGATTATTCATTTATTTGGGAAGAATAAATGTAAAACAAAGGTAATGAAAACCTTCCTGGCTTTCTGAGTATTGTTTATTCCCAGACTAGGTTTATTTCTCACACTTGAAGACTGCCACTGGACCCAGATGGCTCTGGGGGAGAAAGTGAGCCTGGTGACTTTGCACAGCCTGC
Organism: Pseudochirops cupreus; assembly: GCA_028627135.1. Classification (NCBI taxonomy): domain Eukaryota; kingdom Metazoa; phylum Chordata; class Mammalia; order Diprotodontia; family Pseudocheiridae; genus Pseudochirops; species Pseudochirops cupreus. The sequence goes on from CM053581.1 coordinate 407,642,903, forward strand.
CTCACTTAAATCCGGTTCACTTGAGTGCCATAGCATCACTTCCTGATGTCGTGGTTCTCTTTGAGGAGGAAAGACCAACAATAGCAGCAACCAGTGAGAAGGAACCCCCCCCCCAATTCCACACCATTTTTTGGACAGCTCCAACCATTAGTTTTTCCCAATGTCAAGCCTAAATGTGCCTTTTTTTTTTTTTACCACCCCCTCCATCGCTCATAGTTCTGTCTTTCAGGACCAGGCAGAACAAAGCTTATCCCTCTTCCATATAACAGCTGTTCAATTACTTGAAGATAAGTTTCATGCCCCCAAATCTTTTCTTCACCAGGCTGAATCATTTTTCCAAATCATACTCATATGGCATGAGCATGAGGTCCTTCACAATCCTGGCTTGCCTCCTCTGAGCACTCTTCAGCTCATTTTGTTGTCCTTCCTAAAATGTAGCCTCCAAAGCTGAACTTGACACTCCACATGGAATCTAACCAGAACAGAGAACATTCTCAAATTCAGAAATTCAGCCAGGCTTTACCTATTTAAAAAGTTTTCAGGTGTCACAATTTAATACCTAGCGGATCTCCCTGAGTTTCTGAACTTTATCAAGACAAGGTTATACTTCTTGAAGGATTCAGGACAATAGGGCAATCTATGGCTTTCTCAGGGAAGCCCAAGATTTTTGGAGCTTTGTTGTTGTTGTTTTGATGACTACATCATGCCATTGTGTTGTATTGAGTTTGAATTCCACAAAACTCAGGTCTTTTCAGACAAATTGTCATCCAAACACACGTCTGCCATCTTCTACTTCCAGCAATAGTTAGCACTTACATAGTGTTTTAAGCTTTGTAAAACAATTTACAAATGTGCTCTCATTTGGTCCTGATGACAGTCCTGTAAGGTGGTATTATTATCCTAATTTACAGATGAGAAAACTTGGGCTGAGTGGCTAAGCAGCTTGTCTGGGTCTCATAAGTAGCAAGTACTCATGAAGTTAATTTTAAAAGGCACCTTGTTGTCTCCTGAGGAGTGGCTGAGTTAGGTTTTCTATGGCCTGTGCCTTGATCACTAAGTTTGACAAATGCCACTGGGGCTGGACTATAATAATAAGGCAAGAATGATTGCTCATTCTGATCAAGCTACCCACATGTGTGACAGGAAATGCCAGAAGTCTTAAGTGCATTTTCCAGCTTTGATAGCTCAAAATAGTCTTGATAAATAAATAAATAAAGTTAATACAAATGAAAAAAATTAAGAGTCAATAACACCTTTGACACAGTTCCATACTCGTGGCGTATTCATGTAGTGCAAAAACATAAACCAGACCCAAGGCGAGTGAGAGCATTCTAAAGTATTGGATGTCTGCATGTAGGGAGGAGACAGGGATGAGAAAGGAATTTAAGAGAAGCTTTACATAGACTATGAGCACCTTGAGGGAGGGCAGGACCATTTCTTTGTATGCCTAGCACATAGTAGGTGCTTAATACATGTTTTTTGACTTAGTTTATTGACTTGAACAGTGTTTCAGTTCTAGAGTAATGACCAATGGCTGGCACATAGTAGGCGCTTACTAAATGCTTTCTGATTTGACTTGGTGATTTGAACAGTCTCTCTCTAAATTCTAGAGTAGTGACCAGTGTCTGACACATGGTAGGTGCTTAATACATTTTTTCTGACTTGACTTGTTGACTGGAATGCTCAGTTCTAGAGTAGTTACCAGTGTCTAAATAGAGTTAGTGGCACTATATGTTATACCCACTTAGTCAAGTAGCAACCATGCCCTAAACCTGTCCAATGGAAATCCTGCCTCCTCCCCCCATTTGTAGCATGTAACGTGTTGAGCCATTGGGCAACTGTTAATATGAACTTCTAGGTTGCATACTTAGGGGCTGTCTAAATAAAGGTAGCTACCCTAGTTGGTTTGGTGAGGCTTCCATCTCTACTGAGCCTGTGATGCCAGAAGTTTCCCATACAGGTGGCCACCTCAGGATTTTTTCCAGGATCCTTTCTTCTCCCTCCAACATCTAGGTTCATCTTTATCACTTTTAATAGGGTGCTCTTTGCTATCACATAGTGATTCTTATTGTCTTGGTGTTCCTGGGATTCAAACTCAGACCTTCTGAGGGTGATAACATGGAAAAACTGTTCTGTATCTGTGTAACACTCCTTCGGGGATAGTCTCCAAGCCCATACTTGTAAATTGGCTCCCCAGGCTGCTACTGTGGGTTATAGGAGTAACTCTGTGGGTGGCTATTTTTACTACTGTAACTCATAAGTGGTGAGCCCACTGTGGATCTTCCCAATAACAATCAGACAGTAGATGAAATTATCTCCTAGCAAAGACGTTTGCTAAGATGGCATAATTAAAAAAGTATTGTTCAGTCATTTCAGTTGTGTCTGACTCTTTGTGACTCTATTTGGGGTTTTCTTGGCATAGATACTGAATTGGTTATCCAATTCCTTCTCTAAATAAAAGCAGTAATTATGAGCTATTTCCCCCACAAACCTGAGGCATGCTCTCTCACAAATACATGACATCCATGGAAAGACTGGGCTCAACTTTGGAGTACTATGGTAATGAGGCACATGTATAAGATGTGGCAAAAAAAGATTTACTTCTGCTGATATTGCAAAGAAGTAGACTTCATGCCGCTGTCATTGGGTGCAAGTATCTCTGTTGGGTGGGTTCTGATGCGTTCTAATGGTTTTCCTTCTCTCTATTAGTTACTTCTTTTCACTGTAACCATTCTTGGAAGCCGCTTTCTCCCTCGAGTTACTATCTCTCTGTATCTATGTCTGTCTGGAGTGTGTCTCAACTCCTTCAAATGGATACAGTGTTGACTACCAGTTGAATAAATCCCTTCAAAGCTACATGGCCATTGTGAAGAGTGGGGAGGAAGAGGGAGGACAATGTAGTTCCTTCCTCAATTCCTTTCAGGACTCTTCTCCAGTGGCCCCTCTCAGACTGCAAAATCTCCCATTCTCAAGTTCCAAAATGTGTCCATATTGAAAGCTCTTAGGTGCAAGACTAATTTGTTTGTTTGGCTATTTAATTGTTCTCTTTTCATGCAAACAGAAAGATGTCCTCACCCCACAAAGTGTTCAGGGCATAGCTACCTTTTGCAGTTAACCACCTAAATAACTCTTTGTGATCACATTCTGATCTTCGACCACTTAAAATGGCTGAGGGTTTCCCTCCTCTCTTAAATCTAAAATAGTCTATTGACTTAATAATGTCATGAGCCACTGATTTTTTTTAAAGTGGCATTTTTCATGGAGATAGTTTAAATCCAATATGGTTCTGTCTAGCCTTAAATCCATTATAGTCTCTCTTAAAGAAAATTAAGCAAGTCTTCCACATTAAAGGAGAAGCCAAGCCAAAAACCTCATAGGAATCACTTGATATATGATGATACTATCAAACTCTGTGGCTCCACTGAAAACACATTAAACTGCCCCTTCATCTTGTGCAATCTTTCTCCAGAGATATCAGAATTCATTTGAACTAATAAATTATATTGAATAATAATAATGAATTAAATTGTTACATATGACAAGGATAGACAGAGATGGAGGGCTTCCATATTGAATGTAGAAGTCACCTTGAACCAATGGGTGAATGAAACTCCTTTATATACTTTCTTCTCCTTGAAAGTAAGACCCATCAAGCAGAAGAGGAGAAGAAGGCTGTGGCTGAATGCATTAAGAGAATTCCTGGCATCCTGAAAGCAAAACTGAATGAGGACACATTTAAAGCCATTAACACCTATACAACAGTCAATGTACCCTTTCAGAACAGCAAGATGGATCATGACAGATTGGAAAAGTATCCTAATAAGACCCAATGCAATATTAATGAAACACAAGGTCCATTACTCTAATGTATCCCTAGAAAAATGAATACTTCCTCACCAAAAAGGAGGATGAGGATTAAGAGACATTCTTAGAACACACATCAAACAGTTTCAAAAGCTACAAACATCTTTTAGGAATAAGCAGATGTTATTCCCCTGAGCAATAAACAAGGCTGATAACAAGTACAACAGGCCACTGGATTTGTTAAACTGGTGGTGCCCATGAAATGGTCTTAATCCAAGAGTGGAATAAAAAAGCCCTCTAAGTCCAACAGCTGCATTAACTCAACTGACAACATGTCGTGATTGGGTCTATAGAAATAGAACGTCTTATGATGGCAGTTCAAGACCATTGGAAATTACATAAGGATTATCCTTAAGGAATCCATTCTTAATGATTACGTAGATTATGAAAGGAAACAATTTGTATCACTGAAGGCTGCAAAAATGTAGCACCTGCTGAATACCTACCAACACAAGACCTAGTGGTAGAATTAAATATCAGAAGCTTGCTGTCTTTTATGGACTAAATAGATAACAAATCCCCATATTAAAAATCCAGACCTCAAAAGGTCCCTATAAACTATTCTAGAACTAGACAAAACTGTTGCCTGCAATCATCCAAACATAATATTGATCTATGTGATAGGACTAATATTCACTAGCATGGATTAAGTTCCTGACTCCTCCTTTCCTTCTACAACAGGGATTAGCTTTTCCTAAAAAGAAACAAAGCTGTCCTCAAGAACTGATCAGCCCCTGCTTCCCTGATGCCACTTCCTGGTGATCTTGTGTATAAAAATTCCCCATCATGTGGAGTCTAGGCATTTAGTGGATGCTTGCAACTAGGTGGTGAAATAGAGAGGTGGAAAGAGTGCTGGGCCAGGAGTCAGGAAGATCCTGGTTCCACCTCTTCTCAAACACTTCCTAGCTATGTGACTGGTCAAGTCATTTAACTGCTGTCTGCTTCAGTTTCCTCATCTGTAAAATAGAGATAAAGGTTCATGTTTATCTCACAGGGCTGTCAAGAGGATCAAATGAGATCATATTGGGGTGGGTAGGTGGTGCACTGAATAGAGCACCAGTCCCGGAGTCAGGAGGACCTGAGTTCAAATCAAGTCTCAGACACTTAATACTCTCTAGCTGACACTTAACACTGTCTAACCTTGGGCAAGTCACTTAACCCCAATTGCCCTGCCTTCCACCTCCAAAAAGCAAAAAAAAAAAAAGTGAATTAAATCTTCATATCAATTACTCAATGACTCATGAGTTGTTGTTCAGTTGTGTTTGACTCTTTGTGACCCTATTTGGGGTTTTCTTGGCAAAGTTACTGGAGTAGTTTTCCATTTCCTTCTCCAGTTCATTTTCCAGATGAGGAAACTGAGGCAAAGAGGGTGAAATGACTTACCCAGGGTCACACAATTAGTAAATGCCTGAGGCCAGATTTGAACACAGGAAGTTAAATCTTTCTGACTTCAGGCCCAGCACTGTAGCCTCTGTGTGACCTAGCATCCCGATTCACGAGTATCTCATTTCATCCCCAAACTGAACCTGAACTAAGAGGGTTCTGTATTAGACCAGTCTCTTAACAATTCGTAAAATCTCAGGAACAATGTTTTAAAGAGATGTTGCCATATCAAACACTCATAATCTCCCAGCGCCATGGAATGGAAAGTTTTCAAAAGATCTGAGACCTCACTGAGGACAGTGAAACCACAGTGGAAGTGGGGAGGGGCAGGATGAAGCACATCTCATCTCCATCCTCCTATCCATCTCTGGAGAGCAAGCCTACAGAGGCCAAGCTTCTTTTCAATAACAAACAACTGACATTTTATCCACCTGTGCAGTAGTCCATAGAACATTAAATATAAAAGAATAATGACCACCTGGTGACTTGTCTCTTTATGAAACCCTTCCAAAAAGAAAAAGATTTGAATAATGAGGTAATAATATACCAGAAGCTCCCTTTGTTTTACAAGCTAATAAATAACAAATCTCCATATCAACAGTCTTCAACAAGTCCTTAAGAATTCAACAAATGAACTTTACTTAAAACTGGAAAATTATTACAGTCTAAATGGCTGCCAGTAGTCACCAGTATTCAACATTGACAGTGGGCGGAGGGAGAGGATAGACCTGTGATTTCACCAGTGTGGGTGACCCCCAAGTCTAGAAACTCTTTCTTCCAATACAGTTCAACCCCCCCCCCTTTAAACCTCAAGTCTTGAGAGTAGCCTCAATTGCTTTTTGCTTTTTTTTTGGAAGGGGCGACTGGGGTTAAGTGACTTGCCCAAGATCACAAGGCTAGTAAGTGTTAAGTATCTGAGGCTGGATTTGAACTCAGGTCCTCCTGACTCCAGGACTGATGCTCTACTCACTGCGCCACCTAGCCACCCCAAAATGAAACAATCTCTACTTTCATTGAGCTTATATTCTTTTTTTTTTTGCTAGCCTCAAATATTAAAAGGTTAAATTATTTGTCCAGGTTCGTACAGCCCAGTATATGTCCTATGTAAGACTTGAACCCAGGTCATCTTGACTTTGAGGCTGACCTCTATTCACTACAAGCTGCTCTGCATAACATTACTGCCTAAAAATGTAAGGGCTCTGTAATTAGGAAACTGCCAGCCTAAATATTTGTACTTTCCAAGCTACACAGAATGAAATGTGAATTGTGAACTGAAAAGCTTTCAAAATATAGAGATTTAGTGGAATAAACCAAAACAATGTGGCAACAGGATATAGGATGCATCATCCATTGTCTTGGCTGCCGCTGGAGTTGTCCTGGAGATGGCGCCAGCAAGCCAACAGAGCAGCTCACAACCAACACATAATAAATGTATGAGTCCCAATACATCTATTTAGCTACAAAAAGCAGCTCTTCCATCTGCTTGAACAACAATAGTGCACAAAACATTAAATATAGGATAATGATGGCAGAGACATGTCCCAGAGCTGGCACTATCTGAAGTCTCTCAAAAAAGATGAATGACAAGCACAATAGTAATGGCTGATATTTCACCAAAGCTGTTGTGGACCTCATTTCATTTGAGCCTTATAAGAACCCAGAAAGCTCAAAATCACAGGTATTATTATCTCCATTTGACCAATGGGAGAACTGAAGGGTGAAGGGCCTGCCCCTGCTTACACAAGCTAAGTACTAAAGGGAGGATTAGAATCCAGGTTTCTGGTCTAGAGCAGAGCCTTTAGGAAGGCCAATGCTTAAATTAGGGTGCTTACCTAACACTAAGATTGGGCAAGGGGGGGTCCACCTGGAGACTTTGGACTCTCATCACCCCGTGATGATCAGAGTAGATAATGAAGAAGTCCCCATCATCCAAGTCTTCATCAGCTGGGATGGGGGAGATCTGCTAGCAGCAGGGGAGCAAATCCCAGGGAGCTGGCAAAGATTTCTCCCCTGATTACAGTAGTTAAGGGGATAAGGAGCCCCGCTAGACCAGACCAACCCTCCTTGATTCTGGAGCCTCAGAAAATGTCCCTACAGCTTAGTGGTGAAGTGCAGCATGCTTCCTGGGAGGAAGCCAATACGGGAGGGAGGGATCTCAGCAGAAAGGGGACCTCTGGGCAGCAGATCGCTGTGGTGGGGCAACCCTACTTGCAGGTGGGGGTGAGGTTACTCAGGGAAACAGTCCTGGCTTCATCAGGGGCATTATCTGGAATCCAGTGGTTCAGGGAATACAGCCCTTCAACAGTAGCCCAGACCCTGGACCTAGTCCAGAATCAGGAGGCTTCAAACCCACTCAGGAACTATGGATGAATGTTAAGACCCTGGAGTCTGCTGGCTCACTTGTGGAGAAGGGTTAAGATTTCACTTTAACACCTCCCACATGGTGACATAACACCTTTCTTTCTCTTCTCACAGCTCAATCACCGTAGTTCAGGACTTCTTCTCTTCTCCCCTGGACCACAGACAGTCTTTTGGTTAGTTTGGTTTCTCTACTTTGAGCTGCCACTCTCTCCAATCTGTCTTCTACATAGCTGCCAAACTGATCTGTCCAAAGCATAGATCTGACTATGTCAACCCTGAGCTTAAGGAATTTCAGAGGTTTCCAGTTGCCTCTAACCCAGGAGTTCTTAATCTTTGTGCGTGTCTCCTAGACCAAAAGTGGTCTGGTGAAATCTATGCACCCTTTCTCAGAATAACATTCTTAATTTTAATATTAATATTTAATTATGATATAATAATATTAATATGATATACAACTATATGAACAATAAATATTTAATATTATTAAATGCATAAAATACATAGAATTATTTTTTAAAACTTATATTCAAAGTTATCAACATTTCTTTTAAGTATGCAGACCTCAGGTTAAGAACTTCTGCTCTCAAATATGTCTCTCAAACACACTGGCCATCAAATACAAATTTCCCTACTTAGCATTAAAAACCCTCCAGCATGAATTTTACCCAGTAATAGTAATAGTAATGGTAATGGTAACGGTAATGGTAATGGTAACAGTAATAGTAATGGTAATGGTAACGGTAACGGTAACCGTAATGGTAACGGTAATGGTATTGGTAATGGTAATGGTAACGGTAACAGTAATAGTAACGGTAATGGTAATAGTAACGGTAATGGTAACGGTAATGGTAATAGTAATGGTAATGGTAACGGTAATGGTAACGGTAATAGTAACCATAATGGTAATGGTAATAGTAAAAGTCGTCCCTTCACACATTCTTCCTCGACTTCTAAACTGATCTGCCTGCTGTTTCAAATTGATGAATCTATCAATAAGCATTTGTTAAGCACCTACAGCACATCAGGCACTGTACCAGGTACTCAAAATACAAAGAGAGGATGGAATATTCCTTCTTCTCAAGGAATACACATATGTATGTGTGTGCATATAGACATATATGCATAAATAATATAAATACAAGATATTTGGGGGAGGGAATACTACTTTCAAGTAGAAGGCAGCAAGTGCTTGTCCTGAATCTTGAAGGAAATGAAGAATTTTAAGAGGTAGAAGGAAATAAGGGGGGCCGTTCTAGGCGTGGATTCTGTCTCTCACCTCCCTGCCTCTGCACTGGCTGACCCTCAGGCCTGGAATGCTGTATGTCCTCGCCTTTGGCCCTCACAACCCTTTCCTTCTATCCAGGCTAAGCTCCCATGCCACTTCCTACAAGAGGTCTTTCCTGATTCCCCAAGTTGGTAAGGCCCCTCCTCTACCCAGTAACATGGTTATGTACAAATACTTTGTGGCTCTTCATGTCTACATACCTGTAGGTTTCCTCCTTTGTTGTCTTTGGGTTGTTTCAATCACGTCCAACTCTTGGTGACCCTGTATGGGGTTTTCTTGGCAAAGATACTGGGGCGGTTTGTCATTTCCTTCTCCAGGCCAGGGTCACACAACCAGTAAGTGTCCAAGGCCAGATTTGAACTCACTAAGATGAGTTTTCCTGACTCCAAGCCCAGCACTCTATGCACTGTACTAGCCTGGCTGCCCCAGGTTCCTTCCTTATCATCTCTAAACACCTCAAGGGCAAGGATGATTTCATTTCAGTTCTTGTTCCTGCAGAGCTTTGCACTTAAAAAAATCTACAAGCCTTAGGCTAGTAATATCTAAGGGGAGCAGGTAGATATAATTCTAGCCTGGTATCCCTTCACTCCCAGGAGAGCAGAATGGCCCCAATCTCTGGCTCCCAGCTCTTGCTTCCCTTCCTGGAAGGAATCAAAATCCCTCTTGGAGAAAAATGCAGGGAGGAGATGCTAGAGATGTCTCGTCTTGTCTCCCTCTGAGCCTTTTCTAGACCCATATGGGCATACATAATGTACATGGTCATGAACCACATACACACCCCCAAGGCAGCCATGTTATGCTGGTTCAGCTGATCTCAATAGAAGAGATATCTTGTTTAAAAGGGTGAGGAGAAATCACCATTTTCTTACTCCACTCCCCAACACACCCAGACTGGGTAGAAAGCAAGAATGATGTGTCCCTCCTGGTAAGACTATGAAATTGCAAAGGGAGGAGAAGGAAATGACTGGAGTGGTTTTCAGCACTGGCCCATCCTTCAGGAGAAGGTATAGGAGGTAGAATTGAAAAAAGTGAGCACAGGATACGTGGCCCTGCCTTGTGAGGTGGTGAACTTTCCTCACACAGGACAGCCAACACCAAGGCCGGTGGCCAACCAACTGTAGACCTTGGTAAAAACACGGCATGCCAAGAAATACAGGAAGGAGGGCCATACCCTCTCTGGTGGAGGCCAGTCTCCCCCAGGCATGAGTAAGCAGGCCAAGTCACATGCCTCGTCCTGGGAAGGGCAAGGGGGAGGGTCTGTGAAGAGGGATAGTGTTACCACAGTTTGGAAGTCTGGGCCCTGGAGCTCTGGAGCAGAGGCAGAAGCTGGGGCTAATGACCTGGAAAAGGGCAGCTGATTCTCTCTCCTTTGGAAGCTGCCTATAATCAGCCAAATTCTCCCAGGCTGCTGGAGTGTCAGCTCTAAATGGGTCTTTATAGTACAAGAAAAACTATTTTGTCAGGAGGCAGAAGAGAGTTGTGTGGTCAGAGCAGGAGTAGAGCTCTAGGGAGTCTAACATACTTTCTGTGTTCTAAGGCTCCCCCCCAGCTCTGACATCCTTTGTTCTAAGGTCTCTCTCCCCTCTGACATCCCCTGTTCTAAGGCCCCTCCCAGCCCTGACATTCTCTGTTCTAAAGGCCCTCCCAGCTCTGACATCCCATGTTCTAAGGCCTCTCTCAGCTCTGACATTCTCTGTTCTAAAGCTCTCCCTACCCCCTCCACATTGGGTATCCCATGTTCTAAGGTTCTTCTTAGGCCCCGTATCCCATTTTCAGGGCCTTCCCACCTCTAACACCTTATATTCCAATGTTCCTCCAGCCCCAACTTTCTACCTCTTTGCAATCTGTACATTGAGCAGCTTCCTGGACCTGTCTTTGAAGCTCCCCATGCTCAAGACTCTCTCTGTCCAGCTATAGAACTGATAAGTAGCTTAGGTCATACCAACAGATCCCTGCCTATTGCCCCCATGGGGGCCGGCTTGAAGCAAAGCAAGAAGATGATAAGGGAGGGCTGGAGGGGAAGGGAATTGAGGCCTTTGACAAAGATTCTGCTTGAATGCAGAGGAGAAAATAACAGGCTAGAAATCCAGTCATCTGATGACTGAGCTGGGAGTTAGACTGGGGGGGAGGGGGAGGGAGTTAGACTGGGGGGGAGGAAGGGAGAGAGTTAGAGCTGGTAAGGCAGCCCAAACACATTTATTAGGCACTTCCTGTGTGCCAGGCACTGTGCTAAGTATCAGGGATACAGCAGAGTTAAGGAGCTTACATCCTCCTGGGGGGAAATCCCATAAAAGGAAGTTTAAAAGCAAGGAGGGTGGCAAAGCCTGGAGGATGGGCATCAGAGCTACAAGGGGAATGGAACCTGGCCGAAATGGAGACCTCCTGGGAAGGAACTCCCAATGGAGAGAAGGGAGATACAGGACCTTCCAGATGGGGATCTTCCAGGGTGAGAGCTCCAGGTGATAGGGGATTTCTAACTTGTACATGTGACTGGGAGAAGAACATTTCCTTACAGGAAATGAACCTCAGGAAGTCTTGTAGATACCCCAGTGTACCCCAATATTTCTTCAATACTTAAAAAATCCCAATGATTCCCCCAATTTCCATAATTTCCAGAATATTTTTAATACGTAAACCAAAATACATAGAATCAAAAGGAAGTCAATTGCATTGAAATAGTTACCACAATATTTTCAAAAGTCTGTCCTTCCAACTATGGGGATTAAAGAGGCAGCCTTGGGAGGAGGAAAGGCTCCTGGATTGGAAGACTGGGGACTTGGCCTTGTCTCAGCTCTGCTCTGTAATGCCTGTGTAATACCTTGGCAGAATCCCTTCCCGTCTCTGGGTTTGTTGTCTCCTTCGTAAACAGGTCAAAGATCTGTGCCCCATGGCAGCCTCCCAAGCTTCTTTCTAAGCTCTCTAACCCTCTAGGCTCAGGCCTAGCCTCCGGCCCAAGGCCTTTCCTTGTCCCTTCAGCATCTGGAGTTTCCCAACTTAGGAACTTACTTTTGTTTTTTCTCAGCCTAGGGATTTGTGATTTCATTAGTCTGGTGAACTCCTGGGCAAGGGGATCCCCTCTACCCAAGCCAGCTGGGCACGTCTTCTCTGTACCTCAGAGCCTGAGAGGACTGCTTGGGGCTCTGAAGTCAATGACTTGTCCTGGTCACACAGCCAGGATGAGTCAAAGGCAGAACCTGAACTCAGGGCTTCCCAACTCTGAGATTGTTTCTCTATTACCACCCTGCCTCTATATAGCAGAAGTTCACCCCTTCTTTTTTAAAAATCATGAACCCCTTTGGCAGTTTGGTGAAACTCATGGGCCCCTTCTCAGAACAATGCTTTTAAATGCATAAAATAAAATATACAGGATTATATAGGAAATTAATTATATTGAAATACAATTACCACAATATTAAAAAGAAAGAAATTCACAGATCCTGTATTAAGAACACCTGGTCAAGTACAGCCTCATTGGTTTTTGTTTTGTTTTTTAAATAGAAGAACTGAATTTTGGGGAGGGAGAGAGTTATTCAAGGTCATATAGGTTACAGGATCATCGATATACAGGACCTCAGAAATAATTTATAAATGAGTAAAGTATGACCCAAAGAGGGGAGCATGAAGATAACCTTGATCATAGAAGGCACATGGGGCCACCTTTTCTTAGCTCTTACCTTCATTTTATAGATGAGGAAACTGAGACTTGGAGAGGTAACTCTTGGCAGGATTTGAACCCCCCATCATCTACCTCTAAATCAATTGTCATTGATCTTTCCACTATGCACTTGGGTAACTCGCTATTTAAAACAAGACAAAACTGTGGTTCTTGCCTATAAAACAAAGAATCTCTTTGTAAGGTGAATCATCGCCCCCTCTCCCAGTTACATTTTTTTTCACATAGTGAGTCTGCCTAAAGCAAAGGTGACCTGCATTATGGCAGCAGCAGAGGATGCTCTCTTTGCTGAAGCTGCAGCGCCTCCTATGGGAGGCTCCCTGCCAGGGTTCCCCCAGCCTGATTTGTTCAGCTTGCAGTGGCCAATGAACACCAGCAGGTGGCAGCAATCATGCATACCTTTCACTCCTCTTTCCTCTCTTTCTTGGGGATACTGAGCATCCTTGATCAAGGAATAAAACCAGGGACTCAGATCTCTTTAGAACTACCTCCAAGGCATCAAAACAACAGGCTTGGAGATAAAATTCCAGAGATTTTGTTTCTAAGAGATGCCACATTGTCTGGATGACATTTGTGTTTTCTCCCCTTGTAGACCTAATTTTCTGAAGGAATACAAGATCTAAGGAGGTTTGCTTTGATGACTTCTGAACCAAAAAAAACCCCAAGGAAGTAAGAATCTTCCACTCAGTTTCTCACCTTTCTTAATCCATTATTCAATTGAACAAACATCATCCTGGATGCACACATCCAATCCCTCATCTCCAGGTATTCTCCAGCAACCAAGCAAGCACCAAACATTTATGAAGGTCCTACTTTGTGCCAGGCATTCTCTCTCTTCCTCCTTGACACTCCATCTCCCATCTCTGTACCTTTGTACAGGCTGTGCCTCACATGTGAAATGCCTTCCCTTCTTACCTCTACCTCCCAGAATCCTTCTTTTCCTTTAAGATGCATCTTAAGCACTCTCTCCTTCATGAAGTCTTTCCTTTTTCCCCCCAATGCTATGTCTGCAGAGTCTTTAAGAACAAGAGACTTTTCTAGGATTTGGTTATCACAAATTTATTTAAGAACTCCTTTGTTTGATATCTCTCTGTGCTCACCCATCCCATCTTCTTTCCACCGTCTTGCAGTGCTGCCACCATGGTGCACATGAATGTCCTGGCAGATGCTCTCAAAAGCATCAACAATGCAGAAAAGCGAGGAAAACGCCAGGTTCTCATTAGGCCATGCTCCAAAGTAATTGTCTGGTTCTTAACTGTGATGATGAAGCATGGTTACATTGGCAAATTTGAGATCATTGATGATCACAGAGCAGGAAAAATTGTTGTGAATCTCATGGGCTGATTAAACAAATGTGGTGTTATCAGCCCCAGATTTGATGTTCAATTGAAAGATTTGGAAAAGTGGCAGAATAATCTGCTGCCATCCCGTCAGTTTGGTCTTATTGTGCTTACAACCTCAGCTGGCATCATGGACCATGAGGAAGCAAGATGAAAACACGCAGGAGGAAAAATCCTGGGATTCTTTTTCTAAGGATGTAAAACATACACACAAATAAAATGCTCCAATGGAAAAAAAAAAGAACTCCTTTGTTCTTGGTAAACCACTGCATATGAATATATGACAAGAATAATTGGAGCTCAGAAGCAGAGGGGCAAGAAATTTCTAATTGCCTTGAAAGCCCTATGAAGCTCTTTAGGGATGAATGGATGAACAAATGTGAGGAAACATTCAAAAACTTGACCAACATGCACCAGTGTTGGCCTATCCAGATACGGGCAAGCCTTTTGCCCTGCCTAGAGATACCAGCCTGGAGAGCTTGGGATTGTTCTGCATTAAGAGGGTGATGGACCAGTGACACATGCCAACAGAAATACTTGACTGACTTTGACATTCCTGATCTCATTTATAAGCTGGAGTTCCCATCTTGGAAATGTGCTCTCACATAGTGCTTGAAAGATTAAGTGTATGGAGCAAATCTCAAAGAATGGATGTGATGAGTTGGATGCTACATACCAGAGATGGGAAGCAGTACTAACCAACCATGAGTTCACCATCTACTGTGGACCAAAGAGGACTGATGTGGGAGCAGATGTTCTGTCCCAAAGGCCATGTAACAGTGAATCTTTGTTATTTAGTTCTGTCTAACTCTTCATGATCCCATTTGGGGTTTTCTTGGCAAAGAAACTGAAGAGGTTTGCCATTTTCTTCTTCGGCTCATTATACAGATGAGGAAACTCAGGCAAATAGGGTAAAGTGACTTGCCCAAGGTCACACAGCTAGTAAGTATCTGAGACAGAATTTGAACTCAGGAAGATGAGTCTTTCTAACTGTGGGCCTAGTACTAACATTGTGCCACTGACCTGTCCTAGTGAAGCAATGGTAGGCCAAATGAAGATGTGAGCATTCAGAGAGCTGAGGTACATTGCGGCAGAAGTTTATTCCAAGCCCCAGTTAAAATGCCCACTCCTATAGGAAGCTTTTCCTGATTTCCCCCTTAATTCTATTTTTTTTTTAATTTTTAAGGGTTATTGAGTACATTAAATTGAAAAGTTTCTGTACAAACAAAGCCAATGTAACAAAGATTAAGAGGGAAGTGGGAAATTGGGAAAGAATATTTACAACCCATGTCTCTGATAAAGCCCTCATTTTCAAAATTTACAGGGAATTAAGTAAAATTTATAAG
>CM053581.1:407658654-407677939 GCA_028627135.1 Pseudochirops cupreus
CTGCAATAAATATTTTTGTACATATGGGTCTTCCTCCCACTTCTGTGATCTCTTTGGGATACAAACCTAGAAGTGGTATTACTGGGTCAAAGGGTATGCAATTATTTATTAGCCCTTTGGGCATAGTTCTAGATTGCTCTCCAGAATGGTTGAATCAGTTCACAACTCCACCAACAATGCATTAGTGTTCCAATTTTTCCACATCCTCTCCAGCATTTGTCATTTTCCTGTTTTGTCATCTTAGCCAATCTGACTAGTGAGATGTGGTACCTCAGAGTTGTTTTGATTTGCATTTCTTGAATGAATAGTGATTTAGAGCATTTAAAAAAAAGGTTATTTATTTTAGTTTTCAACATTCACTTTTATAAGATTTGGAGTTCTAAATTTCCCCTCCTCTCTCACCTCCCCTCCTCCCCAAAACAGCATGCAATCTGATATAGGCTATACATGTATAATCATATTAAACATTTCCACATTAGTTGTGTTGTGAAAGAACAATCAGAACAAAAGGGAAAAAACCATGAGAAAGAAAAAAATAGAGAAAATAGTATGCTTTGATCTGTATTCAGACTCCATAGTTCCTTCTCTGGTTGTGGACAGCATTTTCCATCATGAATCTTTTGGAATTGTTATAGACCATTTTGTTGCTCAGAAGAGCTAAGTCTAACAAAGGTGGTCATTGCCCAGTGTTATTGTTACTATGTGCAGTGTTCTGGTTCTGCTCACTTCATTGTGTATCAGTTCATATAAGTCTTTCCAGGTTTTTCTGAAATCTACCTACTCACCATTTCTTATGGAACAATAGTATTTCATTATATTCATATGCCACAAATTGTTCAGCCATTCTCCAATTGATGAGCATACCCCAATTTCCAATTCTTTGCCACCACAAAAAGAATTGCTATAAATTTTTGTACATGTGGGTCTTCCCCCCCCCTTTTTTTTTTTTAACATTTCTAACTTAGAAAACAAAAGTTCTTGCTTTCCCTCTTCTAGGAATTCTAGTTAGATTTGTATCCAGACTTTGCTTTTAGATATTTTGGAGTCAATACCTTCTTCTGGGTTTGAGGCTTGAGTATTCCTGTTTTCATAATAGCTCTTTATGGTGAGATTCTTTTTTTTGTTTATTTGCTTATTCTTCCAACCTCCTTTCTTGATGTTAGGGCTGGTGTTAGGGCTGGGCTCTGTGTGCTTCTGGAGGGAAGCTCTGGGCCTTTCTTCTTTCTTTGGCTAATGTGTGTTGTTATTCTAGGCTCTCAAGGTATTAGGCTAGGAACCTGGAAGTGGGTAGTTGTATTGGTAATGGAATTTGGCTGTATTGGCTTGGTTTTTGGGTTGAGTGTTAAAACGCAGAGCTTGTGAATCCCACTTGTGGGATGGACTTGTTGATGTGAAGAGAGAGGGCTGAACTGGGAGGAGCCGTGAATTGGGAGAGAGGTCCAAGCTGAGAGGAAGCCAGAAGGACTTTGGGACAGCAGTATCCAGTATTGTGGAGCCTGAGTTGCTGAGAGAAAGACTGCTGAGAGTCCATTGGAACTGCCTAGGACTTTTGAGAATTGCCACCCAGAACTGCCAAGAACTGAGGAGGCATGGCTGTGATGCCGGTGTCTTGTCTGTCTGTTTTGATGTTGTTTTGCCAGATTCACCAGATGGTGAAGGACAGTGCTGCTATTGTAGAGGTCCTGGAACCTGGCTGTTGGTTCAGAAGCCCTCAAGGAGGATTTTCTTGTGGTACCTGCACAGAAATCCTGGAAGAGGGCCTTGCTGATGTTTTCAGGGGTTCTGGGACTGTTCTACAGGCAGAGAGTGACTTGATGAGGACACTGGCTATGGCTTTGTTGAGCCTTGTATCCCCGGGAACTGAGATTGCTGAGGGCTTGCCTCCAGTGAAGATGAAAGAAGGCCCTCTCCTTGGGTATTCAATGCTGAGCTTAACCTTGTAACTTAAAGGTGGGTGGCCTTTTGTGCTCTCCTGCCCCTTTTGAGATTCAGGGGTGGGAAGCCTTTGAGTGATTGACCAAATGTATGTACTTTGTTTATGGTTGGAGACTAATCTCGATTCGAGAAGAGACTTTTGACTGACTAAATGAATATACTGACTAGGGGTGGAGTAGTACCTGGATTGAATTGAGAACTTGGTAAAGGAACAAGTTACACTGTATTTTGACTTTTTCTGTTCTGTGAATGTTTGCTGAATAAATGGGATTTACTATGCTGGTAATCTGAACCTTGGAAGTTGCCTTTGCTTGGCATTACAGTAGTATACAGCCAAACTGTCAGATGGCTCCTGTTCCTGTTGCAATATCCCTGAATGAGTCTAGGGTCTCTTCTTGCTCTGGTGCACAGTCTCTTCCCAGGGTGCTAGCCAGACCCTACTCCCAGTGTCCACAGACCTTTCTTGTATGTCTCTCTGTGCCAAACAGGGCTAGAAAAATGTTTCATTTTGACTTTTTCTTGGATTTCTCTATAAGGATTCAGTCTAGTATATTTTTTAGATCTGTTTGGAGAATTTTAATGTGGGGAAAGCCTCACTTAATGCTGCTTTTTGCACCATCTTAGCTCTATACCTCTCTTAATAACGAATTTTCTCAGGTTGTCTTCCATGCCTGGGGCTGAGCTCCTTCCTCTATGATTGTTGAACTCCTTTTCTTCCATCAAGAACTTGTTCAGGCACCGTTTCTTCCATGATGTCTTGGAGATCAGTAGGTCTAACCCTATAGTTTTTAAGTTACAAAAACATACTTAGAGGAATGAAGAAACTTCCTAAAGGTTATATTTAAGTGCTAAGATGCCCTCCCTTTGGTCCCCAGATGCCTTAGGCCAGTAGGCCATGTTGCTACTGATGCGGGATAGGTTTCGGGGAATTTCTAATGAGAAATCCTTTCTAGGTTCGTGTCTGAAAAGAATTACAGGCTCAGCTGTCTTTTAGTAGATTTACAAAAGTTTATTGATTCACAGGACCAAAAGGGGTAGGGTGAGGAAACCTGGCTAGGAAAATCTCACAAGGGACAAGGGGGAGTCGGTTTCAGAGAAAGTTTGGAAGTGTGACGCTCTGCAGCGGGCAGATGGCCTAGCCTACTAGAATGCCTACTTGACCTGCCAGGAAAGGCAAGAGCTACCAAGGGCCATCTGCGAAGTTCTAAGGGGCAGAGGCATTTTTAAAGATACAAAGCTGTCAATCATAAGTTCATTAAGCTAATGAGGTGTACAAAGGTAGAGTTAGGGAGGAACCCGGGAGAAGCCAGGGCGTGACTAATACTTAAAGGACATGCATCCTTGACATCAACTGCGCATGTGTTTTACCCATAATACACTGGGACAAACAGGAGGGAAGGGGCAGGGGGTGTGGTTTGAGCCCTGAAACGTCATATCGACCAGTGGTCAGAGATGTTCCCATCCTGATTTGCAAGTGGATGGGTTTGGTTTGCTAGGACAAAAGGAGGTAGTACCTTGAATGAAGAGTTAATGGTTTGAGAGGAAATACCTCTAGGCTGGGGCAGGGAAAGACAAGTACTGCTGGGGGAAGGGGAGAAACAGTTAAGAAATGTGGCTTTTACAACTTAACACAAAACTGAATTAAAGTTACTCCAAAATATATTACATAGGCCATTCAGCACCTCTTCACTACCACATGTAAGGAGCAGCAGTGTGGCATTTATATACAGTAGTACTCCTTTGGCCATGCCTACCATATGCAACTTTTTATAATGGAAATACTGTCCAGCTGACCTGCTGCTACCTCTTGGGCAATTGACTTAACACATTTAAATGCGTCCACTTCCTTATCCATAGAAGAGGAAGGTGCATGATGCCTGTTTCCCAGAGCATGGACTCAATCTAGAGTTCAGTTAGCTTAGTGCTAGTAGTACTTAGTGAGTAGAATTAGGGCTTCTTCTAGGGAGGGTCTTGCACAAGTGTGGCCTAGTAACAAAAAGGTGAGTGAGATTGGAAAGATGATCCTCAAAAGATGGGATCTTGTCAGTTCCTTGTAAACTAAACCCCCTTGGATGTGTGAGGCTTACTTGCCAGTGACATATACTGTACTGTCTCTTGTTTCTTTTCCCACAAGTTGTCAGGTACACCCAGGTTGCCTGTATATTAACTAGTGGGGTATTTTGTCTTTGCTAAACGTTCCTGATTATATAAATTCTGTTTTGGGCAAATGACTATTTTTATTATTTTCTGACATTATTTTCTCTTCAAGTCTGTTTTCTCACTTAGAGCATTAGTGCCCTGGAGCTGGGATTCTGCCCTGCAAACTGAAAATACACTCTTCTCCCTCGTGTCTTATTTTAATCTATTCCCTTGCCACATAACAAGGCTCTGACCTGCTTGGAGCCTTTCCTACTCGGTTACAATTGATGCCTTATCCTTCACAATTATTGCATAGGACAGAGCCACTGGGCTAAGTCAGTGTTTAGCTATCAGACTTGACCACAGGGAAGCATTCTTCCATCATTGAATTATGGGACTGAGTACTGAAGTCCTGTCCCCTCCATAGGCCCGCCAGGTTTTCAGACCTCATTGGTTTAAGTTGTGTCATGAGAAAGCAGGATATCAGAGATTTGAATCCTTTTTCATTCACCTTATCTTCCAATGAACAACATATCACCTGACAATGTCTCTTCCAGTGTGGCACACAGAACTGGATGTGTGGTTCCTAGCGTGGTATTATTAGG
This sequence comes from Pseudochirops cupreus, assembly GCA_028627135.1. Lineage (NCBI taxonomy): Eukaryota > Metazoa > Chordata > Mammalia > Diprotodontia > Pseudocheiridae > Pseudochirops > Pseudochirops cupreus. Next base: position 407,663,334 of record CM053581.1, read on the forward strand.
GCAGAATACAGTGAAACTGTCACCACTTTTCATTTTTGGACTCTATATTTCTATAAATATAGTTTAGGACAGCCTCTTTCGCCTGTCTTGTCATGGTGTTGACAATCTTCCCTTTCCCTTCCTGCCTGCCAATCTCTTACTTTTCATACTTTTGCAGGATGATTTTAAAGATTTGATTTTTAATTAAAATTTTTTAAATTAAAAATTATCACATTTATCCCCATTAAAATGGATCTCATTAGATTTAGATTTAAGAATTAATAATTGGATGTAAAAGTTTTAACCACATTCTTAGAGTTGAGGTGTACTCACAAATAGTTCAGAGAAACAAAAATAAAGTCTCAACCATTATAGAGTATAGGGAACATGGTGCTGTATAAAATGTGTGATAGTTATAGTTCCCCCATATTTGGGTGCCTGTTATTCGTGTTCCAAATGTAGATTAATCTCTTTCCAGTAAGGGAGAGTGGAGAATTGCAGAGAATATCTTCAGTTTATAAGGCAGAATGAAGTGTCCCTAAAAGATACACAAACTAAGCTTCAAGGGGGAAGAAGAGGGATCTCATGTGGAGCAGTGGAAGCTTGACCCTTATCAGATGATGGCGAATGGGCAAAAAGAGTGTAACATAGAAGGGAAAAGAAGCTGCTTGTCCTCCCAAGAATGATGGCATAAAGCCACCACTCTCAGGTGAGAAATGATCCCAAATGCTCAAGAGTAGGAAGAGAAGAGAAGTAGTAGCAGGTGGTGATGCCTTGCTCAGAGACTGTGAAACAGCTATTTTTGGACCTGTTAGCAGTGATGGAGGGGTCTGTTGTTTCTTGGGGCAGGGATCCATGATGTAAGAGAGAATCTTCCAAGACTTAGGGAAATATACGACAACCTACTTCTCATGATTCAGTGGGCATCAGTGACACTTCCAGGTGGAAGTGAAGAGGGATTGTCAATAATTATGAAGTCTTGAATAAGAAACTAAAGACCGACAGAGATAGAATTTGTATTTTCCTCCCTGCTGCTTATTAATAGCTAATAATAATAGCTAACATTTACATAGCCTTTATAGTGTGCTGTGCATTGTGCTAAGTGCTTTACAAATATTATCTCATTTGGTTCTCACAATAACTCTGGGAGTTAAGTGTTATTTCCATTTTAAAGTTGAGGAAACTGAGGCAAACGGTGACTTGCCTAGGGTCCCACAGCTAGTAAGGGTCTGAGGGTGCATTTGAACTCAGGTCTTCCTAACTATAGGCCTGATGCTCCATCCATTATGCCACCTAGCTGAACTGGATGGCAGCAAGAAAAATGAATATGAGAAATGAAGAGGAATATAATGAGGTGGTGTCTAAAAATGGACTTTGGATTTTTGGGCTACAGCTTACGATATAGGGATATTAGATTTGTGGCTAGAGAAGGAAGACACCTAACAAAGGCTGGTTGGAATATAGTTTCCAGGTATCTTGAAAATTTAATCAAAAGGGCCTTAAACACAAATATAGGGTTAGGCAGAAGACTGCCTAATGTATATGCAAGTTGGAGGCCATAGAGAAGAGCCACAAAGAAGGAAGAATTGCAGCTGAGACGGCCAGAAATCAGCAGAATACAAAATCCAAGAAAAGAGCTACTAGCAAAACTCATCATGTCAGGTTTTGTACACAGATGCCCAAAGTTTAAGAAACAAAGGGAGTCGGAGATCCCAATGTAGACAAATCAGTTTTGATCCTCTAGGCCAAGGCTTCTCAAACTTTTTCCACTCTTGACTCCGTTTTGCCTTTCTGCAGTGTTTGTTGGCCATTGTGTGGCCTGAGGGCGTGCATGCTAAGTGCAAAGTGTACATGTTGTGTGTTCAGACACAGTATGGGCAAGCACTGCCAGACATACCTTGGATTCATTATGAGTTTGGTTTTGAATTAATTTTTGGTTGTTAGGCATTCAGAAGGCTTTTACTGTTACCAGATTTTTCACTACCCTTGTTTAAGAAGCGCTTCGGGTGTCACCTAGACTTGGTAGGATGAAATCTGTGACTGGATGAATATGCCTTTGTCAAGAGAAAAAGGATAGGTAAAAAGGGAGTTAGGGTAGCATTTTATATTAATAAAGTATAGCCATCAGGAAATTCATGAACCCTGTAGGGATAGGGGGACAGAAGTGACAGAATATTTGGTTGAAGGTCATAGGAGGCAGAGACAGAGAGGGTGGTTTTGTCTTTGTAGTATACAATAGACCATCTGGACAGAAAGAGGAAATAGATGAGGAATTTAGGAAGAAGATCACAAATCTGGCACAGAGGAATGATTGTAATGATAGAGAGTGTGAGTTATCCAGACATCTGCTAGGGCTCTCAAAAGCTGAGTAGCTAATAACTTGGTGAGAATTTCATCCTGTAAAAGCTGGAGGAACCAGTGAGAAATTTTCTTTGTCTCATTCTCATCAATAAGCGAAACCTGGTTGATGGAGTGAAAATGATGGGAGCTTTGAGGGCAAGAGTTTACTCCATCCTTAAGCTGGTGATAGAGGAAAGGAAATTTAGGGTCTGACATATACCCTAGATTTTGGGGAAGCAGATTTCAATAAATTCAGGAGAAAGGTAGGATTCCTGTGGATTTAAATGCTTCTAAATCAAGGTGCTACAGGATTGGAGGGATGGGAGTTACTTAAAAATGAAATTCTGTAGATACAAAGGGAAACAATTTCAATGGGAGGAGGAATGGGATTTGTCTGAAGAGATCAACATGAATGCCCAGGAAACTTGCCAACCAATTTAGATTAAAAAAAAAGGTATACAGAAGGCAGAATCAAAGAAACAGAGGTGAATATGAGTGGACACCGTCTTGTAAAGATAGTTTCAGCAGTGCTAGAAGTTCACAGTAAGCTGAAACTGCTAAGGAAAGCTTAAGGACAACAAAAAGGAGGTTTTTTTGAGTTATATTTGTGGAGAAAAGAGCTCAGACCTTCTCATAGGGACATGGAATGGTGATAACTGATAGCAGAGAAGAAACAGTTCTCCATTCTCATTTTGTTTTTTATTTTCTCTCTAAAGGGGAATGACCTTTACACTGGAAATAAGATAAAAATGACTGACAGACATTTGTTACCCAAGATAAGAAGGTGCCAAGAAGGGAGCACCCTGCTGACGTTTATGAATTCAAACCTTCTGGCCCAGATGAACTATAGTCTCATTTCCGGAATGAATGGGCAGATGTGATTGTCAAGCTATTGTCAATGATATTTGAGAAATTATGGAGAATGGGAGAGGTGCCACGGGATTGGAGAAAGACAAATGTTCCAGTTTCAAAAAAGGGAAGAGAACTGTGTTCTCTAGACCAGTGAACTTGACTTTTATTTTCTGCAAAGATTCTATAAGGCTCACTAGCGAGGTTGTTGGTGATTATCTGGAAAAGAAAATAGGGATTCCAGGACTAGGTCTTTTGACAGATGACTAAAAATTAGTTGATAAGATTGGTGTGGATATCCTTCACCTCAATTTTAGTCCATGTTTTAAATAAATTATGTGTCATACTGTTCTTGTAGAGAAGAGAGATAGAGATTAGATGGGTTTGGAACTGGTTAGATGGCTAGGCTGGAAGAGTTAGTAGTTCAGTGTAGCAAGAGGTCTCCAGTGGAGTGCCCCAGAATCTGTGCTATTCAATATTTTAATCAGTGATTTAGATAAATCTGTAGAGGGTATGCTCATGACATTTACAAATGACACAAAGTTGGGAGGGACAGTTAAAACAGGAACTACCAAAGGATTCAAGAGGATCTCTGGACTGGTTAAAGTATTTAACCAAATCTAATTCAGTATGAATAAATGTAAAATCAGTAGGCAATAATGAAATTAAATTCAGTAGGAATAAATGTAAAATTTTGTACTTAAGGGAAACATGACTAGATAGCACTTATTCTGAAAAAGATCTTTGGGTTTTAGTGGATTGTAAATTCAGTACAAGTCACAGGTGTGATATGTCAGTCAAAAAAGCTAATGAGATCTTGGACTGTATTAAAGGGTACATAGATGGTGTGTGGGAATAGGGTGGTGATAGTCACACCACTATGCTTTGCTCTCATCAGACCTCATCTGGATCATTGTGTTCAGTTCTGGGTGCCATGGTTTAAGAAGGACGTTGATATGCGAGAACATTGTTGAAGTATAAAATGGATAATTTTGATTATTTCAAATTAAAATTTTCTTATATAAATAAAATCAATGTAGCCAAGAATAGAAGAAAAACAGAAAATTGGGGGAAAACTTTCATAGACAGTCTCTTAGATAGGATGTGATTGGGTTGGAATAATTCTATGATAGAAATACTGAGTTGGTTGATTTAGAAAAACATGGAAAGACTTGGACCTATGAAGGAAGATGCTTTCCTCCTCCAGAGAAAGAAATGACAAACAGAAATATGCATAGTATGGTTTTACATATATGTAAATGTGTATATATGTGTGTGTATGTTTATAGATATCCATGTATATCTGTACATACATTCACACATATATACCTATACATGCACACATATCCATATATCCATGTTTAATTGTAGCCTTCTCTAGGGTGGGGGGGGAGAGGGAGAAAAAAAATGAAGTAAAAAAGTGCCCAGCAGAGAACAAAAGGAAACCTAGAGGGAAGCACAGGAAAGCTGGGCAGCTTTGAACACAGTGTGTAGTATTTATTTCCTAGGTTTTCTTAAAATGGGAATTTATTTGTTTTATGTTGAATCCTCTCATGTTCTGCTGTGTACATGGAAATGCTCTTTTTTTCCTTTTGTATTTAAATTTAAAATGAATAAAAAATTCACACACACACACACACACACACACACACACACACACACATACATGATGTTGATAAAATGGAGGGAGGATAGCCAGGATGGTGACAACCTAGAATCTATGTACTGTGAAGATCATTTGGAGAATCCTTTATCGTCTGAAGAAGAGAAGATTCAGGTGGACGTCTTGTGGGGAAGGGGTAGAGCTGTTTGGTTTGGTGTCTGAGGTCAGAGCCAGGATCAGCAGGTTGAAATTTGAAAGAAGCCAGTTTGGATTTGATGCCAGGAAAAGCTTTCTCAGACTAGAATGGGAGCTATCTAGAAGTGAAGTGAGCTACCTTGGGAGGTAGTGGGCTCCTTCTCCTTGAAGCTCTTCAAACTGACATTGGGTGACCATTCGTGGTGCAGTGGATAAAGGGTTGGGACTTGGGAGTCCAGAGGGCCTGAGTTAAGATCCTGTTTTAAATATTTAGGTAGCTGTGTGACCCTGGGCAAGTCACTAAACTGTTGCCTGTTTCCTCATCTGTAAAATGGGGATAAAAACAGCACCTTCCTCATAGGATTGTTGTGAGGATCAAATGAGGTATATTACATAAATGCTAGCTAGTTTTCTTTTCTTTTTTTGGAGGGGGAAGGCAGGGCAATTGGGGTTAAGTGACTTGCCCAAGGTCACATGGCTAGTAAGTGTTAAGTGTCTGAGGTCACATTTGAACTCAGGACCTCCTGACTCCAGGGCCGGTGTTCTGTTCACTGCGCCACCTAGCCACCCCTAGTTTTATTTTCTTAAAGAGAAATTTCATTAATAACAGAATCAGCTGTCCCTTATATTTAGTTTGAACCTCTTTCTGAATCTCAGAGCATACTCTGTCAGTTTGCTCAGAAGTCCTTATAATACCACTGTAAGAGAGATTCTTTTTAGATGAATTGCTCAAGGTCACCCACAGTGAGCAAGGTAGAAATAAAACACAGGTCTGTCTCATGGTCTCCAACTTAGTTCTTTTGGTCGCTGTGCTACTTGTTCTCCTTGTGAAGGTGAAAGTGTTCTCCAGTGAATAGCAGAGAGGCTCTGGTTCACTGAATCATTGGAAAGGCTCTCCCTTTGGGCCTGGCTCAGAGAAGAGCATGCAAACGTTCCCTCTGTTTTCATTTGCTTATTCACCTTTGGCAGAGAGAGATGAGCAAGTTTTCTGTGGGCTGACCTATGTGGTACAGTCTAGTTGTTTTAAAGCTCAGTGGATGTCTCCGTTTTTTGGGGTGAGGGACAGGCAGGGGATGAGATCAAATGACTAGTTTTGGGTAGGGGTGAGTGGAGTGTGCCCTGTGGGAAGGAGGACATTTCACTGTATTTCCTTAGTCATAGGACTCTGAATCCGAAGTACCTAAATTTAGCTTGAGTTCCTGTTGAAAGCATCATTTTTTTTCTCAGGAGAACGGAAAACCTTTTTGTGTATCCTGCTCCATGAGGCCAATAGGGAAGCAGGAGGAGGTGAGGTTGCTATGGAGATGGGAGCTGTGTGCAAGGGGAGAGCAGCAGGGTTTAGAATTCCAGGAAGGAAGAGGGAGTGATGTCATCAGATTCCATGGACCAGCCCAGGAACCCCTGTGAGGTTGGTGGGGAGTTGGGTGTGCGTGGGGGGTGGTGGTGGTGGTGCAGGACGGGGGGACTAGGGGAATTCAGGTTTAGGAATTTTAGTTGAAGCAAAAAAGATCGGTTGCATAGCATTGTGTTCATCTGCAGTGCTGCCTGGTTTTTTTTTTTTTCACCTGAAAATAATTCTGTTCCGTTGCTTAATAACAATGTAAATTTAGATCTAAGGTATTTCTCTGTGTCTCTGTTTCTTGTGTATGGGCATGTGTGAATGTATTTTGGTTATAGTTGTCTTCGTAGAGCAACTGTTAGGATTCTCTATTAGGGTGTTTCATAAATCCCTTTTTGTGATGATGCTATCTTTGCATATGGTATGTGTAGAAATAAAACAAACTTGTTATGAAAACATCCAGGTACCACCATTCCACCATCTTGGAAATCGAAACCGTTTTCCTCTCAGCAGAAGTTTAACCGATAATCCTGCATCACTGTATTGTGTGTGTGTGTGTGGGGGTGGTGATGAGACAAGGAGAGGGAGAGAGAGAGAAAGAGGAAATTGAGGGTGGAGGGCATATCTGCTTTTGTGTGTATATGGGCTAACTATAAAGTAATGAAGTAGATTTTCTAAATGAGTATACCAGAATATATGCATTCAAATGAATACTGACTGCAGGGGCTTTAGTGGTTGTATCACTGATCAATTGATACTGCCATTATTGCTCAAAACATTTTAGAATTGCCTTCTACACTGGTCCATGAACCAGACAGGGAAACCAGTCTTATTACTTTACAGTTGTACCTTGCAATTTTAACCTCAAAACAATATAACCTGCTTTGATCCACCAGACTTACTGAATTTGGCAGTTTCCTGGAAATCACATCCATTAGTTTGCTACCTTTAAATATTAGAAAGAATATGCTATTGCCTCTGAAGGCATTTCATTTAAAAGAGGAATTCCACACCTGTGTTTTAACAAGGAAAGCGTGAGTGAATCTTCCAAGAGAATCTTCCAAGAATCTTCCAAGAGGACTGCTTTGATGGCGACAGCACTTATTTGGATGTATTAATCCTGGTACTTTAAAAAATAAAAGTAACCTCATCTTATGGTAACTCCCTACATTTACAAGGGAACATGTCTATTTCACCCCTAATTCTGTGATGTACTTATATGAAGAATTATTGTCTTGAGGGACAAACAACTCTTACAAGTTTCTAGATAAGGCTCAGGCTCAGTCTTTGCCTGTAGGCTGTCTCTTCACCTTCTCTTACCTAACTTGGGTCTAGCGGGGCTCTTGGCAAGCTGCTTCTTTCTCCATCTATATCTTCCTGGAGGATACTTTTTGCTTGAAAGATGGTAGTAGTGAGGGAATACTGAAAGCCAAAGACTGGTTAGGAGCGTTAATGAGCTAATGCAGAAATTGAGGTGCTGGAGAAGTAATGGCCCTATAATGTTAATATACCTCTGGAAATTTTACGATTAACTTCTATAAAATAATAATTCAAATATATTTTGATATAGTTAAGAGAAACAAATAAAATACCTAATATTAAAGTCTTTATAACTTTAAAAACTTGTTTTCACTTAAAGGTCTTACTGCTGACATTGAACAATAAGAGGTCCTAGATTCACAAATGTACTTCTTGTGGGTATTCTTTGCAGATGACTCCCAGTCATCTTTTCATTCTTGTGTATGTTTATTCGTCCATAGACTCTCCACAGAAGAGCCGTCTAATATGCTAGAAACTTTAATTTAGTTCTCTTTTTTTTTCATTTGTCGGTATCAGGGGACCTCTCAGTCTGTATATTGGCCTGCCTGACCCATGAAAGACCCACTTTTCTTATCTGATATCTCCTTGTCAGTAGTCATTATGCTTTTCTTGCATGTACAAGTCATCCTTGGAAACAGGCTTCAGCCTACTTGTGCCCACCATATAGCCTTTTATACTATGGTGAAGTCTCCGAGCAGGATGTTAGGGAGGGATCAGTAGGTAGACATCTGAAGACTTTAACCATTTATGTAAATGTATCTGCTAGTTATTTATATATTTAAAAACACCCCTTAAAACAGTTTAATCTAGTTTGATCTACGCAGTTTATTGGCTGCATTGACAGCTTCTGCTTAACCATTTGGTGAAGCTGCTCATATTCATCAGTGGTGGGTAAATGATTTGTTCTTGTGCTCTCACTGGAATTGTTTACCTAACTGCTAGCTTCCTTTAACACTTGAAAAAAGTGATATTGAGCCTGGAAGAATGATTGATTTTGCCAGCATTTAACCTTTTTTTCTTCCTGTTGAAGTCTTTTTGAGCTGCTGAATGTCATGTTGAGAACCAAAATCTTCAGCGGTCATTTGTTTGGGCCTCAGTACTGGGTCTGATTTTGCGATGGCTGCCTGCTGGTCTCAGGCTTCCCTTGGATCATTCCACTCTGTAACAGATAAATGTGCTTATTCAGTGCTACCATAGGAAGCATTGATTCGGAACGTAAATGAACCTTTGAGATCATCTAGCCCAGCCCTGTAGCGAGGTTGATTTTCACTGAAGAACTAAACTTGACCTGGGAGAAAATATCTGCGAGCCCAAGAGCTGGCATGCAAACCCTAAAATCTCTTTAAACCGACCTGGGTTATAGCTGACACGTTTGGTGCTACATGTGGAATTGCATTTGCTTCTTGTTTATGGATTACCTGTGATTTACTCGGCAACTTCTTTGAAAAAATGGAGATACTAAAGGAATTTAGTTCTTGTTTTTAGGGGTCTTACAGGTCCTACTGGGGAGATAAGATATACACAAAATATAATTCATCAGTGAGCATTTATTTTTATTTTTTGCTTTTTTTTTTGGAGAGGAGGAAGGTAGGGCAGTTGGGGTTAAGTGACTTGCCCAAGGTCACACGGCTAATAAGTGTTGAATGTCTGAGGTGGGATTTGGACTCAGATCCTCCTGACTGCAAGGCTGGTGCTCTATTCATTGCACCACCTAGCTGCCCTGATCAGTGAGCATTTATTACTGAATAAATAGAAGCTATAGAATTTGAAAAAGGGGAGGGATCAGTGTAGACTAGAGTAATATAGAAGTTTTTATGGAAGAAGGCAGACTTGAACTGGATCTTTATGATTAAGCAAGAATTGTGGAGGTAGAACAGAGAAACCTAAGAGCTCGAGCGAAGGTGGTACAGTGGGGAAAAGACTGTGGTTTGCCTGTCTGTGAGACTAGCCAGCCTAGAATGGAAAATTTTGGGGCGGAGGTTAGGTGTGGGAGAGATTAGATAGATGAGAGCAGTAAAGTTATAGACCCCCAGGACTGAGGAGTTTGGTTTTTTCCTGTAGGCTGTGGGGAAGCACTGATGAAGGGCCATGACATGATGATGTAGGACTTAAGGAAGATTCATTTGGCAGTTGTGTGCCAGGCTTGATAGGAGGGGGAGACTTAGGCAGGACTGTCCCATAGGAGAGGAATTAAATTTGTTTTGCTTGATCTTGGAGGGCAGAACAAGGAGTAATGGGGTAGAAATTTCAGAAAGGTAAATACAGTCAAGCTCCCTCCCACCAATTAGAGCTGACCCAAAATGGGCTGCCTTAAGGGACTTGGTTTCAGAGTGAGAGTCAGTAGGTGCCTACTCTGTGCTAGGCACCATGCTAAGTGTCAGGAATACAGAGAAAGGTGTAAGCTGGTCTTTGCCCTCATGGGATGACCATGTGTTAGAGGTATGGAAGCAGGCATTCTTGTTCAGGGCAAGCTGAACTAGATGGCCTCTCATGTCCTCCTAGGAGCAACAATGCTTTGTAAATGTCATCGTTGTTACTGTTGTCAACGTTGTTATCACACCTTCTTCCTATATTTAGTGGAGTTCAGATAGAAACAGTTAGCTAGTAAGCATTTATCAAGCACCTACTATGTGCCAGGCACTGTTCTAAAAACTCCCAGGACAGGTCACTGGCCTATTATTGGTCTTTTGTGTTTAATGTTAGGTGGACTGTTACAAAGATGGACAGAGTAATTGTTGTGTAATTGAATAAAAGCATTGGGATGTAAACTCGTATTCTATAGGGTTACTGAAAGCACCTTTAAGATGTTAGCACCTTTCTGTATACCCCTAAGCTCTTCCCTCTGAGATTATCTTCCATTTGTACTCTATCTTATATGTACATGGCTATTCCATTAGAATGTGACCTTTCTGAGGGAAGGGACCATATTTTTGCCTTTCTTTGTATCTCTAAGCACCTATCACAGTGCCAACTTGTAATAAGTACCTAATAAATACTTGTTGACTGACTGGCAACCTTAGTGGCAAATAAGACAAATGGCTACCATAAATACTTCATCCTGTATCCATGTGGATTTGGTATCTCCCTTTAGTTCTTTATATTTTAAGAACTTTTCATTCTATATAGGTTGAAAGTTATGAGTATTTGTTATGATAACATTTGTTAAAGATATAGTTCTTAAATTTTTATGGGTAAATAAATATAGCATTTATTTAAGCATTTAGAGGTGCCATTTGTTGTTGTAAGGGCTGGGAACCCATCAAGTAAAAAAGAAAGTTCCTACCCTCAGGAAGCTTGCATTCTACTGGGGAGGACAATGCTCTACATAAAAGGGAGCTGGAAAGTTGTGTGTTTTGAGAATGTGGCGCCTTAGTGGGGCAAGGTGGAAAAATCTGGAGAAAATCAGGAGCATGGATGACCTAGGCAGCACTTACTTCATGGTGGTCCTAGGCAGGAGCTCATGAACTGGAGGAGAGGCATCTCAAAAAACTCTTGGGATGGAGGCAGAACTATTTTTTGAGTAAGTTTCACCTCTGACTATGCTGCATTTTTAGTGTGGGAGACTTGATAGTCATACATGATGATTTTGGTGATGATGACGATTCCATCCAACTTTGCAGTCCTGTCATCAGTGCATAGATTTAGGGTGGAGGCTTTTGGTAACTGAGAAAGACCAAGGGGAAGATTCAGTAGGACATGCTGGTAATACTTTGAAATGCATCTTGATTTTATTGAAGCCTTTGTATATTAGATTTTGGTCTGATATTGACTTAAAAGTTATTAAAATTTATCTAGTATGACCTAAGCATTAAGGGAATGAAATTCAGGTTGGAGAAAATGTGTCTAGCTAGGGTGAGCAGTGTTTAATGTAATTCATAAATGAAGATCATAGGAATAGAAGAGAGGTGATATCCTGAGAAAGAGAGTGCCAAAAGAATTGGAAAGTAATAAGGATGGCATGGGAGAAGACCTTCAAAATGTACACAGTCAGAGAGCAATTCCATTCCATGTATTGATTTACTCTCTGGATAGCATGTATTTGTATCTGGGAAGCCGAGAACCTAGGAATGAGATTATGAACTTAACAGTATTCAACAGACAGCCTCCTTTCCAAATCAAGAAACCCTATGATGCTTTTTGCTCACCTCCATTGAGGCTTTATTATGTGTTTATCGTTGAAAAGTCATCGGGTCAGAGCTAGTTAAGGTTAATTTAGATTTGAGCAGGTAAAAATCTCTTGAATTTTAGAGTATTTGAAATATTGAAAGGAACTGGGCATTAAGATGCTTTGGGAAATGGCTGAGATTTTTTTTTAGGTCTCCAGCTTCTGTTATTTGCTGCTGAAAAGCAGGAGATTTTAGCTTCTATGGTAGGAAGGAGACACCTAGAAGACTCCAGTGAGAGGCTGTGGCAGGCCTCCATTGTGAATGGAGTTTCAGAATTTTTCAAGTAGCAAGTTTTATTAATCTCTCTTCAACTACCCATACCCCTAGTTTAAACAAATTAAGATTTTTAAAATCCCTCAATGTATATATCTGTAAAATTTGGCAAAACAAATTTCCACTTTTACCACACCCGAAAATGTATATCTCTTTCTCCATCTCTGTTTAGAGGTGAGTGGGTTGATTCATCTTCATTTTTTTTCCTGGACTTGTGGTTTAAAAATTGCTTTGAGGTGGCAGCTGGGTGGCTCAGTGAATAGAACACTGGCCCTGAAGTCAGGAGGACCTGAGTTCAAATCCAGCCTCAGACACTTAACATGTATTAAGTGTGTGACCTTGGGCAAGTCACTTAAGCCCAATTGCCCTACCTCCCCCCCCAAAAAAAGCAAAAAAAAAATTGCTTTGATCAGAATTCTGAAGTCTTTCAAAGTTGTTTTTCTCTATTTTATTTTCATTATATAAGGTTATTCTCTTAGTTCTGCTCTCTCCTTTCTGCATCAGTTTATAAAGGTTTCCCTTTCCAGTTTGCTCTGAAGTTGTCTATTTTATCATTTATTATAGTAAAAAAACATTCTGGCTAAGCAATTTGTTGTATATGAATGTAATGGAATACTATTGTGCTATAAGAAATGAGGAGCAGATGGACTTCATAATAACCTGGAGAGACTTATATAAACTGATGCTGAGTGAGGAGAGCAGAACCAGAACACTGTACACAATTACAGACACATCTTATCTGTGATGACTGACTTTGATAGACTGGGCTCCCTTTAGCAATGCAAGGTTATAAGACAACTCCAAAAGACTCATGATGGAAAAGGTTTATCCACATCCAGAGAAAGAATTCCAGAGTCTGAATACTGATTGAAGCAAACCACTTGCTCTCTTTTTCATTTTGTTTTGTTTCTTTTTTCTCGTGGTTCATTCCTTTGGTTATAATTCTTCTTTACAACTTGACTAATGTTTAATCCGAAGGTATATGTAGAACCTATATCAAATTGCATTGCTGCCATGGGGGGAGGAGAGGGAAGAGGAGAAAATTTGGAATTAGAAAGCTTGTGGAACTGAATGTTGTAAATGAAAAATAAATAAATTTAAAAGGAAAAAACCCCCAAATATTCTATTCCATTCCATTTATATACCACAATTTGTTTAGCCATTCCCCAACCAGAGGATAGTTTAGTTAGTTTCCAGTTTTTGGCTACCACTAAAGGAGCTTCTATAATTTTTTTTTTTGTTTGTCTGCAAGCCTTTTTCCTCTTTCTTTGATTTCTTTGGGCTATAGACTTAGTAGTGGTGTAGCTCAGTCAAAGGATATGGACAGTCTGGTGACTTTCTAAGCATAGTCCACATGACTCTCCAGAATGGCAGGCCCACTTTGCAGCTCTACCACACTATGCTCGTATGCCAGTGTTGCCTCAGTTCCTCTAACCTTTTAATTTTCTTTTTTGTCTGATAAGTGTGAGGTGAAACCCACAGTTTCTTTAATTCATGTTTCTCTACTTATTAGTGATTTAGAAGATTTTTATATTATTGTTGACAGCTTGGATATCTTCCTTTGAAAACTACTTATTTACCTCCTTGAAAACGTATAACCAAGAAAAGGAGGGTCAATGTTGGGGACCCTGGCATTGGGGATCCTACCTCAGAGGGTTGCTGCCTGTTTAGGACATTGCCTTGTATGCCTGAAGTTAGGTTGAAATGTAAGTGTTATTATTGCTATAGAAGATTGGCAATTGTTTTTTGAAGGGATCAGGGTTGTATTTTTAAGATACAGTGGGATTGGAGGTTTGTTTGTTTGTTTGTTTGTTTTTGATGAGTAATAGAAGGAATTCTGATAGCAGTGGAATCTGGTATCTTTACTTCTCCAGATCATTTTTCCTAGTTGACAGTTAGTTGTTTCATGTAATAGGCCTCATCAGGTACGTGTGCATCTTCAGGTATTGTCAGCTGCAGACTGAGTGAAGAGCCGTGAAATGTTGCAATAGGCATGCAGATCCATAAATAAGCAAACATGCCTTCTGTGTGCCAGATAACCTGTGTTGCAAACATAGATTTATTACTACTTTCAAATCTGTTATTGATAATACAAATTGGCAAAATGTTATTGCATTATTGTATGTTTTCTCAGTCAATGAATGTTAGTCATGCAGTTGCTATTATGTGTTGGAGATCTATGACTTTTTTTTACATTATAAATTAATCCTCCTATTTCAAGGTTGGGAGCAACCACAGTAGAGGTATACATGTAGGCTTGTGTTTATCTTCTCTCTAGCTACCCATGCCACTATTAAGCTCAAATGGTGGAGATGCCTTTTGTTGTCCTTCTTTTACAGAGCCATATGATACATGATGGGAACCATATACAGTGTGAGTTTCTGCATGTGATAGTGTTGGTAGTGCAGGCATTCCTTCTCTTTGTCTTTGTCTTCCCAGTATCGAAGTAGGCTTCTTCAGCAGCAAGGACCTGGGGAGCTTGGTTATCTTCAAACTTTCTTTTAACAGCTTGTGTGATTGCAAAGGAAAGGGAACATTGGCA
>CM053581.1:407678039-407696369 GCA_028627135.1 Pseudochirops cupreus
TAATTCTTCCCCCCCCCCCCCCCCCCCATGGGCTTTGCGAACTTCCTTAACTTTTTTTAGTTTTCTTAATTTTCCTCATCTGCAGCGGGATGGGGCTTAGTAGAGAATCTCTGAGGTCCCTTCTAGCTTGCTTTTCTCTCTTTTTAGAGTCTTTGCTGCCAAAAAGAAATTTTTCTTATTTCTTTGTTAGGCTAGCTAGAGCATTTTCATCCCTAAGCACCTTTAGCTTGATGTCTCTTTCAGGCCTCAACAGTAGCAAAGCTAGCTAGAAGTAATCCGGAGACAAACTCTTAGCCAGTGCCTGAGAGGCATCAATCAATGGAAGAGCCTTTGCTAGTGAGTCAGAAAGCTGAAGTTTAAGGTCAAGTTCTTTACCCCTTGAGTCTCAGTCAGCCATTAGTTATTAGGAACTTACTGTGTGCCAGACACAGTGCCTTTAAGCACCAGGGATACAAAGAAAGGCAAAAACATGATCCCTGCTCTCAAGGAGCTCCAGTTTTTTTTTTTTTTACCAAAAATTGTCGGTATAGGAGGTGATCTCAGAGTGAAGGCAGTGGGGCTAGGGAGAGGACAGAGACCAGGTTGCTAATGATCTCATACAAATTGTGGAATTTGATCTGAATCTTAAAGGAAGCCTGAAAATCCAGGAGGCAGAAGTGAGGAGGGAGAACATTCTAGACATGGAGACAACTAAGGAAAAGGCACAGCCAAGAGACAGAGGGTCATCATCTGTAAAATGGGGGACCCAGGCATTGGGGATCCTACCTCAGAGGACATTCCTTTGTATGCCTAAAGTTCTATAGAAATTTAAGTTTTTATTATTGTTGTAGAAGAGTGGCAAGAAAGTCTTCCCTAAGGACCTTCCTCTCACAGATTTAATTTCAGTTGTGACTCTAGTGGCCACGGTGTAGGATTTGTGATTAATGTACTATATCACAGTTCTACTTCTGTATTGAAAAGTAGAACTCTTCATTATGGGGCCTTTTAAAAATGCTCATTTCTTTTTCAAAACCCTTGAGGAAAATATCAGTCCCTATCTACCTCATTGGCCTTAGTTGGAGGAACATGGGTAACTTTTAGCTGTCATAAAGACATATTTAATAGAAAATCTTCCAATGGTTGTCTCTGTACTAAAGACATTTTTAAAGAGCAGCGTTTAACAGCGTTTTACTCTGAGACAGTATCTCTGTCTCAGAGGTTCTCTTCCTTGCACTTCGGTGTGTGACTCTCTTGCCTTGGACCCTGATTTGTGGGTTTCATGACCCTCTTTTCTAGGTGGATCATTCTCTTCTCGGCAGACAGGGTCTATTTCCTGTTGCATAACCGTATTGTGGAGAGGGTTCTGAGCTTGGAGTCAGAGGGCCTGCTCTCCTGAGCCTTCATGATCTCATCTAAAACAAGGAATTTGGCGAGACGACCTTCAGCACTACCTCTCGAGTGAGCTTCAGTCCTGGCTTAGTGTAGCTTGTACTATTTTTCCCATCATGAAGCCTTGTAGTCTGTACTACAGTGTCATTTTGGCCATTGCTTCGTAGGTATGCAACTGTCATCTGGCAGCTTTGCCCACCTAGGCCTGTCCTCCAATTCTATATGAAAATCTTAACCTTAAGTTAAAATCTTAAATTTTAAGGGATCTCAGAGGTCATCGAATCTAACCTTTATCTGAAGCATGAAACTCTCTATGCCACATTCCTCGATAAGGTGATAGGAAACACTCCAGTTTTCTAGGCAGCCTGTTCTGTTTTAGGACAGCTCCAATTAGTAGGATGTTCTTTTAATAATTAGTGATCCTTTCCAATGATCCTCTACTTCCCCATTCTAGTAGATTAGTGTCTCCAGTGTCTGATTTTCAGTTTGAATTTTCACACTGTGTTTTGTGATGAATATTTTTTATGTCTGGGACCTCTTCCTGTTTCTTGGTTCTCCTGTGTATAGGTTTAGCAGTAGAGTCCAATGTGAGTTAGTAACCTTTTGTGTAGTATTGCAATTCCTTTCCAGAATGATTGTGTACATTCACGTGTCTGCTAGCAGCGTACCAGTGTGCCTGATTTCCCACAACCTCTCCAGCATTCATCATTTTTCCTTTTTGTCATTTTTGTTACTGTGATAAGTATGAGAAATCTGAATTGCTTTAATTTGCGCTTCTCTAATTAGTAGTGATTTGGAGCATTTTTTCATATGGCTTCAAGATAGCCTGGGTTTCTTTTCTTGAAGAGTTTTTGTTTAATCTGGAGAAGCCAAGCCTGAGAGAAGCTTAACAATCTTCAGGGATTTGAAGGAATATCAAGGGATTTACTATTTCCCTCTAAATTACCTTGTATTTAATTTATACATATTTTCAACCTTGATAGGATATAAGTTCCTTTATGGAAGGGGCTTACTAATTTTTGTCTTTTATCCCCATTGCCCGGCATAGTTCCTGGTGCTTCCTAATGAGCTTGAATTGATGGACTGTTTCTGCTTGGCCTCAGATGGCAGAAGCAGGTGGGAGTTGCAGAGAGACAGATAGTGACTGGATGGAAGGAAAAACTTGCTAACAGTCTGAGCAACCTATAGTAGAAGGGGCTGCCTTGGAGAGGTGGCTGTTTCCTGCTCTCTGGAGACCTTCAGTGAGAGGTGGAAATGTTGTGGGTGAGATGGGGGCTGGCCTGGAGGGCCTCTGAGATCTTTGTATTCTGAGATTCTCTGGTAACATTAAGGGCTCTTGTTCTGGCCCAGGAAATGGTAAGGTTCCTTGGACCTTCTTCAGGGGCAGCATTGCTGTCAATATCAGTTCCTAATCAGGGGCCTCACCTCCTTTCTCTATCCTTAGGCCCTTGCTGCTGTGCTTTATAGAGAAGGAGGTGTAGTAGATGTAGTTCTTGGGGGAAGGGGGTGGGGCATATAATCAAAAACAACTTTTTTTTAACCATTGAAAATTGTTACTTAGTAGGACAGCAAGTACTGGGCTTTTCAAAGACCGAAAAAAACTGGGTTTTGCTGGGAAACTCCAAGGGACATAAATCCATTCTGGAAGAACTTGAAAAAGGGAAAGGATGAGGAATATTGTTGACTAAGAAAGGGAGAGAGATACTCTTGTTGTTTTAATTCTGAATATAAATGTGTTCAGAACAAATGAAGTAATAATGCTTATTTTTACTTACTGTAGTATAAGTAACTATGGTAGATTAATTCAGTTGCTATATGATGCTAATGAAACCCAAGGCATAGACTTCATCCCAATATAGGTTAATTAGCTTTGCAGTGTTTCCCAGAAAATGCATGTTAGATATTTTGAAATTTGTGACTGGCCTCAGAGGGGACCAGGTAAGAGATTGGGGCAGGTTTATAAGCAGGTCTGGTTTATTGGCTTCTCAGCCTTGTGCCTGGGGGGGAGTGACTTTTCTTCTGGTGCTTGCTTTGTCTGCCTTGCAGGCTCATTCTGAAGGAATCACTTTGTGTGTGAACCTCACATGTAAATGAGCTGCTGCTGTTGCAACTGTTATTACTGTCATTATTAATAGTGATAGCTAGAGTTTACATAGTAATTGAAGTTTGCGAAGTGTTTGACATGTTAATTCATTGATCCTCACATTAGCACTATGCAGTGCATGCTTTTCTTACCCCCTTTTGGCAGAGATGAAGGTTAAGATGAGAGCAGTTAAGTGACCTGGCCATGGTCATACAGCTGTTAAGTGTGAGGCAGGCCTCAGACTTGGGTCTTCTGATTCTCAGGCAGTGCTCTCTCTCTGGCGCCTCATGGCTGACATCATGCTAATGATGATAACAGTGGAAGTAGAAAAAGAAAGAATAGCAGCCGTGCACACAGAAGATTTAGATCAAAACAACTGCTCACCATTTTTTACAGAAATAAAAATAAGCTCAATTGGAGGGATATTCACTTCTCATAGTCGGGTTGTACTAATAATACTAATAAATGACAATTCTGCCTAAAGTAATTAATTGTTTTGGTCATGTGCCAATCAGGTTATTAGAATCAGATAGCATGATAAAATTCATTCAGAAGTATAAAACATCTTGAAGTGCAAGGGAAATGAGAAAAAAGTATCAGTGAAACAAGCTTAGATGCACCGTATTTCAAACTGTTATAAACAACAGTCATCAAGACTGGTATTGCTTATAAATCAGAAAAGCAGATCAGTGAAACAACTGAGATAGTAAAAAAAAACAAACAAACAAACAAATGGAATTGAGAATACTTGCCTAAGATTTGATAATGCCAAGAACATAAGTAGTGGAGGGCAATACATTTTTTTGTGTGACAATAACTGAAAAGTAGAAAAAAACTGAGAGTTTAGTAGAAGTTAGACTGACACCTTATACCATAGGATAACTTCAAAATGGACATGTGTTCTGAACATAAAATTATGGTCATACCGTAAAATTAGAACAGAATTACAGTAGCACCGTCACAGTCATTGTTAGGGAGAAATTTCTTTTAAAAAAAAATCGTCTTAAACACCAAATAAAATGAGTGTTTTCCATATATATTGTAGAACAGAAAAAGAGGATCTACACATGAAACTGTGACTTTTTTTTTTGAAATATATAATTCAACATATAACTCTCCAAGCTTTGCCACTTACCTATGATTTTCTCTGGCCTTCTGTTTTCTTCTATGCTTTTTTTTTTTGGCAGGGAATACTGGATCTCCCTCTGCCACCCAGATTAGAAGGGTGGTCACCCATGGATTAGATTTCACTGTTGATTGGCATAAAAACTTTGATCTCTTTCCAACCAGGCTTGTTTGCCCCTCCTTAAGCTGCTTAGTGCTCCCTCCCTCCCAGGGGTTCTCTATATTAATGCCAGATTATTGTGGACATCCTATTGACTTTATTCCTACTACAATCCAGAACTTTACAACTCAAGTAAACATCAGTGTCACTGGTATAGCAAGGACTATAGGTATGTGATCTCTCTCCCTCCCTTCTTCCTTCCTTTCCTCCCTCCCTTCCCCCTACCCTTCTTCCTCTACTCCCCTGCCCACTTTCCCTTTTTCTCCTCTTCCCCCTCCTCCTTTCTCTCTCCCTCCCTTTCCCTCCTCTGTTGAACTGGGGAATCCCTTGTAACAATTATGCATAGTCAAACAAAACATTCCCACATTGGTTATGTTAAAAAATATATGCCTTATTCTGTACCTTTAGCACATCATCTTTCTGTCAGAAGGTGGGTGGTAGCATGTTTCCTTGGTGCTCTGTAGTTGTGACTGGACATAGCATTTTCAGAAGTTTTTTTAAACAATATAACAATATTATACAAATTTTTCTCTTGATTATGTTCACTCTGTATCATTTCATAAAAGTCTTCCCAGATTTCTTTGTTAACTTTTAAAAAAATAAATTATTACCAATACAATTCTGATGTCTAAAATTTCTAGGGAGTCGACATAAATCTATAACATCAAGATCCATTCCCTATTAGGTAACTGTTCAAATGATACACATAAATTCTTCCCCAAAAAGGTTGCAAACTATGAATTACTGCATGAGAAATGCTCCAAATCACTAATAATAGTAATAGGCATATAAGTTGAACTTTTGGCTCTTGGAAGACAAGGAGGGGAAAGGCATTTCAAGTATAGGATGTGATGTGAGCATAGGCTCAGGGATGGACATCTGTGTTTAAGGGATCTTGACTCGTGTGGCTACAGTGCAAGGAGATGTCTGCTGAGGAGTGAGGTGACCTGAAGCAGGGGAGAGCTCTGGGTTAGGTTGTCAAGCACCGTGAATGCAGAGGTGAGGAATTGGGATTTCATAGACAGTAGGGAGTCACTGAAGGATTTTGAATAGAGGAATAATATCTGCGTAGAAGGAAGATTACTTTGGTAGAGCTTGTCAGCTTGAGTGGATATGAATGAAAATTTGGCAAAGTTTTGTAAGAAATTATTGCATGTGATAGGTCAAACTAGATAACTCTACAACCCCTTCCGAATTTGCTTTACACAGTAAATTCTAGGTTCAGGAGGGTGGACTTTTTGCAGCCATCTATCCTGATAGTCTGAATTAACAATACATTGTTTACTTCATACTTCAGCAATCTATAATTTTGTACTTGCGGGTTTGTTTTTTTTTTTGTTTTACAAATTGTACATACTCTAAAACAAAGAGGAGAGTGACCAGCATAATTTCCAAGTTAGGCACAGATACATATTGAATTACCATTTAAATGGTAACACTTTAGAGTTCCTAAAATGTTCTCAGCAACAGCCCAATGAAAGAGGTCCTCTAGGAGCATTACTGTTTTACAACTCTGGAAATTGAAGTGAAGGTGATTCAGTGACTTCAAGCTGGGACTTGCACATCTACTGGGTGGCAATGTTTCTTCATTCCTGTCCTTTGTGAGCTCTTAGAAATATTTAATTCAGTTCAACATCATTTATTGAGCATCCTCTTCAACCAGCCTTCCAGCTTCATTCAGCAGAAGCTGCTCTCTCCACAGTTCCCAGTGACCTCTTCATGGCCAATCCTAATGACTTTTTCCCTAGGCTTCATCCTTCCTGACCTCTCTGCAGCTTTGGCCACTTTGGGTGAAGCCTTGCTTCAGGAGACTCTCTTTTCAAGGTTTCCATGACTCTGTGCTCTTTTGGTTTTCCTTTTTCCTTTCCAACCACTCAGTCTCTTTTGCTGGATCTTCATCCAGGTCAGTCCACCTCTCCCCTCCCATTTCCTCCAGAAAGTACCTCTTTAGTCATGGCCTCTAGGTTCTACCAGTCACTCTAAAAGCATGTACTAAGTGCCCACTCCTGTGCCAGCGGCTGTTCTGGGGACTGGAGAGACAAAGAAAAAAATATCAAAGCCCAAATGGCAAGGTGCCTAAATCCTCTGAGAGGAGATAACGTGCATCTGTTGGTGTATTCCTCTTCTCAACACTTTCTTTTCAAAGATGCCTTGTCTTGTTGTACAAGGCAGAGCAACAGAGATGCTCACTAGTTGGTCATCCCACCTTATAGTCAATCAATCATTTAGCATTGATGAACAGGAGGGCTTCAGAAAAACCTGGAAAGACTTACATGAACTGATGCAGAGTGAAATGAGCAGAACCAGAAGAACATTGTACACAGTAATAGCCACGGTGTGTGATGATAAACTTTGATAGACTTAGCTCTTCTCAGCAATGCAAGTATCTAAGACAACTCCAGAAGACTCACGATGGACAATGCTGTCCACATCCAGAGAAAGAACTTTGGAGTCTGAATGCTGATGGAAGTATACTATTTGCTCTCCTTTTGTTTTGTTCTTTCTTGTGGGTCCTCCCATTAGGTCTAATTCTTCTTTACATCATCATTAATGTGAAAATATGTTTAATATGATTGTATAGGTAGAGCCTATATCAGATTGCTCACTGTTGGAGAAGGGGGGGAAGAGTATGGAAATTTAAATTTAAATTTAAAATTTAAAACTCAAAATCTATTTCTTTCTGTAACTCATTTAACTTTTCCTTTAAGAATGTGAATGTTATAGCATTTGGTGCATATATGTTGTTTAGTATTGATATTACTTCATTGTCAATGGTACTTTTTAGCAAAATATAGTTTCCTTGCTTATCTCTTTCATTTAGATTTTTACTTTTGTTTTCCCTAAGATCATGATTGCTACCCTTCCTTTTTTTGCTTCAGCTGAAGCTATTTCTGCTCTAGCCCTTTACTTTTATTCTATGTGTCTTTTTTTCTTCAGATGTGTTGTTTGTAAACAACATATTGTAGGATTCTGATTTTTAATTCATTCTGCTGTCCACTTTCTGTTTTATGGGTGAGTTCATCCTATTCACATTCATAGTTCTGATGACTGTTTCTTTCCAACCTGTTCCACCTATAACCTACCCCATTTATGCTTTTATCTTCTCTCTTCTTTCATCCTGTCCCTCCTCCACAATGTTTTGCTTCTGACCACTGCCCTTTCCAAGCTGCCTTCCCTTCTACCAGCCCTGACACCCACCTTCTTTTATTTACCTCCCCTTATAATTCCATGTAGTATAAGATAGATTTTTATGCCCAAATAAGTGTGTTATATTATTCCCTCTCTGAGCCAGTTCTGATGAGATTAAGGTTCAAAAGTTGCCTGTCACCTCCTCCCTTGTTTTCTTCTCCACTGTAAAAACTCTTTTGTGCCTCTTTTATGTAAGATAATTTACCTCATTCTACCTCTCCCTCCCTCCTTCTATGAGTGCATCCTTTTTTTCTCACCCCTTAATTTAATTTTTAAAAACTTTTATCAGTCAACTCACACCTGTGCTCTCTATCTATGTACACTCCTTCTAACTCCCCTAATAATAATAAAGTTCTTAGGAGTTACGAATATCATTTTTCCATGTAGAAATGTAAATAGTTGAACCTTATTTATGATTTCTCTTTCCTGTTTCTTTTTTTAATGCTTCTCTTGAGTGTTGTATTTGAAAGTCAGGTTTTCTATTTGGCTTTGATCTTTTCATCAGAAATTCTTGAAAGTCTTCTATTTCATTAAAATTCCATTTTTTCCCCTTCAAAGATTATACTCTGTTTTGCTAGATAAGTGATTTTTGGATGTAATCTTACCTCCTTTGTCCTCTGAAATATATTCTATGCCTTCTCTGCTACCTTAATGTAGAAGCTGCTAAATCTCATGTTATCCTGATTGTGGTTCCATGATATTTGAATTGTTTCTTTCTGGCTGCTTGTATTATTTTCACCTTGAGCTAGGAGCTCTGGAATTTGGCTATGATATTCCTGGGAGTTTTAATTTTGATATATCTTTGAGGAAGTTGATCAGTGGATTCTTTCAATTTCTATTTCACCTTCTGGTTCTAGGATATCAGGGCACTTTTCCTTGATAATTTCTTGAAAGGTAATGTCTAGTCTCTGTTTTTGATTGTGACTTTCATAGAGTTCAGTAACTTTAAAATTATTTATCCTTGGACTATTTTCCAGGTTTTTTTTTTCCAGTGAGATATTTCACATTCTTTTATTTCTTTCATCTTTTGATTTTATTGTTTCTTGATGTCTTATGGAGTCATTAGCTTCCTTTTGCCCAATTCTAATTTTTAAGGAATTATTTTCTTCAGTGAGCTTTTGTATTTCTTTTTCCATTTTGCCAGTTCTGCTTTTTAAAAGTAATCTTCAGTGGGCTTTTGTACTTCTTTTACCATTTGGCCTATTCTGTTTTTTAAGGTGGTATTTTTGTCAGAATTTTTTGGTGCCTCCTTTACCAAACTGTTAGCTCTTTTTTCATGATTTTCTTCTGTAATTCTGTCTCCCCCCCCCTTTTTTTCCTCTACCTCTCTTATTTGATTTTAAAAATTCTTTTTCAACTCTTCCAGGGTCTGAGATAAATTCACAGTTTTCTTTGAGGCTTTGCATGTTGGTGCTTTGATTTTGTTGTCTTCTGAGTTTGTGTATTCATTTTCCCAGTCACCATAGTATCTTTCTATGGTTGGCTTCTTTTTTTGTTGTTTGCTCATTTTACACATCATCTTTCTTGGTTTTTAACTTTATGCTAAAGTTGAACTCTGCTTCTGGGTAGAGTAGCCACTGTTCCTAACTTCAGGTTTTTTGTGCTGCTGTTTTCAAAGCTACTTCTGAGGGTTTGTAAATTTTCACTTCTTCCAAGGTGGTATGATCTAAGGAGTGGTGTGGTCACTGTTCTCCTATCCCCTGCTCTAGTCTGTGAGTGACCAAAAAAACTCTTTTCTACCCTGGAACTTTGACCAGGGTACTTGCTCTAACTAGTGTTCCTCCTTACCCTGGGACTACAACCTAGAACTGCCCGTCTAAAGTGCAGTAGAGTCCTGCTCCCAGTTCCAGGAAACGGTCCCCTGTAATCTCATTTTGATCAGGTGTTAGACCCTCTTACTGTTTGGGCTGAGAGTTCTGAAAACCACCTCAGCTGATTCATTCACCTTCAAGGTCTGCTGCTGAGTGGGTCTGCTTGGGCAGGGTCTGTGCTCCACTGTGCTCCACCATCATTCCAGTGAGATAGAACTTTCCTAACAACCTTCTAAGTTGTCTGGTGCTGAAAAATTATTTCACCTATCCCTTTGTTGGTTCTGCTGCTCCAGAATTCATTTTGAGGCATTATTGTAATGTTTTTTGGGGGGAGGAATTTGGAAGAGTTCAGACAAAATCTCAGCCTTGCCTCTCCCATCTTGGCTGTGCCATCTTGGCTCTGCCCTCTGAGAGAATGAATTTAGAAAGGAATGAGTCAAGATTAGAGGGCTGAGGATAGATACAGTTCTTTTGTCATCTACCTTCATTTTTGGAGTGAGTACAATTTTCAATCGTGTAGTTATCCCTTCCATATCATGACTTTCCCTATTGTGGTTTTGCTATATCACAGGTTGGCATAAGAAATTAAATGGAAATTTTGGGGGAATTGTGAAGTAGTAGTAGATGACACAGAAAAACTTTAGAAACTCAGAAATGCATAAAACATATATATGTATATATATATATAGTATCGTATAATATAAACATATTTTATCTTTTAATATCATAATAATTCAGACTTCTGGTATGAAGGGAGGGCCAAAAAATTTTATATAGATTTTCCAGATTGTGGTGCTGCACCCCTAATCTCCGTGATGTGGAAGGGATAACTGTAATCATTTGATACAAGTTAGCTTTCATTTGTAGTTTTAGGTATGTGAGAGTCTCCTGTACTTCGAAAATATTAATTTCTGAAGTCTCTAAGAATTACATTTTGTGGAACACAAATTTCAGGATTCCTGGTTACTAATCAGAAAATAATCTTGTGGTTTTAATGTTCAAATACTGTTCACACTACATATGTAAAACAATTTTACACTCACTACCTGTTAGACCAGTAAAAGCAAATCATTTAACCTTCAAGATTCAGTTCATTTCTCATGTTCTTGGGGAGGCCTTTTAACAGCAGGGTGCCTTCCCCCACATCTTTGAGATCAGTAAATTCAAGATTTATATTGTCTGTATCTTGCATGGACATAGTTGCTTGAATGTTGCGCGCCCCCCCCCCCCCCATTAGAATTTGAGCTCTCTGAGGATGTAGTGACCATATTTTTGTCTTTCTTTGTATCCTCACTGTTGAACACAGTATCTAGTGCTCAACATATATCTAACTAAGTCCATATTAACATAGATGAACAAAAGAGAATTATTTGGTTGCATTGGGGTGGTGTAAGATAATCAGCAGCCCTAGGTCAGTCAGAGATGTCTTCTATAGGAATTAAAATTGCAGTGTACATTGAAAGGACAAAAGGGATACAGAATTAGAGGGAAGGGGCAAAATTTTTTCAGGTGTGTCTTTGGAGATAGGAAGGAGAGAATTCTTCAAGAAAATGAGCAAGTTTTTTTTTTGTTGTTGTTCAGGATAGAGGATCTATTATGATATATGTGTCACGTAGTTAATTAGAGTGGAACAAGGTGACGGCATAGCCTGGATCCCAGGAATGGAGTTTTGTACCGAATCTCCTGGGTGATAGAGCAGCCATGGTCTCAGACTACTCAACCTCTCACTTGAGGTTGTTTCCTGTCACTTACCATTAAAAATTTTTTTTCTTTTAGAACGAGTCACTGACCCCAGGTTATCATGGATTCCCAGCGAGGGACAGCCAGGTAAGAATCTGTTATTTTGTCTTCAGAGTGGGGAGTGTGTAAATGACTATATTTGTGAGATCCACAGATGCTGGGGCAGAGGGCATTTCCTGACATGAATTTTTATTTTCAGGAGTGCTGTGGTTCATTTTTTCAGACAGACACTTGGAGAACTGCAAATGAAATATTCTTCTTTCCTGCTTTTAGTCTTGGGGAACTGTAAGAAATGACTGAATCTAGGAAGTACAGTGCTGAGACTTGAGTATAACAGATTTTTCCACTTTTCTTTTTAACTAACCTTATAATTTCCTGACTTGAGTTTTCCAGTGTCTTATTGATCCAGACATACCTCAAGTTCCCACACAAATCTTCTTGGTCCTCCAGTCTTTATTTCCATTGAGACAGTTGCATTCTAGGATTCTCCTTCTTGGAGAATTCGACACAATGAAAACATGGAAATGTGATGTGGGAAAGGTCCCGTCAGCTTCCTGTTGAGTAGGGAACGGTGGTGAAGGGGATAGGGTGGGTGGCCTGGGTTGGCTACCTAGCAGCGAGTTGGGGTGATAGGACGTGGCTGCTGTTGGTGGGGAGGGCCCATGCTAGAGCAGAAGCACTTCAGGGACCACACCTGTGTACTGGTCTAGGCTACTTTTAAATTGATGACATTTCTGTTAGGTGAAGTTGTGATTCAGTTTTCACATATTTAAACACTACTTTGTGTAAGGCTCTGTGCTAGATAATGGCAGTACAAAGATGGGGAAAGAACAGAAATCCCTGCTTACGAAGGGACAGAAATGTGATTGCTTATTTGGGAATAGGGTTCTAATATACTTGTGGTATGAAAATACTAGGATTGAGATTTGCCTTTGTTTCCCCCTCCTGTCTCTTTTAGCCTGTTAGAGTTGCAGAACATTGGAATGTCAGATGGTTCTACTGAAATACATCTCAGTGTTGGGGCAAGATTCTTTGTCGGGCCACAAAACCATTCCACTAACTCATCGACTTGGTCATCTAATAGGTTCCTTTATAACAGAGGTGGCCAAAGTGGGTGATACTACTTTCTAGGGGGTGCTGTATTGATTGGAGTGGGGGATAATAGTCTCAGGTGCAAGTGGGGCGCATTGAATAAAAATAAAGGGCAGTGGGGGCATAAGGAAAGAAGAGAAGAGAATTTTGAAAAATCATTTGTACATATTTCATCTGTTGTGTAAGAGAGTTAAAGTTGTAGTGATGATGTTATTTTCCCAAATAAACACACAAAATGCAAGTTATAACTGATCAGTGGTCAAGTCTGCCAACGGATCTTAACAAGTAGGTGTTGGCAGGCAAGTGCGTCATGCATTGTTGGGAAGTCCAGCATGCAATGGCAGGAATACGTGCATGTAATTACTTGTTAACAATGATACTATATGGTTACATGACCCAATTTTGGATCATCAAAATTTCAATGCAAGACAAACATTTTTTAAAAATGCTGCAAATTAAAAAAAAATAACGAAAAACAAACCACTAAGGGTGGTAGATTTCCAGGGGGTGCTGAGTAATTTTTTTTTTAAAGGGGACGGTAGGCCAAATAAGTTTGGGAATCTCTACTTTATAGGCTCTGTAGCAGTAGAATGAATATTGAATGGGAGTGTGAAGCTAGCTTCCCCTTTTTATTCAGTCAGCAGGCATTTATTAAGCACTTAGTAAACATATCGAAGCATTTATTAAATGCTTACAGTATGCTGTTGTTAGAGATAGAAAAGTAAAACTATTTTAGCTCACAAGGAGTGTATATTTTATTAGAGGAAAACATATTTCTATTACAAGTACATGCAAAATAAAAATGGTAATTTTTGATGGGGAAGGTACTAGCAACTATGGGGATCCAGACAATTTTCATTTAGATTGCAAATGGTGTTTGAGCTAAATTTTGAAATAAACTAAGGAATTCTCAAAGATGGAGGGAAAGGAAGGAGTATTGAAAGCCAGTTTAACTAAAGTGTGTGAAGGGGAATACTGTTTAATAGGGCTGGAAAGGTAAATTCAAAGCAGGCTGTGAAAGACCTTCAGTGCCAAATGAGACCATGCATTTGATCCAGGAAGTAATAGGGAGCCGCTAGATTTTATTGAAAAGGGTAGTGACATTATCAGACCCAGGCTTTAAGGAAATCTCTTTAGCAGGTTGTGGAGAATGAATTGGAATACAGAGACACCAAAGTTGCCCAACCAAGAGGCTCTTGAAGTCTTCCTTGCTGGCAATAAGGGACTTTACTGGGGTGATTATGGGGTGAAGTCCTCAGGCATTGTGGTTGGTCGTTGTGTTGGTCTCCCTCCCTCCCTCCTTCTCACTGTCTTATCTTCTCACCTTTCATTGAGAACAGTGAGAGTACAAGAAAACCAAAACCCATTACAAACAAGTACAGTTGATTAAAACAACAGTGCCCATCGCCAATTTCTACTTTTCACACAAAAAATTGTCTGCATTATGTATGCTTTCACCTCTCTCAGGAGGTGGGAACACATTTTAGCATTAGCGCTCTATAATCCAGGTTGGTCATCATGTTGATTAAGAGTTCAAATAATAACATTTTATCACCTTTATTTCCCATGATTTATTTAACCATTCCTCAGTTGGTGGACACTCCCTCCTCCTATTCCCACTCTTTGTTACTTTAAAAAATTATAAATATTTTTGTTCATCCTTAGCTAGAGTTTATATACTTAGGAACTGATCCCTCCCTTGATCCACCCACCTTCTAATTCTCCCTTTTCCCTTTCCCCCTATTTTGCTGTTGAGTGAAATGAATTGCTGTAGTCTGCTTTGTGTATCAAATGAGATAATATTTGTCCAAAAGTGCCCCACACAGTGCCTGGCAAAGAGTAGGTGCTTTCTAAATGCTTATCTTCTTTCTTTTCTTCCCTTCCCTTCACTCTCTCCCAGTCCCACCCCCTCCCTTATACTTACTAAATATCATATCTGGCAAGTGGTTTTGTATTTCTGAGCCTGCCTTGAACTGCCTGCCTCACTGGGGTCCTGGGAGGAAAATGCCCTACAAGTCTTGAAGCCCAGCGAGGAAGCTTTCCTCTCGCTAGAAATGTAACATTCTAAAAGGGGCCAGACCCTACTATGCCATCCCCCACTTCCACCCAGAACAGCTGGGTTTGTATTCAGTCCCAAAAATGTGGGTTTAACAGTGAGGCAAGTTAAAGTAATATTCAGTTCTAGAATGGTTCCGAGCATGGCTGTGAAGACTAATACCATC
The DNA here is from genome assembly GCA_028627135.1 of Pseudochirops cupreus. NCBI lineage: Eukaryota > Metazoa > Chordata > Mammalia > Diprotodontia > Pseudocheiridae > Pseudochirops > Pseudochirops cupreus. Next base: position 407,692,830 of record CM053581.1, read on the forward strand.
GCCCCTAACCTCAACAGATCTAGAATATGCCCCAGACCAAATCCTCAAAAAGTCACAAGGACTCCTTTTTCCAGAATAGCCCAACATAGGCAAACAGACAGAACAGTCTTTGGACACTGGGGTTATGTCAGGCCAGAAGCATTCAATTTTGTGGAGCACTGCAGTGCCCCAGGAGAGCCTGTGCACCAGGACAACATAATAGAGTACCTCCAAACCAATGCCAGGTTATTGCAGTGGAAACAGGTAGGAGCTGGCACTTCATAGTGGAGGAAAACTGAGGCAGTCAGCGGTTAAGTGACTTGCCCAGGTTCAGACAGCTAACAAATATGGGAGGTAAATTTTGAACTCAGGTCTTCCTAACTCCAAGCCTGTCGGGTAGATCATTGGAACAATTAACTTGTGTGTCCTGGCTATTAATAACATTTTATTAACCATTTTGGGTGACTTTTTTCACTAGTGACCTACACAGCTCACAGTCCCCACCTTTTCCCCCTATGAGCAATGTCTAATCCCATCTTTTTGTCACCCCTGTTCCTTCATCTTCCTCCACACATCTCGTATTTTGCAGTTGGTTAGTATTTGAGTCTCTGCTTATTTAATGCCACCAGTTGCTGTTTGCCATAGGTAAATGACTATTTCTAAGGCTTTAAAAAAAATACACCGAGAGGATGAAAGCTAATTCTTACAGGGTTTGAAGGAGCATCAGAATGTAGCTCAGTTGAAAAGATCTGAATGTGCACTGCATTCAAGTAGTGTCCCCTTCTCCTGAGGATCACAGATAAATAAGGAAGGAAGCAAAGGGAGGCAAGAAGAGTTTGGTAAAATACAGAAAGTTGTCTCTCTACTTGAGACTGCTGCATTGATTTTTTTCCCTTCTGTAGCAGGGATACTGTTAATCACTTCTTAAACATTTCTTTGGATTACTTTGCACACTCACCCACTGGCCATGTAAACCTTTTACTGTGGTGGGGGATCTCAATGATTTCCTTCAAGTCTCTCTTGTCTCTGTTAGTGACAGTTTCCAATCATTTTCCTGTTAGTCTTGGAATCAACGTGTACACAAAGTGCAAATAACCAAAGATTAACTGCATATCTTGTCAGTTAGTGTGCCCAGACTTGGAAAGTCCTTCTCTGGGGTGTTTCTCAGTGAGAAGCACCAGTCTGTAGGTAGTCAAGCCTAGGGCCTCAGCCTGGCATCTTGTGCAGTGTGTCACAGTGAATCCAGAAACTCTGAAAGGGAGGAGGATAGTGAATTTGAACTTGTGGGTTTTCTTTTGCCCTTCTTGCCCTTTTTTTGTCCCCTACTTAAAAGAATTTTGAACAGGCAGTTCAGTTGACTTCTAATAGTCACTTTACTATTATGAGATAGTCCATCTATTTTGAACTTCACCCTTTCAGAGCACTTTCACAAGTATACTTTTGTTTGGTCCTCACAATTACTGCTTGAAATGGATATGAAGGAATATAATTTTCATTCACATATGAGACAAATTGACTTGCTTAGTCATGAACCAAGTGGCAAAATTTGACCTAGAACAGGGGTGGTGAACCTGAGCCACATGTGGCCCTTTGAGTCTAAACTTCACAGAACAATGTGGTCTCACATGTGGCCTCGAGGCTTCAGGTTTCCCACCCTTGACCTAGAATCTAGGTGTTCTGACTTCTCTTGAATATGTCCTGAACTTTTCCCACTATCACCCACTACGTGGAAAAAGGAGACGGATCCATTCTCTGTATGTCAGTACATACAATCTTTCATTCCAAGTTTGGATATCCTTGATTGAATTGAATGAAATAGCTGCTGGTTAAATGGGGAGTGGATCCCAGATGGGAATTGGAATGGAAAACAATACCAGGCAACCAGAAATGTGGAATATCATCTTTGTTTAACAGAGAGAAGAAAAATCTGTCACGTTTCATGTCTTAGTTTTCTTAAAACCTGATAATAACTATGTAAATCTCATTAACATTCAACCCAGTGAGATGATTAGTTTGGAAGAGGTCTTATACCTCATTTCAGTGATACAGAAACAGGCATAGAGGATTGCCTTAGCACACATTGTGGTTATGTTGAGGAGTAATGATATATATCTTCTTTTGACCTCCCCTCTCTTTAGTCCAGGAGCATGAGGCTGGACTTTCTTTTAAAATTAAAACATAAGGCAGAGTCAAGATGGCAGTGTAGAAGCAGGAGAACTCCATGAGCTCCCCCCATAACCACCTCAAATACCTATAAAATATGACTCTAAACAAACTTTAGAGCTCCAGAACGCACAAAATGACAGAGAAACAAAGCTCCCACTGAAGGCAGACCAGCACCACATGAAACCATGGTGTTAGCCCCAGGGTGGCCAGGACCGGCTGCAGCCAGAGCATTCAGGAGAGCTGATCACCAGCAGCTGTAGGAGTTTCCAGAATTATCAACCCATGAGAGCCAAGGACAAAGTGAAAGGTCAGTGGAACTCGGCTAAATGTGGGGGAGAGGAGTGGTCTGGCCGTCTGCCCCCAGGGCAAGAAAGCAGTAGAAGAGGTGGCCCTGCAGCCACCTCCACATGGTTGCTTCAGAGCTCCCAGCCTGCAGATTGCAGGGGGGCCAAGCAACCATTCAGAGGCTAAGTGCTCTTCCCTTAACCTTCCTGGATTGGGATCATGGTCTTGGGTGGTGGTCCTGAGGTGTGTGACTAGTGAGCCAAAGCTGGTGGGGGCTGCAGAGACAGCGGCTTCCTAATAGCTCTGGCAGCTGCGAAAACCCCAGCCATTTGGGACAAACTCTCCCCTCTGAAAGCAGAGTTCTAGGGAGCCCAGAAGTCAAGTAATTGACTGGCAACATGAGCAGGCAAAGAAAGCAAAGCTAGAACAGTAATCCAACTTTAGATTCCTTTTTGGGGGACAAAAAGGATCAAAGCGTGGAAAGGGAGGAAGACAACACAGTCAGAACTCCTGCACCAAAAGCTTCCAAGAAAAATGTACGAGCCATAGAGCAGCTTAAGAAGGATTTTGAAAACCAAATGAGAGAAGTGGAGGAAAAATTGGGAAGAGAAATGAGAATTATGCAAGAAAATCATGAAAAAAGAGTCAACAACCTGACTGAAGAAAATAACACTTTAAAAAATAGATTAACTCAAATGGCAAAAGAGGCCCAAAAAGCCAATGAGAAGAATGCCTTAAAAACCGAATTTGCCAGATGGAAAAAGAATCTCAAAAGCTCACTGAAGAGAATAATTCCTTCAGAATTAGAGTGGAGCAAATGGAAGCAAATGACTTTATGAGAAATCAAGATACTATTAAACAGATCCAAACAAATGAAAAAATAGAAAAACCACTGATCTGAAAGATAGATCCAGGAGAGGCAATTTAAAAATTATTGGACTGCTTGAAAGCCATGATCAAAAAAAGAACCTAGAAATCATCCTTAAGGAAATTTCTCAAGGAAAGTTGCTCTGATATTTTAGAACCAGAGGGCAAAATAGAACTTGAAAGAATTCTCTGATCACCTCTTGAAAAAGATCCCCAAAAGAAAACTCCTAGGAATGTTATAGC
>CM053581.1:407696869-407712332 GCA_028627135.1 Pseudochirops cupreus
TTGAAATGTTTACTTAAAACTTGGAGGATCCCTGAATAATTCTTTGCTGCTTTTTTTCCCTCCTTCTTTTGATGGTTTAATAAATGACATCCTAAAAGGCAAAGGAGTTAGGATAACAACCAGAAATAACTTACCTAGCAAAACTGAGTATAATTCTTTAGGAGGAAAATGTATATTTAATGAAATAGAGGATTTGCAAGCATTCCTGATGAAAAGACTAGCATTGTATAGAAAATTTGATATTCAAACACAGGACTCAAGAGAAGAGTTAAAAGGAAGACATGAGTGAGAAATCAAAAGGGATCAAATAAAGGTTAAACTGTTTACATCCCTACATGGGAAAGGTGATACATGTCACCCCTCAGAACTTTATCATCCCTAGGGCTATTACATTATATGGCTAGAGAAAACTAACAAAATTCATCTAGAGGAATGAAAACTCAAGAATATCAAGAGGATCAATGAAAAAAATAGGAAGGAAGGGGTCCTACCAGTACTACATCTTAAATTATACTATAGAACTGTAATCATCAAAACAATTTAGTGTTGGGTAAGAAATAGATTGATTGAGCATTGAAACAGATTAGACATACAATACACAGAAGCAAGTGAACCCAGTAACCTAGTATTTGATAAATCCCCAAATTTCCCAGTAGTTTTTGTCAAATAGTAAGTTCTTGTCCCAATAGGGCAAGAACTTAACTATTTGACAAAAACTACTGGGAAAACTGGAAAGTAGTCTGGCAGAAACTGGTCATGGACCAACATCTCACACAGTATACCAAGATAAGCTCAAAATGTATATATGCTTTAGACACAAAGGTAGTAGCGTAAGCAAAGTAATTGAGGATGGAAGAAAGGGTCAGATCTCTATGGATATAGGAAAGTTCATGACCAAACACTTTGTATCATAGAAGATAAGATGGATGATTTTGATTGCATAAAATTAAAAAGCTTTTCTCACAAGATCAGGGTAACTAAAATTAGATGAAAACCTGGGAAAAATTCTTTGCAGAAAGTTTCTCTGATAAAGAGAAACTTTCTCAAATATATAGAGAACTGAGCCGACTATATTAGAATAAGATCTATTTTTCAAATGATATATGGTCAAGGGATATAGACAGTTCTCAGAGGAAAAAATCAAAGCTATCAATAATCATATGAGAAAATGCTCTAAATGACTTAGTAATGAGAAAAACACAAATTAAAACAATTCTGAAGTACCACTGTACCCATTAGTTTGGCTAAGATGACATAAAATGAAAGTGACAAATGCTGGAGGGGATATGAGAAAACATACACTAATACCCTTTTGATGGAGCTATGAACTAGTTCAACCATTCTGTAAAACAATTTGGAACTATGCCTAAAAACCTACAAAATCAACCATACCCTTTTACCTTCCTATTACCACTATTAGGTCTATACCCCAAAGAGATCAAAGAAGGAGAAAAAGGATCTGTGTGTACAAAAATATTTCTAGTAGTTCTTTTTATGGTCACAAAGAATTGGAAACTGAGAGGATGCCCATCAACTGGGGAATGACTGAACAAGTTATGATTTATGAGTGTGATAAAATACTGTCGTGCACTAAAAAATGATAAGGGGGATAGTTTCATAAAAACCTGGGAAGACTTAGATGAACTGATGCAAAATGAAGTGAGCAGAACCAGGAGAAAAATTTACACAGTAACAGCAGTATTGTAAAGATAATCAACGATGGAAGACTTATCTACCTACTTGGTAGGTAACTTTGGTTTACAGTTTGCCACTGCAATTTCGAAGGATGCTATGCACTTCCATTTACAAAACTTATGGACTTAAAAACTGATTTTTCCTCCCTCCCTCCCTTTCTCCTTCCCTTCCTTCCTTCCTTCCTCTCTTCCTCTTATTTTCCCTTCTTTCTCTCCCTCTCTCCAAATGCAGAAAATTGTTTTGCTTGGCTTTATTTTTATAATGGGTTTAGTTTTTCTTGCCTTCTCAGTGGGTGGGGAGAAGGAAAGAATTTGGAACTGAAAATAAAATTAAATAATTTTTTTAAAAAAGTGTTCTCGTTGTTCTAAAATTGTAAGAATATTGTCACTTTTATTCCTGCTTTAGTGATTTTTTTTTGGCATGTTACTGAAAAATATTTAGAAAAATGCCTTCTGAAATCTATTTCTTACTTTAGCTTCAGTTTTTGTGCAAGACTTGCTCAAGTATCTTATGATTTTTTTTTCTCCCCCCTCTTCAGACAGTAGGGCATGAGTCTTTGTGCTGCATAGTTGTTCCACCCTCTAGTGGAGGAAGTGTTCTGCAACAGCACTGGCCTCTTAGTCCATGTTGTGGTCCTCTTCTTTTTCTTTCAAGCTGTGTGGCTTGTATAGACCTGTTATTCTTTTCTTTGGCAGTTTATACCAGTCCTTTCTCTACCACTGGTTGACTTGTTTTTAACATAGTATTGAAATACCTAGAGTGATGAGTTTGATTGCAAAAAATATGTGTGAAAATCTGCTTCTTTATAGGCATATTAGATATGTCTGTCAACCTTTGGATACCATAGTGACAGAAGAATAAGTACATTTTAGAGAATCCTGTAATTGTCAGAATATTGACACCATTGTAGATAAAAAATGAGGGTAAGATTCTGGAAATTTGGTCTTCCATACTAATATTCAGCTATAATTTGTTACCATATGTATTTTCCCTGTTATGATAGTTAAGTCTTTTGGTCTCAGAAGCATGAGTCCATACTTGCTTACTTAAATGTTATCCTCACTTTCTCAGAGAGACTAATTGACAGAGGAGAGTTGACTCATGGATCACCAATCCCTTGACTTTTTCCTCTTAAGTTTTCTATTTTTTAAGGATTCTTTTCCACTTGACACCTTGGTTCCAGGTGCTTTCCACCCCTGCTAGGGATGTATAACTTAGTCCATAACAGGGACTGTAGAAACACCCACTTACTTGATTGTGATTGCTTGGGCCTAGCGACTGCTCCAAGGGAGGTTTGTACCAGTTTTGTGCTTGACCAGCATAGCCTTCCTTTCCCACTCTTCCATTCTGCCTTGCCTGTCCCCTTGGGGGACCAGGCAGATTATGCTCCCTGTGCTTGTCATGAAATATATACCCATGAGGAAGCAAGCCAAATTCACTAGTGTATCCTTTCTAGGACACTGCCTTGTGAGTGTGTTAGGGGTATAGGGAGTGGGGAGAAAAACACACTAAATGACAAGCTGTCAATTTAACTACATAATTTTTTTTGGTGTATCATATATATGCACATATACATACACATCTATATATGCATATATATATATATATATACACATACATTTAATCCATTTTGTTTTCCTAGCACAAGATGATTAGACCAGTCACTCTTGCACTATGGTGCATTTCACTGAGGAAGCATTGTGGCATGCTGCTCGTTCTGTTGTTCCTTTTGAACTGGAGCATTTCAAGAACCTTGCAAGTGATGGGGAATCTTTCTTTTGCTTGTATGCGCTAAGTCTTTTATGAAACTGTCCAGTAGCTTAGGAAATCTAATGTAGAAGCCTGCCTGTTTCTTTTTTGCGTTTTAAATAGGGATATCCTTTTTATATACATAGACCATTTTCATAAAGATGAGAAAGGCAGACAGATTGGCACTTGGCTGTTGTCTTCCCTGACAGCTTAGATTTGGTAGAAGCACTCTCTATTATCTTTTCAGTTTCTTTAAAAAAAATCTTTCCTTCTTTGAGTGATCTTGAAAATTTGATTGCTTGAATGCCCGAAAAATTTGTGTCTCTGGCACTGATTCTTCTAAATGTTTTTAGTTAACTTCAGCAGTTAACTTTCTGACTTTATCTCCTCAAAAGCCATGGATGTTTTCACATATATTTACTTGAGTAATGAGGTAGTAGCCCAAATATGTGTCATGGGCGCATCTTTAAACTAGATCATTATAAAATACTGGCTGCTCTGTTGTGTGACCTTGGTCAAACCACTTAACCTTTCAGGGTCTCAGTTTTTCTTCATCAGTAAACCGAGGATCCAGACTAGCTGGGGTTCACTGTTTATGAAGCTTTCCCGAAAGAAGTTCCTGAGTTATATGCATATGAGGGGTCTTTGAAACTGAGGATCGCCTAAGACTGGGCTGATATTAATTCTTTTGTTAACAGGGTACATTTATCTCCTCACTTCCAAGGCAGTACTGGAATCAATCTGTCTCCAGGAGTGGGAGATGAGAGTGCTGTTCCTCTTTCAAAGGATTGCCAGATAGAAGCAGGGAAGTGTTCCCTGTTTTCATTTGAGAAAACTCTCAAATACTTTATCAGCAAATATTAATACAGAAAGACAGTGTAGTACAGGGATAGAGAACTATTTGCCTTGGGGCCAGAAGGACCTGGGTTCAAGTCCTGGCTCTGATACATATTATCTCTGTGACCCAGGGCAAGTCATTTAATGTCTGAGTATACCAGGCAGCACTAGGACAAGAAGATGCCAGCTCACATGTAAAGGGGATTTCATCCTCAGCAGGGAAATTCCCTATACTAGTTAAATACAGTCCATATTGCTGGCACAGGTTTTAATGCCTGTAAGGTTTCGCTGGTAGTACAGAAGCATTTTCTTTATTCTTATCTAAAGTTAGCTATTTGTTTAATAAAATGCAATTGGGACTTGATTCATATAATAGTGTTATCTCCTACAGTTTCCCATTTGAAGAGGAGGGATTCATTACAAAAACAAAAAAAAAGGAGGGCGGTGTGAAAAATCCTGAGAAAGGTCTTTCTTCTCTGTGGATGAATTTGGGATTATTACATAATTAGAAACTTTCCCAAGATCTAAGTAGGATCATGGAGGGATAGCTTTGCCTGTCTCTGGAGTTGGAGGCCAAAGAGTGAGAGGAGTAGCTGAAGCGATGGTGTTTTGTTTCTTGTCAGTAGAGGGCGCCGAATACAAGGCAAACATTTGATTCATTGGACACAAGTTTTGACTTTTTAGAACGAATGTACAGGGGAGAAACCACATAGTGCCTTTGTGAAATTACATGGTAGTATTTTCTTTTCTTTTTTCTTCACAGTTTCCTAACACTTTCAGCTGCCATTACTAACATTTTCATAGCACTTTTAGTTTTACACAGCGCTTTACATACTCCATTGTCCGGTTATTGTAAAGCAGTTGCTTGGGGGTAGGGGATGGAGTGCTGTGTTTGTATTTGGGAAGACCTCCATTTTCGTCCCATCACTGACATTAGGGTGCCACTACTGCAAGCCAGTTACCTTTCTGAGCTCCAGTTTCCTTATCTGCACAGTGGGGACAAAAATATTGGTAGGATTTTCTACCTCACAGGATTGTTGCAAGGTTCAGATGTGATGTTTGTAAAGCCTAGGGCCTTACAAAGGGCTACATCAATATAGTTAATCTCCAGGAAAATAGGCTTTATAACCCACTGAGCTAACTAACCTGGCCTCGTGGCTAAAGTTTTGCAAAGGATTTTTAAGACCCATAGGTTAGAAGGGACCTCAGAGATCATCTAATCTAGGGGTTCTTAACCTAGGATATATGCCCCTATCCCCCTCCCCCCTTCCCCAGGAGGGTCTTTGGATAATTTTCAGGGAGACTGTGAACTTGGATGGGAAAAAAAAAATCTTCATTTTTACTAACCTGCCTGAAATTTAGTATTTCCTTAGATCAGTGATTCTCAATCTTCCTAATGCCTCGACCCTTTAATACTTGTATGTGGGTGTATCTGCATGTGGGTGGACCCGCCTGGAGATGGATAGAGGAGCAGTGTCTAGGTTCCTAAGACCATCAGAAATAATGTGTTTTCCAATGGTCTTAGGTGACCCCCAAAGGGGTCGCAACCCACAGGTTGAGAACCGCTGCCTTAGATAATGAATTTTAAAATAAATTATTTTGAGAAGGGGTCACTAGGCTTTATCAGCCTGCCCATGATTCACCCCTTCCCCTGGCTTCTACCTCCCCCCCCAAAAAAACAAAGAAAGAAAAAGATTAAGAACTCTCAAACTAGTCCAGTTCTCTCATTTTATGAATTAGGAAACTGAGAGCCAACTGAGACTTTCCCAGGGTGACCCTTATAAGGACTAGATCTGACACTTAAACACCTAGCTCTTCTGGCTCTAAAACTAGTGCTCTTTCTACTAGACCAAGCTTCTTCACCTACACACCCTCTGTGCCCAAAAGAGATGTGGGGAGGGAGTGGATAAGCCAGTTATTCCCCAAAGTTACTCCAACATGAATGTTTGTGGAAAGAAATTATCTTTACCTATGGCCAAGGGCTTTGCTCTGCCCATGCCCCTTAAGGTAGTAGCTTCCTGTGTGTCTGTGTGAAGGATAAGCTGGAGTCAGGGAGTGCTAACAGGCTTCTCCATGAAATTCAGCTGCTCTAATGGGGGAAGGCACAAGACTGAGCTGCTGGCTCAGTTGGTTATTCTTGGTTATAGGACTGATGGTTATGGGATGTGGTAGACAAAGATGAATTAGAGCAGGCCTTTGGAAAGAAGAGACTTCTGCAACAGGTTCTTCCAATTCACTTGTAGTTTCTTTTAATCTACAAAGTGGACAATGGGTGTTGGGTCTGAGAGGGAAGATACAGCTGCTCTGATAAACGTAGGAGGTCCCTTTGATGAAGGATCTGGAGAGAGGCAGAGAGGATAGGTGGTGATTCCTGCTTTCCGAATGAAGAGCAGCCAGCTCTTCCAGCCTGAGCACGTGCAGCAGTCAGGACCTTATTGTGTGCTGGGCTGTTTACTGCCAGCATCATTTCTGACTCACGGTACATTGCATGGAATGGGAGAAGCATTTGTTGATCTTATCTCAGTACATTTTCCTCAGTTACTACAGTAATTTTTCCCAGAGACCTTTTCTAGAGAGCTGTCAGTTTGTTTAGTGCCTACAGATTACTTCTGACTATGCAGTTTGTCTGGCTAGCAGAGGGAGATTGAAATTATCTTCATCTTTCAGGTCCTGCTGTAGTGGTCTGACAATTTTTTTTAGTTGTTTTCAGCTGTGTCTGATTCTTCATGACCCTTTTTGAGTTTTTCTTGGCAAGATCCTGTAGTGGTTTGCTATTTCCTTCTCCAGCTCATTTCACAGATGAGGAATCTGAGACAAACAGGGTGAAGTGACTTGCCCAGGGTCACACAGCCAATAAGTGTCTGAGGTCAGATTTGAGCTCAGGGAGATGAGTCTTCCTGACCCCAGATCCACCTAGCTACTCTGGTCTGACGATAGTAACACCATCTCTTATTGTTTTAGGAATGCAAACCAAGTATAAGGTTCTTATGTGTCTTTCTTAGCTTTGCTATTGGAGTGTGCCTGTAGTAGACAAATGGTGCATACTTTAGATGTCAGGTGCCTTCAGTGACAGCTGCCCTCTAGCTTCCTGTTTGGTTCCAGTACTTAATACCCACAGGACAAGGGGCAGCCTTCTTTAAAACTGGTGATCTGGGCTAGAACTGTAACTCTAGAAACCCCCTAGACAGCACCCCCACAACTTAGTTCCTGACTTTCTGCTCATGATAGGCTTTTTTATTCTGCTTGGAATAATGTAATAGAAGACCCTACATCTACTTCCCAAGTGCTCTTAGTTACATGCCCTGATACAGGGGCCCGAAGTTGGATCTCTGATTCTCCACCCTACTGTAATAGGTGCTTGCTTAGTAAGTGTTCTTTGAATTGAATTGACTATGCCTGCTCCTTGACTTCCCAGTGAGAGATGGTCTGTTTTCGTGACTGGAAAGGCCCCCAGAGTCTGGCTGTTTTCACCCCTTCACTGATAAAGTTGATTGTAGGGGTGAGAGGATGAGAGAGTAAATTGGGATCAAGAGGAGTGATTGTTGAGGTAGAGTGTGTGAAAATTATTCATTTATTTGTAAGTTTGGGGCCCAATGACTGATTTGTAAGTGTGCCCTTTCTCCAGCCATGATCCACCCCACCCTCTCTGCATAGTCACTCTGCTCATGTCACCCTGTGATCTTCCTGAGGGTATCATGGATATTCAGTGATGTGTATGCCAAGAACCTTAGGTGTCACTAAATGCCCACAGCTAACAATTGGTAAACACACTTGATTCTGCTTGGTTCCACAGTGCATTGAAAGGGTATTGCAGAAGCCAGTCTTGGCTAGACCATTTGAGGGCATCCAGAGGAGGTGATAGATGAGCACTTGGAGAAGTTGTGTAGAGAATTCTCAGGCAGTCATTGCAGATGGCTTCTGAGGTCCTAACTCAGATTCCGTAATTTATTCATGTTCTTGACTCCTGGCCTTAGACTAAACCTTTCTTGGGTCTTTTAATTCAGTTACATTTAAACTTCAGCAACAAAATGAATGAACATTGACTCCTATGTAACTTTTTGTAGTTAAACTAGGGTGTGTAGGTACCTTTGAATGCCTTGGAGCAAATTTTCCCTCCCGTTCCTGCTCAGAATTGAGAATGTTTTTTGGGTGAAGGTCATTTCTGCCTTCATTGCAGAAGGTGGTAAAGGAAGGAGAGGATGTGTTGACAATGAGACCCTGGGCAGAAATGCACTTCCCAGAGCTTACCCTTGAGGGGAAAATACAGCAAGGATGGAAGGGTTTTATCACAGCTAATTGAATTAAGTGGTTTTAGCTTGTATCAGTCACATGGATGGGCTTCTCAGTGCGTCTGGGATTGTACTGCGTTTCCTCTCCCTTATTGTCTCCTCCTCTCTCTGGAGCCCAGGGTTCAGCACATGCTTCCTAACAGTTAAAGAGGGGAATGGTGGGTAGCCTGATGCTGTAGGACACTCTGTGGGAAGTGAAAGCCTATTAAGTAGAAGAGAGAAAGATGAAGAGGTAAAAATCTGATTGTGTTATTCTGTTTTGCTGTACCAGCTCTCATGTGATTGTGAATGAGCCTCAGTCTAGAGTACTAGCCAGCAGTGTTGCAGGCTCATTCATTCCTCTTTGTTACTGCAATGGGGCAGAGGTTTGAAGCTCTTGATGCGTAGCCAAGAGTTGATGACCTACCGTTAGACAAAAATTAAGTTGTCCTTTAGTATTTACTTACTTGGATTAAGGAATCAGTAATTTGAGAACAAGAACTCTCTTTTTGATGGAGGTCAAACATCAGAGTGGTGTGTGTGTGTGTCTGTGTGTGTGTGTGTGTGTTTGTGTGTGTGTGTGTACGCGTGCGTGGTCCACGTGCATCACATCTATCTGACAGATTTAGGTGAAAGTCTACTTTAAAAAAACTGGCCACTGCTGGTTATGTTGGGCATGGGGGAGGCAGATGTGGTGACACATCCATCCTCCTATCGTTTTTCTTCCCTGCGTACACTTTGCTGGACCAACCAAGCAGTGGGACAAGTGGCCCTACTGGTTGTCATGACCACTACCACAAGTTGAGGAATGGAGACTTTTGAAACTCTTGGTTGTCTGGGGCAGGAAGAAGAGCTACCATCCAGTCCAGTCAATTCTCCCATGTGTATTGATTAGCTTAATAGCCTGGGAGGTACTGGGTTAGATGTGAACTTTTCTTTTTGGGGAAGACTCTTATTTATTATGTTGGGCACACACCTTGTCCAGGGACAGCTTTCCAAGCCCATCCGCATCACCAGGTAGACAAGTTGGAGGGAAACAGCATTTACTGTCTTCAGTCCACTGTTTCACGTGGAAACTCCCCAACAGACCTTTATTAACAAAATTCAGGTAGACCCTTTTGCTTTCACTAGGGATAAGGATTTAACTAGTCTAGGGAACTTCCAGGTGAGGTAATTCCACATGTCAATAGAAGTCTGTACTTTCTCTGAAATTTATAGTCTCAGAGAACTGCCTGGAGCACCGAGGGATCAAAGTGCCTTCTGCGGAGTCTTGCAACCAGCATGTGTCAGAGGTAGGACTGGAATACGGGCCTTCTTAACTGTGGGGTCAGCTCTCTCTGTACACGACTCTGTGTTGCCTCTTGTATGGCCTTATTGCCCCCAAGGATAAGCTTAAAAGAGATGGTGGAAGATCATAGAATTCATGGCCCTGCCTTTAGATAGATCAGCACTCAGAATGTGTGTGTGTGTGTGTGTGTGTGTGTGTGTGTGTGTGTGTGTACGTAAAACCATGCTGTGCATGCTTCTGTTTATCAGTTCTTCTGTTGGAGGTAGATAGGTCCTTTGTAGTTCCTTCATAGGTCTTTTGTAGTTGATTTGGACATTTATAATACTCAGAATAGCTTAGTCATTCACAGTTATTCTTTGAATGATGTTGCTGTTACTGTATCTAACATTCTCTTGATTCTGCTCATTTTTCTTTATTATTTTATTCAAGTCTTTCTATGTTTTTCTAAAATCAACCAGCTCAGCAGCATTAACTTTCTTTTAAAGCCTGATTTCTTTTGGATTGATGTGCAGACCTACCATTTATATTAATTTTAAGTGTCCCTGTTAGGTTTTGGAGAGGGAGGAGGCTTGGTGGTTGATAAAAGTTGGAAATAGTAGTCATAGAATGTTAGGTCTGGAAAGGAATTTTAGGAATCAACAGTTCAACTTTCTCAGGAAACTGAGGCCCAGATTTGGTGACATGACCAATCCTTGTGCCTGGCCATCTTCTAGACAGTGTCCTCAGTAGCTTTGCTGCCTTGGCTAGAGACTGTGCCCTGGAAATTTTAATTCATTTACTTCCAGAACTTCTCCTTGGCCCTTATGACGACCTCATGTCAGGCAGAAATTAGCCATGCCTCACTTCATCTTGTCCTTGCTGCTTCCTCTGTTCCCCTCCTACTTTCTCCCTGTTCCCCAAACACAATCACATCACCTCTGCTGTTATTCCTGGAAGGGGTGCACGAACCACCTGCCTTATGAATTCACTCATCATGTCTGTAACATTCTCAACCACAGTGCCCCCTTCTTGGCCACTATTCTGCAATGTGTTGTACTGCTGTTACAGTCCCCATTTTTCCAAATGAAGAAACTAAGACAGAAAGTGGTGACTTGACCAGGATGGCAGAGCTGGTGTCTGAGGCCAAATCTGAACTTCCACCTTTCCAGCTCTAGGTGCTCACTCTATCCCCTGGGCCATCACTGCCTTTCTTCCTTAAGAGGGGAGTGTAAAGGCCATCTCAGTGATGAGTGAGGAAACTTAGGGCCAAAGAGGAAATACTGTTATTTTGGACTCTCTACAATGCCATTGGAACAGCTGGAGTATTCACATTTGTACTTTTCTTTTAAGAACATGTTGTCTTCCTTTCCTCTCCTGAGCGCCATTGTGCAGAAATAGTTAGCGATTCCTCAGAAGCTTCCCTGACAGTCTACTTGGACAAAGACTAAGGGCGGGGGGGGGGAGACCTATATTTCTTTTCTTTTGGTTATAGCGTAGTTTTGGCTGTGTTAAAGTGTTTAAGTACGGTAGTGATAGGGTCTCTGAAAATGAAGATAAATGAGAACCTTGTGCCTTAAAGGGACATTTGTGACAGAAGAAATCAGGCAAGGTCAGATCATGCTTAAAGTAGAAACTGCTGCAGCCCAAGTATGGAGTGCCTGACAGGCCTATAAATAGGGTCTTATCTTTCCCTGTAGAAAATCACTCCCACACTGCTAGCTTCCAGTGGGGCAAGTGGGTGCTGCACTTGTAGAGTGATTTGCTTGTCTCACTCAATTCATTGCTGTTATTAAGGTTTTCCTTATTCTGAGCATAGTGTCCTTGATTGGACAGTACTGGGGTAGAATTTCACATCCAGGCTGGCTTGTTATTCACCAAAACCTAAATGGCCCAAAATGAGTTTGTTCTTATAGACCTCAATAAGGCAGCAAGTCCACATCATTATCTTTGTCCTCACATGTGACTTTTTGTACAAACCTCCTAAATTGTAAATAAAGAGTTGCTAGTAAAGGTGAGGTTGGGAAAGTGGCACGACTTATTTCAGTGGAAACTTCACATAGCATTTGAACTACTTGTCTAGTTCACACAGAGCTGAATTATAACCTGTTTGTGGTACAAATGGATAAAATCTTTGTTGTATCTTCTACATACAGGGCCCTCATGCTTTGTCTCAGTCTGTTTCTCACTCTTTTTGTTTATTACAGTGTGACCATTTAAACTATGCAACAAATTCTTGACTTGGGTTTGATTGTCGTCTAGGCATTGACACCCCTGGACAACTTGTTTCCCAAGAGTATATCTAAAATGAGAACAAGAGAAGATGTTGATTCCAGGGATTCTGTTAGAAAGTTTTAGAAACCACCAGTGGGGAGGTAATGCAGTTAGCTCTCTAAAATCAGGCAGTTTAAAACCAATGTGCCATGTGCTGGGGATATAAAAAGAGGCAAGAGACAGTTCCTGCCCTCAAGGAATTTGTGCTCTTCTAGGGGATACATTGGGCAAATATTTATGTATAGAGAAACTGTATATGGGAGAGATAGGAAATAATTAACAGAGGCAAGGCAATGAAATTAAGAGTTGGGGAAAGCTTCCTCAAGAAGGTGGGATTTTAGTTAGGACTTGAAGGAAGCCAGGGAGGTCAGTAGGCCTCCTCCATGAGAAGAGTGAGAATTCCAGGTATGGGAGACAGCCAGAGAAAATAGTGGGAGCCATGAAATGGGATGTCTTGTTTGTGGAACAGCCAGGAGACCAGTGTCACTGGAGAGAAGAGGACGTGTTGAGAAGTAGAGTGTAACATGACTGGAAAGGTAGGGAGGGAACCAGTTATGAAGGACTTTAAATACCTTTGAGGATTTTCTTTTCAATTCTGGAAGCATTTGGGAACCACTGGAATTTATTGAGTAAGGAACTCGGGGTGTCATGGATAAACCTGGACTTTCAGAAGATCACTTCAGTGACTGAATGGAGGATGGATTCAAGTGGGGAGAGACTTGAGGCAAGCAGACCCACCAGCAGGCTATTTCCATGGTCCAGGTGTGAAGTGATGACAGGCTGTAACAGAGTGGTATTTGGCCTTTCTTTCAAAAAGGGCCAGTGACATCAGGGGGTGTTGTGTTGCACATGAATTGGATTTTTGTGAGGCACAGTTGCTTGAAATCAGCAGCTTCACTCTCTCTACCAGACTCATTGACTTCTGTTTTTAACATGTCTGCTGGACTTTTAGTTTGAGATGTCTGAAGAGTCATTGTGGATTCAAGATTGGAGGTCCCGCAGACAGTTTGGGGCAGGATAGAGTAATCAGCATAGGAATAGTAATTAAATTTATGGGATGTTGTGAGATCACCAAGTAAGGTAGCATAGAGGGACAAAAAAAGGGGGCTCAGGACAGAACCCTGAGGTGTACGTATGGTTTTAGGGCATGTTCTGGTGGAGGGTCCAGCAAAGGAGACTGAGGAGCAGTCTGATAGGTAGAAGGATATCAGCAGTGTCAAAGGCTGCAGAAAGGTCAAGGAGAATGAGGATTGAGGAAAGACCATTGGATTTGACTACTCAGAGATCTTTAGTAACTTTGGAGAGAACAGTTGCAGTAAAATGATAATGTCAGAAGCCAGATGAGCCAGAAGACAATGAGAGGAGAGAAAGTGGAGACACCGTAGATGCTCTTTTCGGTTTTAACCAGGAAGGGCAGAAGTGATATATAGGAGGCTAGTCAGTGGGGATGGAAGGAGAAAGGAGATTGATCATTTATAATGCTTTGTATGTGCAACATAAACAACCGTGGTCCTCTCATATCTATCTATCTATCTGTCTGTCTGTCTATCTATCTTTCTATCTATCTATCTATCTATCTATCTATCTATCTATCTATCTATCTATGTAAAAGGAAACCTCAGTTCAGGGTGGTAGTTCTCTGAAGGACTTCGGGATTAGGAAAGTTAGTATATAAAAGATTGATGAGTTTTGAGAATTCTTGTCTGCTTAGACTCTTCTTCCCGTTGAATGGTATTTTTTACTTTAGAATAAAAGTTATGATGTGTTTATAAAAACTGCATGATTACAGCATTAACATTGATTTCTTCTTTTGTGAGGAGGGGGAGAGTGGGGAAGATAAGCTGTGGCACTGTTTCAGAATAGCTTAGGGATCTACCAGTGCCCTTTCCTGCCATGAGTATTTAAGAATTTTTGTCAAACCTTGATTCTCTGTCATACAAGTCAATAAGTGTTTATTGTCAGCTGTTATAAAAATCACTTGTTGAGCTGGTGTGTGTGTGTATGTGTGTGTGTGTGTGTATGACACACAACTGTTGACTCAAGGAACTTAGACTTTATAAGGGAGATTCATATTTATGAAGCATTTATTATTATAGTCTGTCTCCCCCCCGCCATATATAGTCCTAGTCATTAGGAATACAAAGACAAAAACTCAAAAGACCGTACACTCAAAGGAAGCTCTTTCAGGAGTCCAGATGGGAGGGCATGAGGACCTGATCTAAGGTGGTTGGTGACAGTGGGGGGGGAGGGGCAGGGGATGGACAGATGTTGATTCTGCCTCCATGACATACCGCAAGATTTGAGAACTGATTGGTTATGTAGGATAAGGAAGAAGAAGAAGCCAAGAATGATTCTTGTATTGGGAACATAGAAGATTCAAAAGTTGGTGACCTCCATCAGAAAACCAGGAATTGGAAGACGGGATGCTTTGGGGAAAGATGATAAATTCTGTTTTAGCTTAAAGATCATAAATTCTGTTGAGCTTAAGATAAAATGGATTTAGTTGGTGATGTAGCACTAGAATTCAAGAGAGAGATTGAGGCTGAATATATAGATCTGGTAGTCATTTACGTAGAAAAGATTTTTGAATCCATGTGATGGGGAGTGGAGGAAGGAGACAGAGAACCTAGCCAGAGTCAAAGATTCATTTGGGGTGAAGTACACAACTCAAGGATGGTGATTCAGCGGAGGACACTTAGAAGGATCCATGGACAGATAGGAGAACCAGGGAGAACATGGTCTTGAAAATCCAAAGAGCGGCAGAGTATCTAAGAGGATGGGATATTCAGGAGTGTCAGACGCCTTAGAAAGGTAAAGAGAGAAAAGTCCTGAGATCAGGCCATTTGCACTTGGCAGTTAATGTGACCATTGGTGTCCTTGTAGAGAGCAATTTCAGTTGACGTATATCAGAAATCAGATTGGAAGGGGTTGAGATGTGAATATATGAGTTAAGACAATAGGGACAACAAGTGTAGACAGTTTCTGGGAGTTTGTTACAAAAGAGGAGGATCTGGTTGAGGAACTCACTTTTAACCATATGATAAAGCACATTCACAATTCTTCTAATACAAACTAATACCTAAGTGTGTGAGATAAACGCAAAGATCATTCTTGACTAGAGTGGATGCAGTTTTCTTTCTCTTTTTTCATTGTCTTGTTTATTTACTTTTAGATGACAAGATTCAGTTCCACAATCCCTTGAGTTTCAGATTTTCTCCCCTCCCTCCCCACCCCCCACAGCGGCATGCAATCCAGTACAGGATCTGCACATACTTTCACATTGTACAATAGTCTGGTTGTATAGAAGGGTTGTAACCAATGGAGTGAACAATGGGAAAGAAGAAACAAAACCAAACATGGAAAAGAACGAGAGCAT
>CM053581.1:407712832-407733345 GCA_028627135.1 Pseudochirops cupreus
GGCTCTGCTTCCAGAAGGGAAAGCTCTGTCCCAAATCGCTGGGGTCCTCCTGGCTGCCGTAGCTCTTAGGGAGAGGCTGGGAACTCTTCCTATATACTTCCGGCTGACTGGATAGCGAGGACTCCAAGACCGAGGCCCAAGATGGCGATCCGGATCCAGGCCACTCAACGCGAGAGCTTTGGCCTGAGAACAATCGCTCAGTCCCCCTGCTGCCTGCAGGCCGTAGACGGGAAGCTGCAACGCCGAGGCGGGTGCAAAAGCTCTGCCTTTCGCTTTTCAGCTCTGGAGGCCTTCCAGCCAGGGACTGCTTATCTCCCCCTTTCAAAATCCCCACTCGCAGCTGCTGCTAATCTGCTCACCTGAGAGGCTCCTCAGCTCCTTCCAGTCCAGCCGCCCCCGGGGCACAGCCGCGGCTTCAGGCCAGGCTGGTTTCGGTTCGCAGTGCTGATATGGTTCCACGTAGCCGAGCTGACTTTAGTGGGAAGTATCTTTGTGTGCGTTTTGGAGTTCTGGGGTTGGTTTAGAGTCCTATTTTATGGGTATTTTGGGGTGGCTATGTGAGAGCTGCGATATGTTGCTGCTGCTACGCTGCCATCTTCTCTTTTCCTTATTTACCTTCTCATGCTTCTTGTATTTGAATGTCAAACTTTTTATTCAGCTCTGGGTTTTTCATCAAGAATGCTTGAAAGTCTTCCACCTCGTTGAATGACCATATTTTTCCCTGAAACCTTATACTCACTTTTGCTGGGTAGGTGATTCTTGGTTTTAACCCTAGCTCCTTTGATCTCTGGAATATCATATTCTAGGCCCTTTGATCCCTTAATGTAAAAGCTGCTAGATCCTGGGTTATCCTGATTGTGTTTCCACAGTATTCAAATTGTTTCTTCTTGGCAGCTTGTAATGTTTTCTCCTTGATCTGGGAACTCTGGAACCTGGCTATAACATTCCTAGGAGTTTTCTTTTTGGGATCTTTTTCAAGAGGTGATCAGAGAATTCTTTCAAGTTCTATTTTTGTCCTCTGATTATAAAATATCAGGGCAATTTTCCTTGAGAATTTCTTGAAGGATGATTTCTAGGTTCTTTTTCTGATCATGGCTTTCAGGTAGTCCAATAATTTTTCAATTGTTTCTCCTGGATGTGTTTTCCAGGTCAGTGCTTTTCCCAATGAGATATTTCACATTGCCTTCTATTTTTTCATTTGTTTGGATCTGTTTAACAGTATCTTGATTTCTCATAAAGTCATTCACTTCCATTTTCTCCAGTCTAATTCTGAAAAAATTATTCTTTTTAGTGAGCTTTTGAGATTCTTTTTCCATCTGGCAAATTCAGTTTTTAAGACATTCTGCTTATTGGCTTTTTGGGCCTCTTTTGCCATTTGAGTTAGTCTATTTTTTAAGGTGTTATTTTCTTCAGTCAGTTTGTTGACTCTCTTTTCACAATTTTCTTGCATCATTCTCATTTCTCTTCCCAATTTTTCCTTCATTTCTCTTATTTGGTTTTCAAAATCCTTCTTTAGCTCCTCTATGGCCTGTAACCAGTTCATATTTTTCTTGGAAGCTTTTGGTGCAGGAGTTCTGACTATGTTGTCTTCCTCCTCTTCCATGCTTTGACCTTTTTTGTTCCTAAAAAAGGAATCTAAAGTTGGATGACTGGGCTTGCTTTGCTTCCTTTGCCTACTCATGTTGCTAGTCAATTAACTTTATTTTTGAGCTCTTTGCCACAGTAGAACTCTGCTTCCAGAGGGGAGAGCTTTGTCCCAAATTGCTGGGGTTTTCGCAGCTGCCAGAGCTATTAGGAAGCCGCCATCTCTACAGCCCCCATCAGATTTGGCTCACTGGTCACGCATCTCAGGACCACCACCCAAGACCACAATCCTAATCCTGGAAGGTTAAGCCAAGAAAACTTAGCCTCTGAATGGTTGCTTGGGCCGCCTGCAATCTGCAGGCTGGGAGCTCTGAAGCAGCCATGTGGAGGTGGCTGCATGGCTGCCACTTCCGCAGCTTCTGGCACTAGGGAGCAGAGAGCCGGACTTGCTCCTCCGTCCCCCCCAAATTCAGCCGAGTTGCACTGAGCTTTCACTTTGTCTTCGGCATTAATGGGTTGATAATTCTGGAAACCACCACAGCTGCTGGTGATCCACTCTCCAGAATGCTCCAGCTGGCTGGTCTGGGCCGCCCTGGGGCTAAAAACAGGCTCAGGTGGGACTGGTCTCTGTCCCCAGCACGCTGCAATGAACCCTTCCTGTCCGCCTGCCAGGCTGCCTTCAGCAGGAGATTTGTTTCTTTGTCACTTTGTGGGTTCTGGAGCTCTAAAATTTGTTTAGAGTCATATTTTATAGGTATTTGAGGTGGTTATAGGGTGAACCACAGAGTTTTTCTGCTTCTACAATGCCATCTTGACTCTGCCCCCTATCCATCTTCTCATAATTCTTAAGAACAAAACAAAATAAACCCAAGGCCTAAGGTCTCTGATGATAGAGGAGATAGTGAAGGAGGAAGAACATGGCTTAGTAGAAGAAACATTAACAATTGGCATTAGACAACCCAGAGTCAGATCTTGCTGCTTTGAGCAAAAGAATCCAGATTGAGCTCAGGTGTCTCTGCCTTCACCTGTAAAACACTACCACCACCACCACCACCTCTGCTACCACCTCCACCTCCACCTGCACTTATACCTCCTCTTCTCTCCCGGAGACCAGAGGCTGGTGAGTAGTTGTAGAAGATAGAGAAAAGAGAAACCTTTGGGGAATGCAGGTGGCAAGAGGATATACAAGGATGAAGTAAAAATAACCAATAGCTAATTTGCTGTTGTGCACATTGAGGTTTACATGGGATCTTACTAGATCCTAGTAAAGGCCTAGTAAATGCCTAGAAAGATAGTTCTTGGGCCATTCATCTTGTTTGGTGATAGAACCCTCTTGAAATCAGGCCTCTTGAAACCTGAATTTAGTTCTTTCCTCTGCCTTGTTGCTACCTCTTTGAGAATGACCATAAAAATGGAACATCAAAATGATGGGGACTAGATGATGACTAACAGTGCTTTCTGACTCTGAAAGTCCTGTTTGCTTTTTAAATAAGTGAATGAGGACTCTAGAAAAGAGATTTTAAAAAGATAAAACATATTTAAAGTACATAAATTGGGATGCTTTGTACTATAAAATAAATTGGAGATTTTAAAAAGTCCACATGAAACAAGAAATTTGCTTTTCTGTGGTTGTCATGTCTCTGCCACACTGAGAGAGAAGATAAAACTCTGGGAATATTGAAAAACACACTTATAGGAGAGTGATTTAACTTCCAGCTTTCAAATGAGGGGAGAAAATTGGACCATTCTGTCCCATTTTGGAAGGAAGAACACGGAGTTATGAGATAGAAAAGGGGAGAGTTTCTTTTGTCATGCGTAGCTAGGATTTTAATTTAGTGAACATTATAAATCACCTACTATGCTTATGACATTGTACTTGGTTGGCCCCAGGGGGTGGAAAGGTGTAGATGAAGGCTGTCTTTTCTGGCACTTCAGTTTCACTGGAGAGAATATGATAAGAATTCGGGTAACTGTAGTGCAGAGTAGAGAATGCAGGGCCCACAGGAGAGATGCCCCAGAGTTCAGGCAGAATATTAGAGGTGAGAAAGAAGGACCTCTTTGATAGCTGAAGGACAAGATGGCACCTGAACTGAGTGGTGGAGGCAGATTGAGAAGGTTAGGAGGATGAGAGAAGATGGTGAGTTCAGAGTTTGGGAAAGATGTCAGCCAAGCTGTGATCCTGCCCTCTGCTGAGGGAAGGAAAAGGAGAGGTTTGGGTGAGGCCAGGAAGAATGCTAACTGCACCTCTTGGAGAATGGGGAGAGGACTGGGAATGCCACGTGATGGGGGGAAAGGATGTATTCCTGCTTCATTGGTGGGGGAGGGAAGAGGAGGAGGAGAAAGTTAGGAATGGAAGCAACTCTGGCTCTACAGGAAGAGAAAGGAAAACCCTGCCCTGTCGATTGCCAAGACTGGTGGTGAGAGCAGTCTGAACAAATTACTCTGAGGTGGGCGGAGTTTTGTGGGCTGGGAAAGAGTGGAAAGAGAGATGGACAGATGGATAATACTGCTGGAATGGGTTACATCTGATTTTGTCGTGTGTGTGCATAATGGCATGACTGCTTAGTGCAGCTGATTTAATTCATACCACATAACCTACGCAGGGTCTGACTATTTAGTGGCAGAGACCAGTAAAACTGACATGAGGATTAAAACAGGAGTGAATTGTGCAGGGAGGAGTTGTCTCAACCTGTCTGAGCCTGAGGCGGCTAGAATCCGATCCGATCCTCCCAGAAGGAGCAGGCAGGCCTCCTGTCCCTTTCTTTTGGTTGAGATAAAGGAGTGAAATAGTCTTCACATATTTACAGTCCCATGAAAAATCTCAGTAGAGTGGGGCAACTTTTCCACCTTGAATGGAAGGCGGGTTCCAGCATGTGTGTGGCCTTGGACTGACTGACTGTTCTGCCTTCATGGTGAGATTCAAAGCAACTCTCAGTAAGATTCAGAATCATTAACTATGGCCCTAGTGTGTTCGGGGAGGCTAGTGATTTGAGAGAGACTTAGCATTGCAGGAAGTCGGAGAGGTGGCTAGTAGAGATCTTTGAACAGGCTTTGCCCTCCCCTGGCTGAAGCCCAGGGGGCACCTGCAGAAAGCTTGTTGCTGAGGGAGAAGCTCAGCTTCCTGGCCTTGACTTTGGAGGGTGCTTTATTCAGTTGCTTCACTCGTGTTTAAAGGGCCCATTCTCAACTTGAGCCTGCATCTACCATCAGGAGCTGGTACAGGTTTATTACTAACTCCACCCATCCTGCCTTTTGCAATAATCTTTGTGAGGTGGTGATTGTATTTCCAGAAGTAGAGTGACTGAGAGAGATTCCCTGAAGGCAAATGCCGAGTGTGCTGTATGCCAGTACAGATACTCCCCAGTACAGACACTTGGGGCTGGAAACTCCCAGAGAGAGGGAGAGAACGTGTGTGAGTGGAAAGAGAACAACCAAACAGCCAGCGAGAGAGGAGGAGGTTGGGGCTGGAGGTGGTGGGGAGACGGTGCTTGTGATAGGATTTTTAAACAAAGAGATTGGGGGGGGGGAGGATTTTTCTCCCCCCCATGCCCTCTATTCCCAGCCCTTTCTTGGCTATACTGTTCACTGAAGTGCCTTTTGCAGCCCAGGATCAACTGACCGTTGAGTTTGAACAGCCAAGTCTGCCATGATGTACCTCTGGGTGAGTACAGAATGCTATGGGTAAAGGCTTGCACTTTGCACATATAAGGAGTGGAAAGCTGAAGAATTCTGCGCTTGCACAAATGGCCTTTCCCAGGAACACAGATTGCCACCTCCTCTTCTACACACAGGTGGTAGTTTAAGGAAAAATAAGCTAGAGATGGAGTTAGATTCTTTTAAAAATTATTGTTGTTTATCTTTTTGAACTTGGGCCCAAGGGTAGAGCTCATAGAACAGCTTAATCCCTTTGGGTTTGGAGTTTATAGGTTATAGGCAAAGACAGTAGGGCAGGGCAGGTAACATTTTCAAGTGACTCAAACTTGCCTTACTTTTCAGAAAAAAGTGACTGTCTTTTGGTTGGGCCAGGTTTCCTTTGGGATATAGGTGCAAAATTTTATAATTAGCCTTCTTTTTCATATACTTAGAGCCAGGAGATGACATTATCCTTATACATAATGTACAACTATAAAGTTTGGTAGGATAATTTTTATTATTCCTCAAACTGCCTTGTGAAGGAGTTCAGTGTTATTCCAGTTTTATGAGGGAAGTCATTCAGCTCTGATGAGTTTAAAGGGATTTGCCCATAGTGATAGAATCAGTCACTGGTGGCTGAAAGAATAATTAATAGATAGGCACTGGTAAACACTTTATATTGGCCGAACTAGTCAATACCTTGGAGTGTTACTTTTATAATGTTTATGGCATTGTAACAGAGTCTGTGGACAGGAGAGCTGTGATAAATCCTGAGGGGTTTGTAGGAAGCAGTGTTTTCATTTGGTGATGCCCACAAGTAGGGAAATTCAGTGTTAAGATCATCTCCTGATAGAAACATATGCATTCATCTCACTGATCATACTTAGTATTCATTTAATGTCCATTGTGTGTAATACTTATCATGGATTTGTTTACCTGGTAATGGAGTCTTGAGAACAGTTAGGAAACCCAGAAGTGCACGAGTTTATCCTGTGAGCTCTTCCAGAAAGGAGGACCCAGGGCTCTTTGCTGAAGGGAAGGGCACATATGAATTGTCAGTCTTGGCTGCCCTCTGGTCACCCTACACACAGGTAAACTGGTCCTTATCCTCAGGAGGCTTCCATTCTATTTGATGAGATGGTAGAGACATGAATCCATACATGGTACAGTTTGGGGAGCTGGAAGCACGAGAAGGGGTGTGTGTGTGTGTGTGTGTGTGTGTGTGTGTGTGTGTGTGTGTGTGTGTGTGAAGGTCTTGTGAAGAACGCAGGATTTGTCCTATCTTGGCTCTCCTGCTTTCTAACTGTGTGACCTTGGATGAGATACTTTTAACCTCTCTGAGCCTTCGCTTTCTCAATTTAAGAAATAGAAATACGTCTACTGTCTAATTAGAAATGTTTGAGGATCAAATGAGATAACAGATATAAAATGCTTTGTAAAGTTCTATAAATAAAGGTAAGTAGTTGTCAATCCTTAAAGATAAAAACTTAGACCCTACCAAGTAGAATATGCAAAGTCATAAAAGAGATGTAGCAAAATCCTAAGGGAATTTAAAGGAGGGAGAGATTTTTTAAAAAATAAATTTTATTGATATCTTCTCTTTCTTACTTCATCACAGTTATCTCTCAGTCCCCCCATCCCCACCACATATTACCCCAGTGCCCAGCCATCTTATATAACAGATAATGAATTTTTTTTAAGAAGGGAAAAGCACAACGGATTAAAATGTTAAAAAAAATTTTTTAAACATATTTGCAATGTATAACACTTGTGGACCTCCCACCCCCACACAAGGGTGGGTTGAGTGGGGTCCTTGCTTGAAGAGCTGACTTCTTTAGAGGGGTCATGTGATTGGAGCCTCTGATTAGGAAAACTTTCATGAAAAGAATAGTACTTAAGTTGGATCTTGAAGATGGGTGAGATTTTGACAAATGATGATTGGGAGAAGAATATTTCAGGAATAGTGTGAGAAAAAGCATGAAGATAAGGACATTTGGCATGAATGTGGCAGCAACTTATGTTTTCTCATTAAGCCAGCTAAACTCAGCATGCATTTATTAAGCACTTGCTATTTGTAGGGTACCGTGCTGAGTGCTGGTAATGTAAGAATGGAAGATAACACTAAAGAGTCCTTGAGGAGGCTATGATCCAATAAAAGAAGAGGAGCCTTGTAAAAGGAGCATTGCATTTGAAGCAGCTAGGGGGTACCATAGTGCATAGATCATAGGGGTGGGGGGGTGTTTGTGCTTGTGCATACAGGTGAGTGCTGATGTGTTTCTTTGTTTGAAGGGAGCTCAGCAGTATCAGAGAATGGGAAGAGAGAGCTGGGCTCTGTTCCTGCCTTCACTAATTACTTTGGGCTGGGTCAGTTCACTGTTATCTTCTTTGATTTTACTGGTTGTGGGATCTGGATTGTTAATCGAATAATATTAGAACAATGTTTGAATGACTTAAAAGGGCAGCTTATGATAATAATTATGTTATTATTATGTTAATTTTGTTCACATTAATCTTCTTAATTTACTTCATATAATAATGCCACATTTTTGTGAGCATCCTGACATGCAGGCAGCAGGGGGACTCAGTGGGAGGGGGTGAGGATTCAGAGCCTGGAAGAGCTGGCCATGTGTCATCCAAAGTGCCTTTAACTCTGGCTAGCTGTGTGATGCTGGACGAGTACCTGAATCTTTCTGAGTCTCAGTTTTCTCATCTATAAAATGGGAATGATGTCTATAACACTTAGAGAGTTGTCATGAAGATCAAGTGAAGGAAACTAGGAAGTGCTTGGTAACCCTGAAAGTGTTGTAAAGGTTTATAATATTATTTGTTGAGAAACCAAGAACCAGGAGCTGATAGTAATCCCGACAATTTCTTACATGGTAAACCAATGGGTTGTCATTATTCTAACTTCAGTATTTATGGAACTAGTCTTAATTCATTGAGAGTCTGACCCTTTTGAGCAAGGTACACTATAATTTACTGGGAAAGAGCAATGTAAGTAGCTTTTACCATCAACAACAAGTTTTGAGTTCCTCTTGTGATGATATATAATGCCATGTGCTAAGTAACGGAGATCTCTAGGACCTGGCACCTGACCTCAAGGGGATTGTAATGTATCCATAGAGATAGGCCATAGAGCTAAAATTGAAAAGAACAGCATCAGGTGCCACTTCCCCAGTGTTGCTGACTCCCTTTGCATCCCTGACCTTTTGCCTTTCTAGATGGCTGACACTGGACTGTTGGTTACTCTTGGTAACTCTTAGAATCTCTCAAAACCATGTTGACTGGATCTGCTGTTAGTTGATGCAGTTTTACCATAACAGCCTTTTATCCCTGCATGATGGCCCTTTTGTTTACCTCTTTTGGATTCTTTTCAGACTTTTCCCATTTTGGGGAAATTTGACTATTTCGAACCTTTTTTTCTCTTTTCACATTCTGACTCTTAACTCTAATTCCCACTTACTGATAACATTGGGATACTGATAACATTGGGACATTCCACATGAACTTCAGCTCCCCTCATTTATTCTTCTAATCTTCTCAATGTCCTTACTTCCTCTTTTTTTTTCTTTTTAGTTTGAGGAAGAAGTGGTCTTCCTCATAGCTAAAATCTACTGTACTACCTGTACCGTGGATTCTATCCCCTCCAACTTTCTCTGTTAATCGTTACCTTGTTCTTATGCATCTTTAATCTCCCTTTTCTGACTAACTTCTTTTTTTTTTCTTTTTGGAGGGGGGCAGGCAGGGCAATTGGGGTTAAGTGACTTGCCCAAGGTCACATGGCTAGTAAGTGTTAAGTGTCTGAGGCCAGATTTGAACTCAGGACCTCCTGACTCCAGGGGTGGTGCTTTATTCACTGTGCCACCTAGCCACCCCACTGACTCACTGCTTGGCCTATGAACATGACCAAGTTGTCCCTAGAGATTCCAAAAAGTAAAGGCAAAAAAGAAGAGAATCAAAAACATAGAGAAGGAAAAAGAGGGAACATTAAATAAACCAGTTTGACCAGAACATAAAGTGTATAAAGGGGAAGTAACGTGATGTCAGTTTGGAAAGCAGGGGCTGAAGTCAGGCTCTAACGGCTTTAAGAGCCACAGGATAAATTTCATCTATATGAGTATAATTTATCCCAGCTGCAGTCAGCGTCTGCTGAAGCTTGAATAGAGGATTGCTTGGTCAGATCTATGCTTTAGGAAGATCATTTTGATAGCTTCCTGGAGGATGCCTTTGAGGAAGGGAATACTGGAAACAGAAAATATTGTAATGGTTTACCAGATGGGATGGGATGAGCTGAATCAGTATGGTGACCAAGTGTCAAAAAGAGGATTAATGACAGACATGTCATGAAAGTAGAGCTGACAAGAGTTGACCATTGACTGGATATGGGAAGTGAGCCTGGAAGGATGCTGGTAGTTTCAACAGAAATAAGAAAATTAGGAGAGGTAGGTTTGGTGAGGGAAGATAAAGAGTTCTGTTTTGGACAGTTTGAATTTGAAATGCCGGAAGGACACCCAAGTGAAATGTCCAGTAGTCAAGTTTGGTGACACTGACCTGGAACTCAGAAGAGAAATGAGGAGTTGGGTGTATCAGTTCGAGAGTCATTAACATAGTGATGATAACCAAAGCCGTGGGAGCTATAGGATCACTGAGACAGTAGAGAGAGAAAAGATGGCCCCTGCTGGAATCCCATGGTACATTTATGCTTAAAGGGTAGAACAGAGTTATCTTTGAAGGAATATGGAACAACCCAAGAGAAAGCCCTCTCAGGAAATCCAAAGGAGGAGGGAGTGACTGCCTGATAGTGTCAAAAATTGCCGAGGTCAGAGAGTTATTCATCAAGACTAAGAAAAGACCATTGAAATGAGCAGTTGAGAGATTGTTAGTAAACTTGGAGAGGGCAAGTTGCAGGCAGGTTTCAGATCTGAAAGCCAGATTGCCAGGACTGCCTCCCCCTTTGTTAGAGGTGAGGAAGTTCGGAAGTGTAGACATGTGTGGTTTTCTTGGGAGATTGGCTGTGAGAGGAAGGAGAGACAGGGTTTTAAAGAATAGGGAAAGGCTGAGCATGTTTGGAGGCAGTAGTGAAGCTACCAGTGTGTGTCTGTGTAGAGATTGAAGACCAAGGGAGAGTGAGCTGGAAGAGTAGGGGACCAAAAGCAAAAAGAGAGGGGTTGACTGTGGCAGTTAGAAGGGTCACTTTGGCAGAAACTGATGCTGAGGACAAGAGCACGGTGTGTATGTTTGGGGGATGGGGCTGTTGGCAAGGACTTTGAGATACAGAATTGGGAAGAAAATGTAGTTCAGGACAGATGCCCTCTATTTTTTCAGTAAAGTAGAACATGAGATCCTCCAGTGAGTTGGTTGGGGTTGTATAGATAGCTCGAAAATAGAAGGGAAGACATTTGGGGAGCCAGGGAAGAATCTGTAAAGAGTAAAAGGATTGCATGCAGTAATGAAGGCCTTGTTGAGATTAGATTACATTTATTTATAAGAACCTTCTTATCATAGTTGTGTAACTTCCTTTTGTAGTTTTTACTTGCCTGCCACTAGAAGTGGAGGAGGTGGGGTTAGTTCAGGGTTGGGGTGTGGCAAGATATGAGTAAGTGCTAGAATAAGTAGGCAAGGGATTGGAGAGAAGAGGACAGTGAATTGGTTAACTTTAAGGGTGAGAACGTGTGGGTGGGGTGGTGGATGAACCAGAAGACCTGGGAGGGGGTGGAGTTACTAGAGATCTTGGGAAGGACAGAAATGAGGTTTATTGTAGCAGTGAGGCAGAGGGAGAGATGAAAGTACGGGAGGTTTTAGTAAGAGAGAACTTCAGACTTTTAGAATCAAGGAGTTTGGATAGTTAAGTTAGAGGGAAATGGTAAAGTCAGGTTTATGACCATCCCTGTGTGTCACTGAGGTGGAGTGAAGGTGCAGATAATGGGAAGTGAGGAGGTCGATGAATCTGGAGACCAAGATATTTAAGGGGTCATCAGCATGTAAATTGAAGTCCCCAAAAGCTTTGGGGCAAGGGTTAGTATGGAGAGGAAGACTATGGAGCCTGATGTTGAACTCTTTGAAAAGGAAGAGGAAATGACTTGGGCACTGACAGATAAAGACAGTTAAGGTCTGGACAAATTGTCTCAGACAGATGGAGGGAATTCCAAAGGAACCAAAATTGCTGAGTGACTGGCGAGGAGAGTATCTTGAAATGGGAGTGGGGATTGAGGAGTAGGCCTGATCCTCTTGGCCTACCAAAAGGTCTAGAGAGGGTCTTCTGGGGGTAGTCAAGTACAAAGAGATGGAGAATGTATGAGGAAAACATCCAGTATGAAGAGAAGCACTTAAATAATAGAAGGAGGAATTCTGTTGACAAGAGCAGGGTTGAATCCTGGTGATGCTGCTTCCTACCCATGTGACTTTGGGCAAGTCACTTAAGCTTTCTAGGCCTCACATTCCTCACCTATAAAATCTGGGGTTTAGACTATTTTTGAGTTCTCTTCCAACTCTAAAGTCTTAGGACCCTGTCACCAAATCCATTGATCTTTTTCCCCCTGTCCTTTTCTTCACCTTTTTTTTTTGGTGATCTTACCTGCTCCTACGACTTCTGTTCACATGACTCCTGGTCCTACATTGCATTCTCAAGCCCCAGGATTTCCCCAGAATTACAGCCCTTTATTTTCTGCTCTTTTCAGGCTCTTGTATGCCCCTAGAATTTGACTTGTCTAAAAATAGCACTCTTTGTCTTAACACAAACTGTCCCTCTTTTTAACTTGGGTTTCTGTTAATGGTACCACTCTTCTAATAAGCTCATAGTTTTTGTATTATCTTTGACTCTCCCCTTCTCCTCATTTCATACATCCTATCAGTTTTCAAGTCTGGTTTTGATTGCCACAGCACCTCTCTTATTTGGATTCTTCTTTTTACTCGCTGATATCTGGCCCCCATCACTTCTCACCTAGGCTCTTGTAATAGCCTTTTGACAGGTCTTTCTTACTCTGATGTGTATCCCCTTTTCATTCCATCCTTCACATCTCTGGCTGGGAAGTCTTAAGGCACCTCAAAAGCCTTTCTTTAGCATTTTCCCTTTGCCTACAGAATAGGATACCATAAATGATACCACAAATGCAGGCTCCCTCCCTCCTCTCATCTCTCTATCCAGTTTTGTTTTATTCTTTTTCATATATCCCAGGGCCAGTCAAACTGAACAAGTCTGTCACTTGTTCTTTCTGAGTATTGGAAAGCAAATTTCAGTCAGGTAGTGAGTGTTGATCATTAGAAAGCCAGATTGCAGAGGTTGACTCCACCTTTGTGGGAGGTGAGAGAGTCTGGAGCAAAGGGGTCAAATACTGACTGACCCAGGCCCACACCACTCCCAACTGTGGCCTGAACCAGATTAAAATGTAATTGGGAAATATTTAACAAAATTAATAACAGTATAATAAAATGAAAAAATATTACATTTTAAAAACTAAGCTACCACGTCTCCAGCAAGAATCATTCTGTACTGATCCATGGCCTCGGTTTCTGTTTGACACCACTGCTGTCTGGCCACCAGGAAGAATAGACAGAATTTGTGGCTTGGTTGATTTTCCTGGGAGCCCGGCTAGGATAAGGAGGAGAGACAGTGGACAATAGTTAGAAGTTTTTAAAAGGTGAGGGAAATCTGAGCATGTTTGCAACTAGCAGGGAAACTGTGTATATGTAGGGTCTGAGGACCAGAGTGGGCATGTAGGCACCTAGAGTAGCTGAGATGGCTTGAGTCAGGAAAATCTAGATTCAAATTCTGCCCCATACTTTTATTACCTGCATGACCCTGTGCAAGTCCTGTTCTGTCTTTGTGAGTCTTAATTTCCTTATCTGTAAAATGGGCTCTGCAGACACTTGAAGCACTATTTAAAAGTGAGCATCTCCTCTTATTATCAGTTTGTCTCATCTTCTCCATGGGGTCCAGACAGATAGATATGTTACAGGACTAATTGCTATCATGCCATTATTCTTATATTTTGATGTTCAGAAGACTTTTGTGAAAGTTGATCCAATTACTGCTTTTTTTAGTTGACTGAAAACATTAAAGTTAGAAACTCATCCTTGGTAGACTCACTGAAAATATCCTTGGTTCAGTTCAGTAGCAGATAAGGCAGCACAGGTGTTGGGCACATCTTCCTGTTCCCTTCTGATTTTGATCTCCTGGGTTCTTTTTGCATTTGTTATCAGAAAGCCTTACTTTCTTGGAGTAGTAAATTGAGAAATTTTAGAGCAAAAAACTACCCTGGTCCAGGAAGATGCAGTAATGACCGTCTTGGGAAATTCTCTTCCCAGCCAGAAGTGGAAGGAGACAGATGGAGAAGGAAAAAACCACCCACCCTTCCAAACTGCTGGCCCTCCTTGGCTCTCTGGAGCTCTTCTGGACCTTGCAATCCTTGGTTCTTCCCTTTCCTTCTGTAGTTTTTGAACCTTGGACTGCTTTGTTAGAGTTGGGGTGAATGACCTGATTTAAAACTGTCTAGAATTGTGCCTCTCTTTGGTTTTTCTGTTTTTCATAGATATTTATTCAGTGGCTTTTGCTGTATTTGAATTCTCAACCAGGAGAACTGAAAATTTTCCTTCCTAGGAACCTTTCTCTCTAATATAGAATGCAGAAATGACTTGATATGCAGAACATCACTTTACAAGTGTGTTTTGTAGCACATTCATATCATATCAGGGAATTTCTCTGATTTGTGCATGTTTAATTTACCTCTGCTAAGCTTAATGCAGATTTTCTTCTAAAGGTCAAAACATTACTGGGCACTTGTAAAATTTGTTATGAGCTATGCACTGAGATCTAATGTGTTCTCTGTTGAAGAGGTCATTAGCGTGCCCCAGTACTTCTACTTTCTCTTCCGAACTGCTTTCATAGCCCAGTGGTATCTCAGAGATGATGATGAGTCCCAAAGTGAAAAGGCATGTGGGTTAACCTGAATATAGAATAGTGAAGGAAAGGAGAGAGGGATTGGAGAGTGCCAATAGACTAGAGATCCTAAAAATTCAGAGCAGCAGTGGCCTGGCTTCCTGGAACTTTTGGGGGAAATTGCTTTATGGAGATTGCTCAACAATGAATCACCCTTTGTCCCAGTAGCCTCTCATGCAGGCTGCAGCACATGCATGGTGAAATGAAGAAACCACCCAAGGCCAACTCCTTGCTCTTTTTCTGCCTGTGACTGAGTGCAAGCCTCAGTTTTCTAATTTGTAAAATGGAGCTAATAATACTTGTACTACCTATCTCACAAGGTTGTTGTAAGGATGGAGTGAAATCGTGGACATGTAGCCAGCAGCACAGAGTTGGCCTGTTTGTTGCCCCTTTCTGCCCTCTCTTTTCTCCTGGGACTCTGTATATGAGAGGGGGATTGGTGAAGTTTTCCCTGCCCAAGCTGAGGAGGCTTATACTCTTACCCTTCTTTCTGCCAGCTTCAGTCTTGGTGAATGTAAGTGAAACTCTTTTTTTATCATGTTAATGTTGATTTTTGTCCCAATTCTGTCAGCATAGTGTGAAGTTGAAAACCTGGGCGTGAGATAACTTCACAAGTTCATGATTTTTATAGCTGGGTAGGGGGAAGATGAACCAAGGTAGTTAAATTTTCTTGACTTTTGACTTAAAGGTGGGGGGCTGGACTGGGTTCCAGGGGACCCCTGGGCTTTGTGCAAAGAGCTCTAGAAATCTCAGCTATGAGTATCTTGGGGGCATTCACCTTTAGTGCTAATTCAATTCAGTGTTTATTGATCCCTCAACAGGCACTGTGCTCATCACTAGTGATACAGAGAAAGGGAAAAAAAGTCCCTACTTTCATGGAGTTTATATTTTAAGGGCAAAGATAACATGTAACTAAATAGGCATATAAACAAGGAGTTGACAAAAAGTCACTTTAGAAGGGAAAACTCTAGCCGCTGAGTTTAAAGGAAACCAGGAATTCTAAGAGATGATAGCCAAGAAGGAGAATAGTCCAAGTGTGAGGACATTGTGGTGTGACAGAAATCCAAGGTAGGTTTTGAAAGGCTGATGTCTGAATAAACGTTAGCTAAGGACTCACTGTGACACAGGAAAACCTGTACTAAGCTCCTGGGGATGCGCCCTGCTCTCAGGGAGCTCCTGTTCTAGAGGGGAGACCTTGGGGTGGCTAGGTGGCCCGGTTAATAGAGCACTGGCCCTGGAGTCAGGAGGACCTGAATTCAAATTCAGCCTCAGACACTTAATACTTACTAGCTGTGTGATCTTGGGCAAGTCACTTAACCCCAGTTGCCCTGCCTTCCCCCCAGCAAAAAAACTAAAAAATAAAGGGAAGACACCACAGTGGAGGATGGAGCTATAAGTCAGATGGAAATGACTGGTTGTCCTTAGGGTACAACTGGCAGCAGATGGTGTTAATGCGTCTTCTTTAATGTCACTTTCATTGCTAGAACCATGTTTGTTTGTGATGTAGCACCATCTGACAGCACCAAGGACTTTTGTGGCAAGAACTTTCTTTTCCAGGTGTTCATTGCCTGTGGCTGGTTGTTGGGAGGTGAGGAGGAGGGCCACAGCACTTACAGAAGCTCTCAGAGGTATTGTCTTCACAAGGACTGCTCCTTAGGATGAGGGCTGTGGGCCTGCTGGTAGGGTTGGTGGTCTGGAGAGGATCACTGCTATTTCCAGGGCTTTGACTTTACCTGCCCTTCTGTGGCAGTTGGTCAATGCCAGTGGGTGGTATGCATTGTGGGTCCTTCCCCACAAGAATATGATGAGAGCTGTGGGACATCATGCTGGTAACACAAAGAGAAGGCTCAGCAGACCCTTCCCTTCAGGACTTTCTGTTCTGCTGTACTGATGATGAGTACAAGCGATGCACATGACTAATGCTCTGTTGATTACCTAAGGCTGTGTACAAAGGTGCTGGTCAGAGCCCAGAGTAGCATTTGATTTTGGATTCTGTCATCTTGTAGTGTAAGGACGACTGATCAGCTACAAGAGAGGCTTTCTAACGGCTGCTGCTCAGTGTTAGTGTTTCACTCTGCTTTCACTCAGCCGCATAGTCTGCCTTTGTTCATATTTCCATGAAGATTTCCAGCTCTGCAAGTTTTCATGTATTATCTAGACCACATGAGATTTCTAATTTATATGGTGTCTCACTTGGTATTTACTTTCCCTTCTAGATAATTAATCCAGAGGTGAAGTAAAACCAGGCCTAGCATTCATTCTTTCAGAGAACATTCAAAGCATTTTTATTGAGTGTGAGGCGAACCATTTATTAAACAATCCTTTAGCCAGTTTTCCATCCACTTAGATACGCTCATAGCCACAAAACTCTGAACTCATTTGTTTAAGTAAGATTTCTTTGTGTGTTACATTAAATGTTGCCAAGTATAGCCCACTGTACTTTGTATGAATTTAGGCGTATTCCTGGCTCTATCACTAGATTGCCATATACATACAAACATATTCTCTGTCTCTAAGGATCCCTTCAGGCCGCATGGTGACTCAGTTTTGAAATGTAGTGTTATCTATGTTTTGTGTATTATTATTTATTTGGTTAAATATTATTTCCCGATCATGATTTAGTTGGAGAGGGGTTGACCTGGTCAGTGAACTCAGACTTCACTACCTCCGATCCCCCCAGCCCCAATATAATCATCTGTAAAGGGAGGAACCTATTGACTTGCCAGGTGCCATTAGTTAAACATTTATCCTCAGGTAAGATGGTGGGTAGAAGCAGAATGTCTTCTTGTTGTCCTTTTCTTTATTCCACTTGACCAAAAAATTTATTGTGTAGAAAGCAATGGGATTTCTGCCATTTAGAGAGAAGTCCTTA
Source organism: Pseudochirops cupreus (assembly GCA_028627135.1). NCBI lineage: Eukaryota > Metazoa > Chordata > Mammalia > Diprotodontia > Pseudocheiridae > Pseudochirops > Pseudochirops cupreus. The sequence continues at coordinate 407,729,857 of CM053581.1, forward strand.
ATACAAAATATCTGTTCAAAAACAAAGTGCCACAGTGAGCAACTGCTTCCCAGACCTGGTTTATAAACTCATGTTTCTGTTTTAATTGTAGGTACTTCTTTTTTCCTCTGTCATTATCATTGCTAAAATATCTGCAATGTTCTCTGAATATATTCACCATGAATGTGCTTAATGATTTCTGTAGAGAGAAAGTCTTAGATTGGGCGGAGTCTTTGTAAAAATGTTAATTTTGCTGCTGAGATGGAGAGAATGTTTAGATCTGGAGTCAGGACAACCTGAGAGATCAAATGTGGCATCAGATACTTACTAGTTATGTCACTGAACAAGTCACTTAACCCGTTTTCCTCAGTTTCTCAATTTTATAAAATGGGGATAATGATAGGACCTCCCTCCCAGGGTTGTTGTGAGGATCGCTCTTAGCACAGTGTCTGGTATACACTAGGTGCCTTATAAATTCTAGCTATTATGGTTTTATTTACAAAACTAGAGTTGTAAAATAATGTCACTTGTGCCTGGTGCTCCTTTGGAAACTGACCTACTTGCCTCATAGGCTCACAGGAGCATAGATTTATATGAGATCATCTAGTGCAACTTCATTTTATAGATAAGGAGACTGAGGCAGAATGACTAACTCAGGGTCACAATAGGTAATAAGAAGATGCAAGATTTGCAGTTAGGTCTTCTGATTCCAAAGCTAACATTTTTTTTCTTGTACCATATGGCCTCCTGAAAATAGGTGGAATGGTCCAGCTCAAATGCAGAAAACCATTCTGAGTCCTTAGAAGCAAGAATGGAGCTCTCACTTTAGAATAAGCAGGGTAAACAAATCCCTGTTTAAGTGAGAACCAGTTAAATTTTCTTTGTGCTAATGACCCTCAAACCTTCTTATCCAGCCCTACCCTCTCTCCTGACCTCTGTTCTTACATCTTCAGCTGTCTCTTGCATATCTTGAACTGAATATTCCAGAGACCTTAAACTCAATATCTTCTTCCCCAAACCTTCCCAGCTGTTGAACTTCCTTATTATGTTGATGTTGTTACCATCCTCCCAGTCACCCATGCTCATAAGCTCCATGTCTTCTTCCCCTCCTCCCCCCTGTATCTAATCTTTTGCCAAGTTCTATTTGTTTTGATCTATTTTTGTAACACATCTTATGTACCCCTTTCTCTCTTGCCGGGATCATGACCCTGGTATAGATCTTATTATCTCGCTCTTGGACTATTGCTGCCTTTCGGCTGCTCTCCTGGCTCAAGTTTCTCCCTGCTCTTGCTCATTTTCCCCCCAGATCAGTGGCTATGACCAGGGCACCTCCCTCCCTCCACCTTATTTCATAAACTCTAGCACCTCCAGAATAAAATAGAAAATACTCTTGCATTTAAAGCATCTCCTAACCTTCTGTCTTCCTAGCTGTCCCATCTCCTTATGCCTTCCTTCTCTGCTTCCACTCCCTCCCAGCTCCATATGTTCTGGCCTTCTTGATGGTCCCTACTCAAGACACTCTTCCTCCAAACTCCATGCACTGCAGAATCTCAGGGCTGTCCCCCATTCCTCAACTGAAGTTCCAGCCCCAAATCTTCCTTCTGTGAAACCCCTTTCCTGATTCCCCTTTAATGCTAGTTCTTTCCCTCTATTGATTATTTCCAATTTATTCTGTATGTCACTTGCTAATACACCGCTTTTTTGCATTTTCTGAACAAATTAAAGTTATGGAGGTTCAGAGGGCATTTAGCTGTGCATCTAGGTCTGTGTAAAAGGGACAGGGCCAACCAGGTCATAATTTCAAACGCACCAGCATTCCCTTCCAATATGGATTGCTTAACCTGGTCTCTGTAGCCTGCCAGTTCTTGTTTCACCAGGATTTGAATCTCCCTGGTACCTCTCCCTGGCTTGTTGTTATCATTCCTGCTCATCCATTTTCTAGATTACAAATTGTAAAACATTTCCTATGATTTCCCTTATTATGAATTTGCTTCCTGGACTTGGATAGCACCAACCAGTTGCTTCTGTGGGAGAGACTTCCATTTGGCCACCATCTTGCCTGCTTAGACCGTATCTCCTTAGTACTCCTGAAAATGGAATTTTCACTTGGCCGCCATCATGTCTTAATTACTAAATCTCCTCCTCAATTCATCCTGAGGAAGTAGTAGAAGACCATGTAGCTACTATTGCAGACTCCCGCCCACTTAAGCAAAATAACAAATCTCTAATACTTGGATCTTATTTATAAGTCAAGGTGGGTCAGCTTTAACTTGAAAGTGCAACTTTGTGGAGCTGAGTAGTGACCCCCAGAAAAATACCTGGCTTTATGAGCAGGCCTTCTTTTTTATACTCTTAACCTCACTCCCATCCCCTTTAAATTTTATGAAAGAAGGCATACTTTTTTGGGCAATATCCAACTGTTCCTTGAACTCAGGCCCAACTTCCCCAACTACCAAGCTGAGGTAGGGTTTATGTTACCACCCCTTGCAGGTCAGGAGCTACTGGAATATGCCATATATGGGAGAATACAACTCTTTGCTGGATAATTGAAAACATTGCTCTGGAAAGCTTTCTTCAGGGTTTTTCCTGCACCTTACTCTACTTTTCACCTTCTGTCTATCTGATCCTTCCTCTACCCCCAATCCAAAATTAAGAACCAGGACATGATGAGACTTTGCCAGCAGTGACAGTTAATTATTATCTTCAGTACCCTTGATTAAGTTTTACCTTGCAGTGAAGCTATGCCTGTGGATCAGTTTGTGGAGAGCTGAGTGACCCAGATAAGACAAAGGATGAACTGTTAACAGTGAACACTACCTTTTTCTTCCCCATCTTCCTATAGCCTATGTAAGGATTAAAGATTCTCTTTCTTCCAGATATAGGGGGGACAATGCTTACCTACTTGATTTGCTAGTAGCAGGTGAGCATTCCATCTCCAGATGTTAGAGAACCCGTGTATCTGTGGACTTTACTGGAGCTCATCCTCATGTCGTATTTCTGCTCATCAGTTAAGAGCCTCTGTCTGCATTACAGCCAACTTGGAAACTCTTCTGTGAACTTCCTTGCTAACACACAAAAGAAAAATATGAGATGTTTTGCTGTAAGGAGTCTCTCTGCTCATGGGAAAACTAGTCTTTTTCATATTTATAGGGGAAACCATGAAACCTTTGCTCCCGATCAGCACATCCTTGTTCTCAGTTGTTCTTCACGTCCGTTGGGCGGCTTTACATGCTCCTTACATTTCTTGGAAGTTAAAACAGGTGGGTTATGCTTCCTTCATTCCTTTTTACAGGGGCTGCCACCATCCTAATGCACTTGTCAGCTGCACTGACCCAGTAACCAACAGTACTACTCCCCTGGTAAATAGTCTGCATCTGGCAAAGGCGACTTTTTAAGGCATTCTTCTCCTCATTGGCTTTTTGGGCCTCTTTTGTCATTTGAGTTAATCTATTTTTTAGGGTGTTGATTTCTTCAGTCATACTGCTGACTCTCTTTTCATGATTTTCCTGC
>CM053581.1:407733845-407776416 GCA_028627135.1 Pseudochirops cupreus
TCACATTGACTAAAGATCTATCAATTTTATTTTTTTTCCATAAAACTAGCTCTTAGTTTTATTTGTTAATTCAATAGTTTTCTTAATTTCAATTTTATTAATCTCTCCTTTGGTTTTCATTATTTCTAATTTAGTATTTAGTTGGAGATTTTCAATTTGTTCTTTTTCTAGCTTTTTCAGTTGTATGCCCAGTTTATTGACCTCCATTTTCTCTATTTTATTCATGTATGCATTCAGAGATATAAAACTTCCCTTAAGAACTGCTTTTGCTGCATTCCACAAGTTTTGGTATGTTGTCTCATTATTGGCATTTTCTTGAATGAAGTTACTGATTGTTTCTATAATTTCTCATTTGACCCACTCATTCTTTAGGATTAAATTATTTAGTTTACAATTAGTTTTTAGTCTATCTTTCCATGACCCTTTATTACATATAATTTTTATTGTATCATGATCTGAGAAGGATGCACTTAATATTTCTGCCTTTCTGCACTGAATTGTGAGGTTTTTATGCCCTAGTACATGGTCAGTTTTTGTGTATGTGCCATGTACTTTTGAGAAGAAGGTATATTCCTTTTCATCCTCATTCAGTTTTCTCCAGAGGTCTATCATATCTACCCTCTCTAAAATTCTTTTTGCCTCCTTAACTTTTTCTTGTTTATTTTGAGGTTAGATTTATCAAGTTCAGAGAGGGGGAGATTGAGGTCCCCCACTAGTATAGTTTTGCTATCTGTTTCTTCCTCTAATTCCCTTAACTTGTCTAGGAATTTGGATGCTATACCGCTTGGTGAATATATGTTAAATAATGATATTGCTTCATTCTTGATGGTGCTTTTTAGCCGGATATAGTTTCCTTCCTTATCTCTTTTAATTAGATCTATTTTTGCTTTTGCTTTATTTGAGATAAGGATTGCTACTCCTGCTTTTGTTACTTTAACTGAAGCATAATATATTCTACTCCAGCCTTTTACCTTTATCCTGCACGCATCCCCCTGTTTCAGATGTGTTTCTTGTAGACAACATATTGTAGGATTATGATTTTTAATCCATTCTGCTATCCACTTCCATTATATGGGAGAGTTCATCCCATTCACATTCATAGTTATGTTTACTGTGTTTTTCCCTCCAGCCTATTCCCTCCCCTGTTTATGCTTTTATTTCTCCCTTCTCTCTTCCTCTCCTTAAGGGTTTTCCTTTTGACTGCCTCCCTCAGTATTCCCTCCCTGTGCACCTCCCTCCCTTTACCTACCCTTCCCCCATACTATTATTTCCCTCCCTTCTAAACACCTCCTCTCTCCCTTTTTCCCTCTTACCCCTCCTGTATTGTGCCTGTAGGGCACAATAGATTTTTGAGTATGTTATTCCCTCCTTGAACCCAGACCAACAAGAGTAAATTTCATACAGTGCTCCTCTCCCTCCCTCCTTTCCCTCTGCTATAATGAGTTTTTGTATCTTTTCATGTTAGAATCCTAAACTTAACTGATTATCTTAATCCCTCCTTGAAGCAAAATCAATGAGAGTAAAATCTATATAATGTTCATCTCCCTCCCTTCTTTCCCTCTACTGTAGTATGTTTTTATGCCTCTGTGTATGGTATAATTTATCCTTTTCTGTCTCCTCCTTTCCTTTTCTCCCATTACAATCCCTTTGCACCCCTTATTAAGGTTTTTTAATCATCAGATTAGTTCATTTATACCCACATCCTCTATCTATGTATGTCCCTTGTAAATGTGATAATTATATAAATCTCAGTATTGATAGGTATCAGCTTCCCATATAGGGATGTAAACAGTTTGCTCTTATTGAATCACAAGTTATGTGCGTGTGTGTGTGTGTGTGTGCATGTGCGTGCATGTGTGTGTGTATGTGTGTGTTCCTTGTTTACCTTTTTATGTCTGTCTTGAATCTTGTATTTGGAGATCAAATGGAGATCAAATTTTCCATTGACCTCTGACTTTTTTATCAGGAAAGTCTGGAAGTCTCTTATTTCATTGAATGACCATCTCCTTGCCTGAAAGATTATGCTCAGTTTTGCTGGATAGTTGATCCTTGGTTGCAATCCAAACTCTTTTGCCTTATGAAATGCCATATTCCAATCCCTCTGATCTTTTAATGTAGAAGCTGCTAGGTCCTGTATCATCCTGATTGTAGTTCCATGATATTTGAATTGTTTCTTTCTGGCTGCTTTTTACAATACTCTGTATATGTATGTAACTATATATCTCCATCTATCTGTCCTTGACCTTATAATTCTGGAATTTGGCTACTGTATTTCTTGGAGTTTTCAATTTGGGATCTCTTTCAGGAGGAGTCCAGTGAATTCTTTCGATAACTATTTTACCCTCTGATTCTAGGACCTCAGGACAGTTTTCTTTGATAATTTCTTGGTGGATGTTGTCCAGGCTGTTTTTTTCATCATGGCTTTCTGGTAGACCAGTAATTCTTAGATTATCTCTCCTGGATCTGTTCTCCAAGTCAGTTGTTTTTCCAATGAGATATTTTACATTTTCTTATATTTTTTCAGTCTTTTATATTTGTTTGACTGACTCTTGATGTGTCATAGAGTCATTAGCTTTGACTTGAGTGGTTCTGATTTTTAGTGAATTATTTTCCTTGGTTAGTTTTTAAAGCTCCTTTTTCATATGTTCAGATGTTCATTTTTAGGGAGGTATTTTCTCCAGTTAGAATTTAAACCTCTCATACCAGTTCACAAATTTTACTTTTTAAGGATTTATTTCCTTCAGTGAGATTTTTTTTTCCATTTTGGCCCATGTAATTTTAATAGAATTGGTCAATTTATCTTCTACCTCTCCAATTTGGCTTTTAAAATCTTTCTTGAGCTCTTCCAAGAATGCCTTTTTGGCTTGAGATCGGTTCATATTTCCTTCTGTGGTCTCAGGTGTGGATATAGAGTAGATGGTGTCTCCTGAAAGTAATTCTTCTCTTTCACAATAATAGGATTCAGTCATCTTTGGTTGCTTCTGGCCCATTGTGATCACCTATTTCCTGACTTTTAAAGTGAATTTCTGCTTCTGGGGTACAGAGGGCTCTGACCTATGCTTCTCAAGCTGGGAGCTAAGGGCCTGGTTGTTGACTTTGTGTTCTTTAGCCCTTGGGTGTCTAGACTAAGGCCAAGGATAAGACTCTCAGTGTTTTCCCTGGGTTACCCTGAGGCTGACGGAGTAAGGTGTGGGGGAGGGGTGGTCTGGCCACTTCAGGTTTCTGCCACTGGAGTACAGCTCACGCAGGCTTAGCAGCTGGTGGCCCGCCATGCTAGTGTCTGCAGATTTCATTGATTGTGCTAAGGCACACCTGGGCTTCTGGTAGTGCTTGCTGGCTCTATCCCCTGGGCTTTGGGATCTCCTGCTGTTCTGCTGAGATAGGGTTTGTTGGGACGCCTCCCACCCTTCACTTTGGGCTCGGCACAGCTTCAGTCACACCCTTCCTCTAGGACTCCCAAGCCTGCTGCTGCTTCCACTATTTCAGGATTTTACACTGGGGCAATAATCTCTGGGTTTTCAGGGTCAGGGAGGGGGATTACAGCAGCTAGAATGTACTTTGCCATCTTGACTCCCAGAAGTTCCAGTAAGTGATTTTTAAACATCCAGGCTATGGGCTGATAGCCCTAGGAGAAGCTGCTGTCATTGCTGAGCAACCCTGTGCTTTCTCTTACCCAGCTCCAACTGATCCTCCATCTCGTGATGAGAGACGGCTGCGAAGTTGGGGCTTGCCATTGCTCTGCTGTGGTCTGGTCTCAGGTCTGTGCTGGTGCAGCCTGTAGGCTCCACACTCCCCCTGCCCAGTCCTATGTGCACACTTTCCTGGATTGGGAATCTGCTGTCTCCCAATGGATTCTGTCACTCTAAAATCCATTCAGATTCACTTTTTAGAGGTTACTGATGGAATTCATGGAGGACTTCAGATGAATTCCTGCTTTCAGTCCACCATCTCAGCTCCACCCCTTCGGCTCTGCCCCTTCCTGGTTCCCTTTTATCTGATGGACTGATCCTTCTCAATTTCCCTTGCTGGATACTTGTCTACATCATGCCCTCTAACTGTAGGTGTCCCTAAGGGTTCCATTCTTGGTCCTCTTTTCTTCTCCCTTTAAACTACTTCACTTGGTGATTTCATCACCTCTCCTTGATTTAGTTATGATCTTTATGTCAATGATTCTCAGATCTACTTATCCAGCCCTAACTTCTCTGCTGATCTCCAGTCTTGCCTCTCCAGGACCTTTCAGACATCTGAAGCTGGATGTCTAGTAGACATCTTAAACTCAACACGTCCAAAACAATTCATTATCTTTCTCCCTAAGCCCTTCCTGCTGTCCTCCCTTCCCTTTTACTATAGAGGACAACACCATTCTCCCAGTCCCTCAGGTCCCTACCTGGGAGTTGTCCTGGATTCCTCATTATTTCTCGCCTTCCTTGTCTAAGCTGTTGCCAGGGCCTGCTGATTTTAACTCTGTAACATCTCTTGAATATGCCCCCTTCTCTCCTCTGACACTGCATCTACCCTGCTGCAGGCCCTTATCACTTGAACTACTGCTGCAGGATCCTTTGATGGGTCTGCCTGCATCAGATCTCTCCCCACTCCAGTTTATCCTCCATTCAACCACTAAAGTGACTTTCTGAAATTGCAAGTCTGATCACGTCACTCTCTACTCATTAAACTGCAGTGGCTTCCTGGTGCCTCCATGACCAAGTATAAAATGCTTCATTTGGCATTCAAAGTCCTTCATCACCTGCCTCCTCATACTTTTCTAATCTTCTTACACCTTACTCCTCAATACATACTCCAGTTCAGTGATTCTGACCTGACTGTTCTGTGAACAAAACACTCCCCCTCTTGGCCCCAGGCATTCTCTCTGGTTGTCATCTGTGCCTGGAATGCCCTTCTTCCTCATCATGACCACTGATTTCCTTTAAGTCCCACTAAAATCCCACCTTCTACAGAAAACCTTCCCCAACCCCTCTTAATTCCAATGCTTTTCCTTTGTTTCCTATTTTTTCTGTATATAGTTTAATTTGTATATATTTATTTGCATGTTGCCTCTCTCATAACTTATAAGCTCTTTGAGGACAGAAAATGTCTTTTGCTTCTTTTTATATCCTCATTGCTTAGCATAGTGCCTGGGAAGTAGGCACTTAACAAATATTTATTGAATTAAATTGAACTTTTCACCCCAAATCCAAAAGTCAGAGTGTGTTACTTATTCCTTAGAGAATTACTGTACTACCCTATCCTGCAGTATAGCCTGTCCTGTCTTGTATTATTTTATGCTGCATTATATTAATACTCTACTGTGTCATACATATATTTATATTCTCTTCTATACCCTATATTACCAGGATTGCTTGGCTATGCCAGTAATGCTCTGAACATAGTTTGAGGAGCCCTGGGCATCTCTGAGACCTTTTTAGGAGCGCTGTAAGTCCCATTTTCAGAATAATACTAAGAAATTTTAATTTCTAACATAGTAAATCTTAATAGATATAACCCACACCGACAAAATAATCATTCATTCGTCTATGAGAAACAGACCCTACTTTGACTCTATGGTCAATTATTTCTGAACCTCACCAACTGGACTCTAATACTAGAATTGGCTACTTATTTGGGCAAACTTGGAGTTGCCTATGTTGATCCATAGACCACTCTAGAGCCTGTAAAGAAAGGCTGGGTAAATGGGTAGCTGATCTTCACCAAAGAACCCACTGCAACTTGGAGACCCAGTCCAGCTTTGTATGAAGAACTTTGGCTCCACTGTGCCCTCTAAGAATTGATTGGGGAGGCTAGGTGGTACAGTGAATAGAGCACCAGCCCTGGAGTCAGGAGGACCTGAGTTTGAGTCTGGCCTCAGACACTTAACATTTACTAGCCATGCGACCTTGGGCAAGTCACTTAACCCCAATTGCCCTGCCTTCCCCCCCCCTACAAAAAGCGAAAAAAAAAAAAAAAGCATTGATCACACTCTTAGTGGACCTTTTCACATCACCCAAGTGGATAACCCAGTGGCCTTCTACTCCTACCTCCCTAAAAATCAAGACTCTTCTCTCCAGGCCAGTCTAGACCCCATCTCTACTTTTGGAGGGGCGAGAATATGTTATCCTTGACTCTTACTGACAGTTGGGTACCTCTGCTATCTAGTCGATTGGGGGCAGGACCAGCTGAACCAAGTAACGGATTTGAAACCTCTGTACCTACCAGTAGTAAAAAAGTTTTCAGCAGCAGCGCCAACAGAAGCCAGTAGAGAAGCCTGGCGGGCTTCCCAGGCGTAGCGGGGCTTGTAGTCCTGTAGCTGCATCCACTTATAACCTGTCTAAGAAAACTATTTTCAAGCCTCATAGAATCAGTGTTTGCATATGAATGATTTATATACTAATTAAACTATTCCTTTGTAATCATTAAAATGGTTTTAGAAGAACTTTTACTGGACTACATTTTTTTTCCGTTGGTTTTTATTACTGTATGCTTTAGAAAGTAATGCAGTTATTTTTCTTTTAAGACATTTTGTAATTCAAGCATTTCTGTAGCTCAGGCTGAATGACATTTCCAACACTTACCTCTTAGGGTAGTAATCTGTAGTTAGGGCTTGCTCAAGTTCATCCCACTGGGCTTTAGTTTTTTCATCTGCAAAATGGACATAATAATGACGTGTATATCGTACTGCCTGGGATTGTTGTAAAGGATGGCTTTGTAAATTCAACATAACTGCTGGATCTGAGTGGTTCAGTCAGCAAATTAGTATATTGTGCCTGCCTTGACATTATTCATCTTTTTAAGAGTACTGTGTATATCATAGATAATTTTTTAGAGACATTCATTAGCTATGGCAAATGAAGGCCAAGCATAAATCGTGCTTAGCATTTTGGCAGGTCACCACATGACTTTTTAAATTCCCTGGAGCATTACTGTAAATAATTATCTCCCCTAATATATTTAAGAATTCAATTTATGTTTCATCTTTTGTCCAGCAAGTGTCTTGATGCCTTCTGAGGTTGGCTAATTCTAATTAGCAGATTCTGTGATAGTAAGCTATAGCAGATAGAGATAGAAAGATCAGGTTTTAGGAGGCCCTGCCAAGTGAAGTCACATTAGAAATAAAGATAATGTATGTTTGAAATGCTCCTGTAGATGGAGAAGTGTGCCCCTTGGTTTACAGAAATTAGATTCACATGGATATTTTCAGGAACAAATCTGTTGCGCAGAGAGAGGGAGTATACAGAAGAGAAAAGGGGTGAGTTTTAAGTTTGCTGACACTTAAAATTCCTAGGCGGAGAAGTTGGGAGCTGAAAGGGCAACATTGTTAAGAACTTGTTGATACTAACTCAGGTGGAGGAAAGGTACCAGAACTGGGTCCCTTTCACAAACTAGCTCCCCCCAGGGTTTCATGCTTAGAATGAGGGCCTCCGTCTTCTTTAAGTCTCACTCTTTCCCATAATAGTCTGCGTGTCCATATTGCTTAAAGCCCTTTCCCCACAACAGCCTTGTGACATAGTTGACCCCTTTGAACTTTAAGGAGCATGAATTGTTTGTCAAAGTCAGGAGGCTTGAGAAACGCAGTTCAGGTATAAGGGGCCCTGACCAAGTAAATTCCAATTACACATTAAGTAAAGCACACGACAACACACAGAAATACAACCCTTTTTTGGCAGTACTTTTAAACACAAAGCAAAGCAACACATGTAGCGTGATCTGCTCATTGGAAAGGGTTAAATATTTTGATTTGTCACTTTTCAGTAGTGGCTTTAGGAATCCATAACTCAGTTCTGACATTTCTTTGTGGTTTCCTGTGGGCAAGGTACTGTTCTCAGCAGTGGGCTTCTGGATGTCTTCTGTCCGTTTAGTTCTTGCATGGAGCAGAACAGAGAAGATGGCTCCGGAGAGCTGGGAGAGGCTAAAAGAAGAGAAGGCCAGCACAGTCAGGAGGCGGGGAGCAGAAATGTGAATGGCAGCCTTTTCTGTAGTTAGACATGGGCACACTCTGATCCCCCCAAACAAAAACACTTTGTAGTAATCAGAGGTGGGGCCTTCATGGGGAGCCTGGTGGGACCAGGCCACAGCCTCTCGTCCTATATTGTTGCTTCCTTTTTAGGAACACTAGTTATGTGGCAGGCAGCATCCCTTCGACTTTTCCTTTCTCCTCCCTCAGTTCAGTTAGTTCTACATTATACAAAGCCTCTAACCTTTTCTTCACTCCCATTCTCCTTCCAAGAACATCTTCGCACTCTTCCTCTCTTTGGGGCATCATGGTGGATTAATTTGAATAGTGTTAGTGTTACACATACATGAACTACATCTGTGATTTCAGTAGTCCAGTACTTTCAGATGACAGAGAAGCAAACTCCTTCTACCAGTGGAGGTTGTCATCTTCTCTACAGTCTAGATATTAGGGGAGGTTGACTAAAATAATGAGAGATGATGGGACTTGAACTCTCTTCTTCGCAGCTCCACGGTCCACTCTCTATCCATTATGCTGTCTTGCTTCTCTGATACATATATAGCAAGTATAACAGAAGGACTGGCCATTGAGAGCCCAGGGCTTCAGAGTCACCCATGTGTGTGATTGGTGAGCCTCATTCTGGAAGCTTAGAGTCACATGGAATGGAAGAACCCAGCTGTACTTGAGAGCATGTGCAGGTTTTCTGTGTCTGCTTGCTGCCGAGCAAAGACAAGATCTTTTGATTGGCTGCTGATCTGGAACTTAAGTGGACCTGCATAGACCACCTCCTGACTAGTCTGGTGTCTGTCTCCTGGTGATGGTAGAGGCAAGCACTGCCTTAAACCTCTGGGTGGAGTCTGGAGTGAACATTATTTAAAGTAGCAGATCCCAGCTATTTCAGCTACAATGTGATTTCCGTAGGCTTTGATAGGCTGGCCAAATTGTAAAACTTTCTACCATTTATAACATTGTTTCTCTAGAGAAGTGAATTTTGAATTCCATACAACCATATTACAAGCAAACATCAATAAAACCAGTTTAGGCCACCTATGTACTGGAATGACTTAGGTTTATATAGCGCTTTGAAGTTGTTTACAAAGTGCTTTCCTCATAATACGATTACAGAATATTTATCAATCATCTTTTTTTCCCCTTGCATCGCTAAAATTTCTCCCAGTATATGGGAACCATCCTGTATAACAAATAATAAATACTTTTAAAGAAGAAAGGAAACAGCTAAGCCAAACAATTCATTGAAATAGTTAGGAAATACATGCAATATACTATAACCATGGATTTCCCACCTCTGGGAAAGAGTGGGGTAGGGCAGCTCACCTCTTCTTTGGGGCTCAACTTGTTCTTTGAAATTGTGCGACATTTTCCTTAGATTGTTTTATAATTGTTCTTTCCATTTACATTATTGTAGTCATTGTTCATGTTGCTTTCTTGGTTCTGCTGACTTCACTCTGCATCCGATTATGTGATCTTACATCTCGTCTGGCTTCTCTGTACTCATCATATTCATTGTTTCTCACAGCATAGTGATATCCCCATTACATTTATGTACTCTAACATGTATAGCCTTTCTCCTATCAATGGACATCTAGGTTGTTTCTAACTCTTTGCTGCTACATGCAGTGCTGTACCTATGGAGACTCTTATCAGTGACTTCTTTGGGCTACAAGCTTAGTCATGGTCTCTCTGGATCAAAGGGTATAGATATTTAAGTCGTTTTATTTGTACCATTCTGAATTGCTTTCCAAAAAGATTGTGTTGATTCACAGCACCACCTGCAAGGCACTACTTTGCCTCAACTCCTCTCATGTTGACTGTTGCCATTCTTTGTATGATGGATATTAAGCTTTTTGGGATGTGTTATGGACCACTTTTGGCAGTTTGAGGAAGCCTCTGGGCCCCTTCCAAGAATGTTTTTACATACATAAAATGCATAGATTTACAAAGGAAACCCATCATATTTAAATACAGTCATCAAAATAAATTTTTAATAGTTTATAGACCCCAGGTTAAGAACTTCTTCCCAATAGGGTAGGCAGAGTGAATGACTATTCTAATGTTACAGATCAGGAAACTGAGACTGAGGTCAAATAGTTTTTTCAGGGTCACACAGGCAATTCTTGTCACAGTTGGGATTTAGACTGTGTTCTGATTACGTCTCAGTCTTTACATTATGCCACTTTTTTTCTTTGTACACTAATCTCTGTTGAACGAAATCCCTATTGAAGGAGTTTTAGTTACTTTGAAATATCAGAGGACTTCTTTATAAGATAGTACTCCTGTGATAATGGACTCATTCAACTGGCATTGCCAAGCACTTTGCTAGATTCTGTAGATTCAAACAATTCCTGCCCTCAGACAGCTTACACATGGGAAATGATATGAATACAGATAAATTAATACAAAAAACGTGTCATAATTTCAAGATACAGGAGTACCAACAACAGGGGGACGGGTATCAGAACACAAGATATCCTCTTCTACCTCCAGCCCCTCCAAAAAACAGAATAAGAAAAATATTAAATACAAGTGTAACATTATTATGTTATGTTACATTGTTTTTATAGTTCTGAAGTACAGTTTCTGTTTAATGGGTACTTGTCACTACAGAGGGAAAATTTGCCTGGCATTTATGAACATTTGAGTCATCTCTTAGTCTGCTGGAGATTAGAACTGTATGACTTTTATGGTATCAGCCATAGTGGTTATAGAGAAACACTGGTTTCGCAAGGATGGCAACTCAGCTCTGTACTTCATAAAGTTGTAATTGTTTTCTTTTCATTGCCCTTCCACCTCAAACCTCCAGACCATTTTATTGAACTAGCAAGGGTCACATTTCTCATAAAAAATGTTATTTTAGAAAAGCTTTATCTACATCTTCTTAAATATGACTACATCTAAAAGAACAAAGCTCTTTTGACTTTTCCTTTTAAAAAGTAGTTCACAAATCAAAATTGATGATGTAAATTTAGTTGAAACTTCTAATTTCAAAACAACTTTGAATTGAAAATCACATCTAAATTTTCATCGTAGAATTCACTAAATATTTATGTGCCTACTATGTGAAAAGCAAATTTCTGACTGAAATTTAAAAACTCGTGTTGGGAATGGTGTTAGGATGGTACACATACTGTGGATTGCTTGCAGAAAAAATAAAGAGGCTTGATCAAATTCTTAAAATAGTTATGGGGCACTTTTATTTGCAGCAGAGGCTGTAAAATTGTTTAGATTTGTCAGTTGTTACTGTTGGTGATGAGTTCTGGCAGCTGGGCAAAAAGAATTTATTACATCCCAGCTGAGTGGGGGGAATATTATGTCTGTTTCACTTAACCCAGCTAGTACCTCATTCTCTCTTTATTCTGGTTCCAACAGGCTGCCCATGAAGGCCACTGTTTGATTGCTACAAAGTCTTTGTTTTTGTTTTGGGAGGATAGAATTAAATGTAAACACCTGTTGCCTCTTAACTCAGAGCATGCCTATATTTAACTAGAGAAAATTCTGTCATTCACCTTGCTCCTCTCTCCACATAATTCTTTGTTATTGGTAATAAAAGTATTATTATCCCCGTTTTACAGATGAAGAAATTGAGACTTAAAGAGGTTAAGTGATTTGTCACACGTCTAGTATATAGAGGACCTGGACCTGGATCCCAGGCTTCCTGACCCCTGATGTAGTGCATGTTGCTTATCATAGTAAATTAGTCTTAGATTTGTATGCTATTTACAAACCACCTTGGCATGGCATAGGTGATTGCATTGGTGCAAATCCAGGCTTGCTTTTACTTGTAACCTCACTCATAAAAAATCCAAGCATGACCTAGTGGGCTGTTAGCACCATAGATACGTCTTAAATCTTGATGGGCTCACACAGCAGCAGCTGCCCTTATATGGCATGTGCAGAATCCATTGGTACTGAAAAGTAGGTGCAAGAAGGTATTTGCCCCTTTGTAAATGAACAGGGGCCTGCACCAAGAGTATAAGGCAATTGAGAGCCATGTCTGTATTAGCCGCCATTGGAGGAAGACTTAGCAGGACATCTTAAAGTCAGTTGTATTTATTGAATAGTTATAGATTTTAAGTTTGTCCTTTAATAGTCAATAAACATTTATTGAGCACCTACTAATGTGCCAGAAAGTGTACTGAGCTATGGGGATACAAAGAAAGGCAAAAGGTAATTCCTGTCTTAAAAGAGCTTACGGTCTATTGGGGGAGACAACACATAAAAAGAAGCTGAAAAGGTTGGGCAAAAGGTACCCAGTATGGGAGGCATGTTGATGTCCCAGGAGTGGACAGTGATGGAGCCACCAGGTAGGGATTAAGAATGTAAATGAGTTAAATGTTTTATATTTCTCGCCTTTCAAAGGTTCAGTGTACAATGCCTGGCTCATGGTGTAGCATTTCATAAATATGTTCTCTGTCCGTGTCTCTCCTGCCTCCACAATACCCATTCTTCTCCCTCCCTGTCCCTTTTCTCCTGGGGCTTACATTCCATTATAAAAGATGTGACAGGTGCCTCAAGTAGTGCAGTCTGGCTGCTGCACATGGTTGCTTCGTGGGGAATAGAGAAAGAGATATTTGATCTGTAAAAGATATGAGGTACAGTTTTGTCACAATATATTATCTCAGCTTTGAAAATTAAAAATGTTTGGCACATAGTAGGCAATTAATAAGTGCCAGCAGTCTAAGGGCTGTTTTGTTGTCTATCCTTTGTTCTCAAAGAGGACCATGACATCAGGGAGGTAATGTCATGACATGCAAGTGAATTGGATATAAGTGAGGCAGGGCTGTGCAGTCACCAGCCTCACTTGCTCTTCCAGAGCCATGTGGGTCCAGTGGTGAGATATAGATCAGGATGGCTAGAGATGACCCAGGATATCGTGGGAAGACTAAAGGCTAAAGTCCTTTATTTTATCCTTGTGATTTTTATTTCTAAAGGGATCATTTCCTTTTTCCATTTGTGTTATTTACTAACATCAATGTAACAGTCATTTTGAAACTTGTCTTTGGAGCAAATTTTGAACTCCCTTTTTCCTCCTGTATCTTTCATCTAGAGTCTTTTTTTCTCCCCTGTACTTTTCAACTCCTACCATGAAAAGCTCATCATTTGGGAAAATCCAGTCACATTTCAAAAGTTGGATCTTAGCACTACATGTTCATGCCAAATCCAAATCTTCCCCTCCCTGAATATTTTAGTAAAAGTAAAAATAGTGACCTTTTAGGATAGTTTTCAGTGGAACCTGTTTATGTACCAGTTCTTAGGTGAAACTGCTTAGTAGAAGCCAACTACTATGAAGCACCTCAGAGCAAAGCTTGGAAAAATCAGTTGGAAGAGAGAATCGATGATAGTTGACAGATGAGATGATTGGGAGGGGAGGTGAAGGGGGCACCTTTTTCTGAGGTGGGACAGGCACAGACAAGCAGCTGCTTTTTAGTAGACACATCCCTGGCAGGTGAGCTAGGTTCCGAGGCCCTTTGTTTTGGCTTAAAGTCCTCTGCTCATGGTGGACACAGTTTTAGAGAAGACCTCAGTGCTGGGAGGCTGTGTCTTTGAGCATAAGCTCGAGCAGTTCCTTCCAAAGCTAGAAAAGCTTGAGTTTGGACTTTGTGATGGGTTGACTGCATGTCTACTGTAACTGGATTGAGCCTGCCATGTTCACAGAAGCCCAATCTCAGGTCAGCGTCAGGCTCATAACATTTTTCAGCCAAAGCAACATTTGAACATTGTTCCCAGTTGTGGAGGAATTATCTTCAGCCACAGAATTTTGTGGCTGAACTCATCCTTAGTCTATGATGTGCCACTGACCCCATCTTTTTTTTTTTTGGAGGGGTAAGTGCAGGGCAATTGGGGTTAAGTGACTTGCTCAAGGTCACACGGCTAGTATTAAGTGTCTCCGGTTGGATTTGAACTCAGGTCCTCCTGACTCCAGGGTGCTCTCATCACTGCACCACCTAGCTGCCCCTGACTCCATCTTTATAAATGAAGATCTAAATACTTCTTTGACATCAACATTGTACTTGTCATTGCTCTCTCCCATGGGTGTCATGTAACTTGTTGGTTTTTGATTTATTATTTCAGCTAGAAGATTTTTAAAACATTTCAGATAGACCCAAGTTGAATGTATTATAATTTTATGTGCTTTGTCATGAAGACACCTCCTCTGATTTAGCCACAGGTTCTTGAAGTTTAGATGACTTGGCGCTGCTCTTCATCCTGCTGGTATCATGCAGAAAAGTGTTTTGTGAACCTTACTTCGCTTCAGAATTGGTGACTCAGCCAACCTATTGTTCACCTGTTTTCTAGAGCTTTCTTTCTCTGGGCCTTTGAAAGGGCTGAACCAATGGTCTTTCTTTAGTGTGCAAGTTTAGTGCATCGAATATGACTCACAGTGAACTGAAAGCCATCAGTTTTTTGTTGATTATTGTGCGTCTATCAATATGGCCTCTCACGGCCTAAAAGAGGCAGAATTCTTTCTAGTATGGAATGTGACTTTACAATTATTCATATGCTTGACTTCATGGCATCTCTTTGGTGGAAGGAGGGCTGGTTTGAGGGGACTAGAGGAAGGCCCACTGGCCCTATGGTACAGTTATGGGGAAGGTGGGCTGTGTTTCCTTTTGGAATGAATGAGATCACAGATTGATCAAGATGTCAAAGTTCTAGGAATGGGGTTCTAGGTAGGATTGTTTTTTCCTGGAGTCATTATTCAGGAAAAGGAAAAATATTGTACTTTAGATCACAATACAATGTGGAACATAAAGATCTTTATCTGAGTGCTATATATGGATGGAATGTCCTTTTAAAAGATGACCAGTATTTATAGAAGCGATACATTAGAGACTGAGTCCTTTCACTCAGGTGTTCTACTAATATGTGCAGACTATTTTCATTAGCCAAATTTTTTTTAACAAAAGATACCAAACATTAGTGGAGGCAAACATCTTTTAAAAGGGCTAATAATGCCTTTACTTCTGCAACAAACTTTTGTTCATATAGTCGAGACACCAGTGAAGATGCCGGTATGAGGACCCCTATGCTGAAGGAAGGTATACTCTGAGATTGCCAGATGTATATTTATATTGGACCCAGAGTGCTTTGGGAAGGCTGTAAATGTTTTGTTGAATTTTTAAAAGAAAGAATACAGACACAAACATCTGCACAATAACTCTCCTTGCAAGTTTGGCCAAGGCCGCGGTCTTCCATGAGGTAGCTGTGCTTGGCCCTAGAAACCAACGTGCTTTCTCTCATATTGCCCTGGATCTGCATTCTAGGCAGGTGGTTGTGATTTCATTAATATTGCCATCCATCAAAAAGAACCAGGTGTTTCTTCTTTTATTTTGGAAATTCTATTCCACAAACATAAAAGTCTCAAAAGAAACAAATAACCTCTTGACCAGATTGTCAGTTCTCCTTTTGTGTTCATTTTCAGCCTCCAGATGACTAGCCCTTGTCTGTTGTTCTAAAAGCCACACGGTACTTGATTTAAAAAATTTGGAAAAATGGGGGTTTAGGCCTCTTTAGTTCGCCCTAAAGCAGAATGACTTAACCTTTTATCCCTTCTTTGGGTGGGGGAAACCTGTGGATCCCTTCTCAGAACCATGTTTACAAATGCGTAGAATAAGAAAGAGTAAGTAAGAAAAGCAATCGTATTGGAAAGCAGTGGTCCCAATATTTTTTGAAGTTTATGGGCCCCAGGTTAAGCACCCCTGCTCCAAAAAAACCTGCAGGAGAGCCTTTTACTGGTTTGAGATGAAAGGTATTCCTCAGGATGCTGCCTGTCCTCTCTTTGCTGGTGCTCAGGATTGGGCGGCAGTGAACCTGCTACGGCTCTTTTCCTTCCCTGTAGCTTGTCTGTTAGCTCAGGGAGGTGGGGGGGTTCAGTAACAGGGGTAGCAGTGAAATGTCTGATTGGCTGCTGTTCTAGCAGCTCACCTGGCAAACGGGGACCCGTCTGTTTTTCTGGTTTAGCGTTACTCACACCAGAAATAGCTACCTCTGCCCTGGAAGGGCCATAGTTTTCTGAGTCAGTATAGGTGGGTCAACAAAGGTACTTAGTCAAAATAAAAATCCTTCTTTTTATTTCTTAGCCTCCAACTCAGTCTCAGTTGCAAAGGTAGCATTAGAGGGATCGGATTTGCCAGTTGTGGTCCTTTCCAATATAAAAACACAAACTACTATTGATATAATCCCATTACTTGCTGTTGAATTTAAAATCACTGGACTCATAGTAGGATTCTGGCTTTAATCCTGTAAAAGATCAGACTAGCCTCTGGGTTTCTCCATCTTGAGCCTAAATCCCTCTTTAATCTTCTTAATTATGCCAGACCATTTTCCTAAGGACTAGGGTAAACCACATTATACCTTCATGCTTACTTTTTTTTCCTCAGACAAGGATTCATCCCTTTGCTTTTTGGGAATGATTTATGGGCTCAGCAGGCAGATGTGTTCACTAGTTCAACATTGTCATTGGGTGCCAGAAAGCTAGGGTTCCTTCTTTGCATTCAGAAGCTAATAAGTAAGTAAGGATGCCAGTAGACTTGTCATCTCTCTTACAGTGTAGTCCTCATCAATTAATGGCTCAGTGCCTAAGATTAAGAACTCAGAGTCATAGGAGGAGATCTTTATATCAGGATAGAATCTCCTAAGAGAAAAACTGTTCTTTGTTATGAAGTAGTAGAGTCAGAAGAGGCCTGACTTTAACGTTCATACTAGCTAGCAACTTGACCATGGGCAAAGAAATGCGATTGTAATGAAATATAGTAATAAAGAGATTCAAGAAAGTTCATGGATGCTAAGTTAAGAGCCCCGGTTCTCTAGAGTGTAAAGGCAAGGTCAGAGGGAACACTGGAAAGTAGGTTAAATAATGCCCTTGACCTTAGAACTATATTGTGAGCCTCAGGTTAGGACAGTGTTTATTTACTCTTGAGCAAGGGTGGGGACCATACGGGGCTCTCTAGGTCCTCAAGTGGGGCCCTTTGACTGAATCTGAACTTCACAGAACAAATGCTTTATTTTGTTTTATGAAGTTTGGATTCTGGGGATTTGTTCTTTGAATTTTAGATTCAGTCAGAGGGCTGCACTTAAGGACCTAGAGGCCCATATGTGGTTCCCCATCCTTGCAGTTGGGGCTTATCATCATTGTGTTTCAGAATCTCTAGACCTTATCCTTTAGATAGTGAAGGACAATTTCCTTACTGAACAATATATTCTCCACCTTCTGGTAATAGAATCCAGCTGGTTTCCTCCTCTGTGAAACTTTCTGTAAGGGATGTAATGGTAATTAATTTAAATTTGAAGACCCCTTTTTGTTATGTCAAGTAAGCAGGTACTTAGCCCTTAGTAACTAATCAAACCTCTGTGAAAGAAATAGAAGGTGTGAACTCCGTCTCCTGTTCCTGACACAATAGGAAGGGGTTGGCTGAAACAGGAAGCCTGTGTGTGTGTGTGTGTGTGTGTGTGTGTGTGTGTGTGTGTGTTAGAAAAGCTCCGGAGAGGCACATCCAGATTTTTCTCCTGACGAGATCCTGGTGGAAGAAACTGTTCTGCTGGAGAGAGAGAGACAAGTTCTCTCAGTGAGCATCTGGAAGCTGACTGAGAACTGAGAGAGGATTTTCTCGAGACCAGAATCTGGTGAAGGCTGAAATGGCTGCTGCCACCTGGAAGGCTGAGGTTTCTTCTGGGTCCTAGGGCCAGCCAAACTGCGGGAAGACTGAGGAAGCAAGACCCGGGTGCTGAGACTTTGTTTGTGGCTTAGTTGATCCTTGAATTCCCGGGAACAAAAATTGTGAAGGTTTTGAGATGTACTGGACCCTGTGAACTTTAGTATGCAGCAGGAACTGCCCAGAGAACTGGAGAAGGACCTGGGAGCTGTCTGCCTCTGAGTCCAGATGACTGTTCGGTGGATTCAGCTAGGAGCTGGGACCATGGAAGAGGATCCAGAGAATCTGAGAAACCACCCCGAGTCAAGATGAAGAAAAGCTCTCTCCTTGGATATTGAATGCTGTGATGATAACATGGTTTACTAGTGACCTAGTGGTGGGGGGTTTGTGTATTTTCTAATGATTGTACTTAGTGATAAATGATACTTAGTAATTGTGAATCTGAATAAGTGACTGAGTTAACTGGTGGAGGGTTTGTGTTTTTTCTAATGATTGTATTTAGTGATTAGCGACAATCAGTACCTGATTGCTAAATAAGTGACTGATTAAGTTAACCTAGTTGCCCCATGAGTGGAAGACTGACTTGAATTCTGAGATGATTGAATGACCAAGTAAGGAAGCAAAGCTCCTTAGGGATACCGGATGATTGTTCTTTTGTCCTTTGTTCTAAATACTTTGACCACTTTGGTGAAAACTATGTGGCCATTTTAATGACAAGCTGTTGTGAACACTGTATTGTGATTTTCTGTGATAAGATTTAATGTTGTGAATACTGTATCTTGATTTGTTGTGAATGTTTTCTTTTGATTTGTTCTTGAATAAATAGAGTATTCACTATACTGTATAATGAGAACCTTAAAAGCTGTTCACAGTAGCATTCTTTTGGGAAGCTGCTCGTGCATGGCATTACACTGGGATAAATTAGTCAGTTAGTAATCAATTATTAAGGACCTAGTATGTGCCAGGCACTGTGCTACATGCTAGGGATTCAAAAAGAGACAACAGATATAGGCCCTGCCTTCTGGGAGCTCACAATAAAATAATAAAACATTTTAATATAGGATCAAAAGGTTTTCATCTGACAGGGACCCTCAGTGTCAGTCTCTTATCTTAAGATAAAAACACAAAGGTGAGGTCCATGAGATTGTTTCCAAGGATATGCCTGTAGTAAGTAGAAGAGCTATGATTTAAGTCTGCTCACTTTCTACTGTGCTTTGATGCTTTTGCCTCATTTGTCCTGGGACCTCTGAAGCTGTGCCAAGTATAGTTGGTTTTACTCTGAACCTGTAGTGACCTCACTCTACTAACTCTTCCAATCTAGTTTCTTTGAGAAGCTTGCCACAATGACCCAGTTCTGTCTAGAAATACCTACATTTCTTTCTCTTACTTCCATTCTGTGCCTCTCCAAAATTTTTCCAGTTGTGTAATAATTTTGGTTTTTTTGTACAAACATTCAAGAAGCCTTTAGAATTGACTTACTTGTCAAAGAATCATGGACATCAAAGAAGAAAGAGGCAATATCACTGTAATATCACTAGATGAAGGCTGAATTCTCCTTTCAGAGAGTGTTACTGATCCCTTACGTTCCAGCAAGCTGCATTTTTGGCCAAGTAAAATGCTTACAGGCAAAGAAAATCATTGATTAGGTGCTTACTTTATGCAAAGGTACTAGATTTACATGCAAATTTCCTTATGGTTAATACTATTTATGGTACATATTATGGCAGTAATAATAAAAAGCCCTCCCCCAGAAATTGATGACAGAAAGATTAAATGGTTTTTTTCTCAACTTGTGTTACTCTGAAAAATAAAAGGACTTATTGCCAGCATTTGCCAGCCCAGTTATGGAAGTTTCAGGGTTAAGGAAATGACATTCTGGTTGATGCAGTGATTGTGTGGCACAGATCTTGCCAATAGTGAGAAAAGGGGGGAATTTTGATTTCTAATCCTCTTTGGATGAAGCTCCATATCAGAGCAGCACAGAAACATTCAGTGAAGCAGATCCTTTATCATAAAAGGGATTTTAATTAAAAATGTCCTCACATCATGAACAGAGTAAGCTGCAACCAGCCATCCAACACCGTATTGGGCATTTATCTCCTTCAAACCACATTACCAGTAATTACAGCATTAAATCAAAGTCAGAGAAGATTACAGGCCTCAAGCAGGTATGCACCAGTGCCAGAACAGGGGGTGCCACCCTGCTGCATCAATGCTAGTGAACCCTAGGGAGGATGAAAAGTCAGATGAGGTGGTGGCCAAATGACTGTCAGCACATCTCTATGGCAAGAGCCTGGGCAACATCATCCAAGAAGAGGGATGCAAGGCAGCTAGCCTTTGGGTGGCTGCTTCCTTTATTTTGTGCTTATCTTGTATTCTTTTCTTCTTCCACTAGTTGAAAAGAGAGAACATGTTACTGGCATTTTATTTTCTGCTACTGTATATCTGTTTTCAAGGATATATAACCCATTCTCTCTGTGTCTCTGTGTTTCTTGTCCTTATCAATTTGTGATCCTCCTACTCTCTAATTTGAGATTTCTTCATTTAGTAGGATGCTTTTGTTATATTCCATTAGGATTATAACTGGAAGAGAAATGATCTAATCTAATCTCCTCATGTTACAGACAAGGCAGTACAAGTCTAAAGAAGGAAACTTGGCCAAGTCCATGTAAGTAATAATGGTAGACATGAGGGATCCCTTGCCCTATGATTAGAACCCAGATCTTCTGACTTCCAAGTCCAATGTGTTTTCCTCTAGTACCACACAACTTCTTCCAGTGACTTTTTCACTGGTAGTAGCTGGAGTCACCATTCTTCTGCTGGCATGCCCCAATAGAGCATCTTTCTGTTGCTTTTGTCTTTTCCTTTTCAGCACAAGTGGCAACAGTGCTTTTTCCCATTTTAATTAATATTCTTCAATTCCCCCTGGTGAAGCTCTGACCTTTTCCCTGGTTTCTCTGAATCTCCTAAACCAAAACAAATCAACCCAACAAGAACTGCTGAGACTGAGGAAAGGGCCTCTCACAAAGTCTTTCACTCATAGCTAGTTCTTACCTCTGCATCCTTAATTCTTTTCACTAAGATGTTCAACTGCCTCTGTATAGTTTTATAAGGGCAGCTTGACATTTTCTCATACTCTTTACTGTGTGTCGCTTCCACTTCTCATCTCAATGGTAAAGTGCTATGCAGATGTTTATTAGATTGAGCTTTATTCCACTGGACATCAATGAACTTTGACCCTGTGTGGTCTGGATCTCAGTTGATTGCAAATCTCATCTCAAAGAAACCTAGTGAGTCAATATGTCTACTACAGTCAATTAAATGTCTACTGTGTGCCAGATACTTTGATAAGTGTTGGGGATACAAATAACAAAAAAGAGGGGTTTACTCTTAAGGAGTTTGCAATCTAATGGGGAAAGAAAACACACAGAAGGAAACTAAAAAGCAGGCAGGGGGAGAAGGTACTTAGTGGGTGGGTATGGTGGAGATGGCCAAATTTGTCCAAGTAAACGCAGCCAAATATGAAATGAGGAGATGACTGTTCCAGGCCCCTTCCTTAAATGGAGATTTTGGACTTCATGGCTCCAGCAGAGGTAGTGGTAAGATGTGAGCACTGAGGGTGATTCCATTATTAATTGGAGTAAAATATATAAACCTATTGGGAGAGAATGATATAGAGAAAGAGAGAGAGACAAACTTGGAAAAACCCTAGGTTTGAATCCTGCTTTGCACACTTTCTAGCAAACTTTATGACCACAGATGGAGTTTTCTTTCTGAGGAGCAAAGAGAAAGGCCAAGTTGGCCCAGATTGGTGAGTGTGGGAGGCTGGAAAGATAGGTTGGTGCAGGTTGTGGAGGACTTTAAAAACTGTACAGAGGAATTTATACTTGATCCTAAAGGCAGTAGGGAGTCACCAAAGTTAATTGAGTCACATGGTCAGGTCTGCACTTAAGGAGAATGACTTCGACAGCAGTATGTAGAATGAGCTGCAGACAGGGAGTTCAGTTAGGAGGCTGTTGGAATAATGTAGGCAAGGGAAAACTGAGGACCTGAACTAAGGTGGTATAAGTTAGGGAGAAGGGGTCAGATGTGCAAAGTGGAGGGCTTGGGGGAGAGCCAGAGCCAGAGCCAGAGAGAGAACACAGTCTGCTCAAGAGGAAATTGAAGAATATGTGATTGAGTATATATCTGTATAGGAATTACCTTAAAAAGGAGAAGTACTACCTCTTTGTCAGAGACTGGGGAAAGGGGAGAAGAGAGTAGGAGATGAGGAGAGGCATCAGCCCAGGGATTTTGAAATAAAAAAAAATGGAAGAGGGAGCTCAAACAAATGGCCTTTATTCTCTCAATAAAGTAAAAGCTAAGACCTGCTCAGAAGAGAGGTGGGAAAGAGGTGTGCTAGGGTTGAAGACGGCAGAGAAAATCTAGAATAGTTTTGTTGGGAAGTAAGATAGGCAATGCATTAAGGAGGGATTAAAGAGCTGCCTTGCAGCAGTGAGGGCCCACTTGGGGTTAGATAACACGCATTGGTAATGCACATGAAGGTTCTGAAAATCTCTCCAGCTGCATTTAGTGGCTCAGGAATAGGAATGGAGAAGGGGGTAGATGGAGTTTTGGCAAGAGAAGAATGATGGTAGGATGGAGGGCAAGGGATTTGAGAGGAAAGGACAGGGTCCAGTTGAAATGGCTGAATTTTGGGTTGAGTCTGGACAGCGAGGGAGGAGGGTAAAGTCAGGAGCAAGGATAATAACCTGAGGAAGTACTGAGGGGTAGAGGGATTGGTGAGCTCAGTGACAGTTAAGAATCAGCTTAGTAAGCGTGAAGTATCAGGACAGCTGGAATTAGGGTTAGGGATGGATAAGAACATACAAGAGTTTCTTGTGAGTAACGACCAGGCCTACTGTGTTACCATCCTTAGGTGAAGTTGAGGTAGAATGGAGGAGTAAATCATGGAATTTCAGAAGGTGGAAGAATTGAGAGTTGAGGGTATCTATGTATATAGTAATGTCCTCTAGTCTAAAGGCAAGTAGAAGTTGGGGAAGAGAAGTAGATAATGAACCAGAAGCTGAACTACTGGAAAAAGGAGGAAGACTGCCTTGGAAGGAGGGGGTTAGTCTACTACAGCTCCTATTTGAATGAGGTAGAAATTCTGGATTTGATTGGTCATCAAAAGATGACCTAGAAATTACTAGAAATCCACAATTTGAAAGGTAAGGGGAAAGACCAACTAATCAAAACTAGCATTTCCTAGTCAAGCACCATGATTCAAGTAACAGAATCTCCCACGCAGGTCTAGGGGTCAGGAGTCCAGGAGGAGGAATAAAGGGTAGTTTTGGTGTTACAGGTATATTTTAGCTCAAAGGCATCTCAGTGTATCTCTTTTAAAGTTCTTTCCTTTCATTGGTGGAGTCTTGCAATAATCCTCTAAGGTAGCTGCTATTGTTATGCATGAAGGTAAAGGGAGAGTCTAGAAGTGACAGTGGGGAGCAAGAGTATTCCAGCTCCTCTTCAGGGAGCAGTATGTTGGGGTTGAGAGAGAGCTGAGTGAGGAGCGACAGCCTCTGGTCAAGCAGGAGTCCCTTCCACAACATACCTGACAGAGGTGAAGACTTCCAATGATTCCCTTCTTTGCTTCTTCTCCCAGCAGCCTGTTTTTCTTTGGAGCAGTTCTGTGTGTTAGGCAGTTTTCCCTTATACTAAGTTAAAATCTGACTCTATTAAGTTTCCGTTTGTTGCTTCTAGTTGTGCCTTCCAGGGTCAAACCAGAACAGACTTAACATAGTGGATTTCAGATATTGGAAAGCAGTTCTCTGACGCCCTAAGTCTTCTCTCTCCAGGCCAAACATCTCCAGTTCCTTTAGCAAATCCTTGTGTCTTTCCTGGTCCTACTGTAGCTTGTGGCCTTACCCCTTCTAAAATGTGGCTTTTGAACTCTAGCATCTTCCAAGTGAAGTTTGATTAGGACAGAAGAAAATGGAAGCGCTCCTTCCTTTTTTCTGGGTACTGCTGTTAGACTTTTTTTGGCTGTCATGTCCATCAGCAAACTCTGAGCTGAGTTTCTTTCACTTTCCCTGCATATTTCATTTGGACTTCTTAAATCTCCCTTCATTAACTTCCACCCATCTTTATGGCCTATTGACATATGTTTGGATTTCTGTTTCATCCTCTCACGTATTATCTTTCTCAGCCTTCTGTCATCTGCATATTTTGTAAGTAGAGCAAATATTTTCCTCTAAACTACTGGTAAAAATATTGCCAAAGGCAGGACTACAGACTGAGCTTTGGTCAGTTTGACAGTTCACTTAGTCCTTCTGTCTGTAGTTCCAAAGGGTATCATGAGAGTTTTACATAAGAGTAAGAGTCATAGTGGACATTGAGATGACATTTTAAAGTTCTTTCCTTTCATTGGTGGAGTCTTGCAATAATCCTCTAAGGTAGCTGCTATTGTTATAACCTTTTAAAGATGAAGAAACTGATGTATATTGAGGGATATTGATTTGCCCAAGGTCACAGAGCTAGATAAGTGTCAGAGGTAGAATTTGAACCCACGTTTTTCTGATTGCAGGTCCCACACTCATTCTTCTCTCCCATGCAGTCCATAGTGGCCATCTCTTCTAATCCACTCATTTTACAGATGAGCAACCAAGGCCCAGAGAGACTAGATATCATTGCTAGTAAAGAGCAGAGTCAGAATTTGAACCCAAGTTTCTTTACTTCAAACTTAATTTTCTGTATTTCAATGCCTCCTTTTTAGATCCTTTGATGATATCTTAATATACTATATTGGTGGCATTCCTCAGTCTACTTTTTTTTAGAAACTCTTGTCAGAAAGGAAAATGAAGTTAGTCTTCTGGCATGTCCTGTTATTGATAAGCTCAGACTGGCTCACAGTGATTATTGCTTCCCTGTAGGAGCATTCAGAATTGTCCTTGTTCAGTTGTATGCCATTTTTCCTGGTGTTGACAACCTGTTCACAAGTCCGTTGTGTTTCATTCTTTTTGGTTTGAAAATTGGGCCAGTGTTCATCATTATTCAGTCTTATGGCAAATCTCCTGTGTACCATGATCTTTCTAAGATGTATGGCAATAGTGAAAAATCCTGTTATCCACATATTCTTCTGGTTCATGAACTTATCAGGTCTGGGGATGTGAGTTTCTTGAAGGGAGCCAAGTCTTCCCATTTCGTTTCCTTATTATCACTTTTAACTTCTTGGTAACCATTTCTAGTCTATCATTTGCCTTAGTAATGAAAAAAGAAACCAACCAAGTTGAATTGGTCTTATCTCCCTGGTTTTGGCCAGGATGGGCTCCTTCTCTGAAGTAGTTGACATATAGGAAGAGCTTTACAAAGCCTGAAGTGCTGGATTAATGTCGGCTATTATTTCATGATCCTCCTCTTGCTTTCAACCCACCTTTGAGTGAGGTGTCCCTCTCCTCCGCCCCCCCCCCCCCTCAACATGCACACATCTTTTTTTGGTCATTAGCATTTATCACAAGCTTCACCTTCTGTAATACTTTAGCATTCTTGATACTTTGAAAAGAAATAAAATATTGCCAGTTGCTTTCATCCATCCTCAGTTATCCATATTCTTTTCTATCCCTTGTACATAGCTTTTTGAAACCTGAGTTGGACTCAATAAATCAAAACCTTGTTCAATATCATTGGGGCACAATTTTGTGACTTCCCACCAGCTACAGAGGAAGCAGATAGTGATGAGCTTCCTGGAGTTAGGGATTAGATTAGGACTTGGGAAAGCAGTAGAAGAACACAAGGAGGTAGGTAAGAAATTCTACATCTGTGTCTTTGGTTTGATTAATGACAGGTTCTGAAATTGGATAGGGCAGTAAGTAGACCCAGGATGAAGATGAGAGAAAAAGAAAGAGTTAAGGTCATAACTTGGACACATGAGTTCCATAGCAAAGATGGAATAGAATCACTACGCCTATAAAGGTCCTAGAAGGGCATTTTAGAGTTCAAGAACATGGACAGGGAACATTTCCAAGGGGTTGGGAGATAAAAACTATGACTATAACTTAATGGTTAGAATGAAGATGAAGGTTAAAGAATATTAGGCTAGTATATTAGTTAGAAAAGTATAAGAATTGGGAGGGACAAGAGACCATCTTGCCTGACCAGTACCTGAACAGGAATATGTTTTGTAGCCTCCCTGACCATTGCCTAGGCACTGACGTGAAGACCTCAGTGATAGGGGACTCATTGGCACCTGACATGGACTGTTCTATTTCGAGGCTTTTTCTGTGGAATCTTGCTAATTGGCCTGAGCCAAAGTGATCTCCTTGAATGCCTGTGGCTCTTATTGCCTGTTTCAGTCATTTGTCATTCGTCTGTTTTTAAAACGGTAAAGCATCATATAAATAAAAAATATAACCGTCAGCATTCTTGCTGTATATTATAGGATCAGAGACTTAGAGACATAGCAGGAAGGGACCTTGTGGTCATTGAGTCCAACTCCCTCATTTTACAGATGAGGAAACTGAGGCCCATAGGAGTTAAGTGCCTTGCCCTTGGTCATACAACTGATTATCTGAGACATAATTTCAATTCAAGTCTGTCATAACACTAATTCTTCTTTTTTCTGTGTCTAGGTCCTTGAGAGGAGGGCTTGAATGTGGAGCATTATGGAAATAATGCTCAGTTATATTAGGGGCTTGGCAATATTTACTGATTTGTTGTTCACAATCTAACTTTTTAGAAGGATAAATAGATCGTGGGTATTTAGATTGAAGACAAGGAGACTGAAGAACATTTTTCGAATGAATGAATAAAAAAATCATTTATTGAGTACTGTGTGTCAGATACAGTGATGAGTGTGGGGATACAGATGCAAAATTGAGAGAATCCCTACCCTTTAAGAACTTACATTCTAATAGGTGGAGGTAACAAATATAGGAGAGTGGGAGAGCAGGTGTTATCTCTTGCCTTTGTTTGTATACCTAGCTCTTGGTATAGTACCTGGCACACAGTAGGTACTTAATAAGTGTTCATTGATTGATTGCTCAGGGAAGGGACTTGTGGGCTGGGAAGTTAAAAGGGATGAAGAGTTTCCATGGATAGCTGAATGGCAGAACTGGCAAAGGTGCAGTGGTGGAAGTATTGATTTTATTCTTGTGTCGAGGAGGAGGTGGAGGGAGAGGGGATGGGTGAACAAAGAAAGCTCTGTTCAGGGAATTAGGATGGATGGCAAGATGGTCTGGGTACATGGTACATGGCTAGATGGGATGTAAAGCCCTGGATGTGGCCCAGGGAGAGCTAGAAGTAGGAAGCTAGGGGAGTTTGCAAAAAAGAGTTTATTTAGCTCTGGGATGGGAGTTCTGAAGCTGAATGGATCAGCTGCCTTGGGAACAGCAAGGAGGAGAGATTTCTGGTTTCTGGAGGGCCTGAATCTTTTACGTTTGTGTAGCATACAAACATATAATCAGTGTGTAGAAACAGAAGGATAATCAGAATCTCTGGTTTTCTAGTCAGAGGGAAACAAGAAAGTTATCTCAAGTTGCAAGAAGCATAACAGTAGCTAGCATTTATATAGTGCTTAAAGGTTTTCAAATTGCTTTACAAATATTTCATTTGATCCTTACAACAGCGTGGGAAACGGGAGCTATTATTACTCCTGTTTTACAGGTGACAAAACTGAGGCAGACAGAGGTTAAGTGACTTGCCCAGGGTCCCCCAGGGATCAGATATGAATTCAGGTCTTCCTGACTGCAAGCCCAGTACTCTGTCTCTGCCACCTAACTGCTTTGTTGGACAAGGATAGGGCTAGGGATAGGGATGGGGCCTGAACTTTTTGGAGCTTTCATCACCTGTAAGCCTTTAGCTATCACTTCTAGGAAGATAACTCCTAAATTGCCATCTTTAAGCCTCAACTGCTTCTTAGCCTAAATTGCTGCCTGTATCCCCAGCCACCTACAGAGCATTTCCTATCAGTCTTATCCCTTCATCACTTCAAACTCTTGTTTAAAAGTCACTGGTATTTCTTTAAAGTTAGTTTGCCCTCTTGATTTCCCAGTGTATTGGTGGTACAATCATTCCCTTGGTCACTTATCTTTAGACCCTTATTTGGAATTTTGGCTGACTCTTCCTTGCCTTCCACATCCAGTCACTGAGTCCTGTCAGCACGTCCTTTTTCACCTCTTCCATCCATGGTTTCTTTATCATTTCCTCTACTACCAGCCTCTTATCTCACACCTAGATTTCTTTAGTGAGTTCCATCTTTTCCAGGCCAACATGCAACCAGACTAATTTCCCTAAAATGCCATTTTAAATATTGTCACTATTTTGTTTAAGCATCATCAGTGCTTTCAGGAGATTTCAGTGTTTATTATGTGTGAGGCACCATGGCAAATACTGAGGCTACAGAGAAGAAATAGATGGTAGTCCTTGCCTTCTAGGAGTTCACAGTGTAATGCCAGGGGGACTTCAGAGATACACGCAAGTAGAATGCAGATTCTTTCATAGGTGCAAAGAAGTGGTCCACATGAACTCCTCTGATAAATTCAGGAGGCAGACATCACTTTGTGGGGAAATGAGAGAAAGCTCAATAGAAGAACTAGTACCTGACCTGATCCTTGAAGGATCAGAGGAATTTCAGCAGATAATGATTGAGGCATAGGTTCTGAGGTCTCTTTCAAGCACAGGGGATTGAGAACAGAGGCATAATAAGCACATATTAAATGTTTGTTGACTGACAAAATGATGGGAGAGGGTAGGATACAAAGGGGAATAGTGAAGATTTTTCTGAATTTCAGGTACACGTGCCTAGTTTGGCTAGATTATATAGTAGGTAAAGGGGAGCAGGTCATGCTTACAGAATCACAGGGTAGGGTGATGTAGTCTAGCCTAAAGAGTAATCACTTCTTGAAGATCCCTGACAAGTGGTGATCTAACTTCTTCTAAAAGACTTCCAGTGATGGAGAACCCACCGCCTCCTGAGGCAGCCCATTCCACTTCCGGACATCTCCCAAATTTTTTCTTGCATTAAACTGAAATCTGTATTCCTTCACCTTTCTTCCCATCCCTGCTAGGTTCTCTCCTTTGGGACCAAGCAGAATAAATATAGTTCCTTTTTCATGTGACTGCCCTTCAGATATTCAAGAGTGTCTTTTGCAAGTGACATTTATCAAGTACTTTCTGCTAATATTTGTATCACTTGGTTATCTTACTCTGGGCATGCTTCAGTTTGTCAGGATCCTTCCTAAAACAAATGGAAAACTCCAGACGTAGTCTGACTGAGGTTGAGAAGAGTAAAACTGTTACTTTTTTAACCCCTGAGACTGTTTCTAGAAATGCAGTCTAAGATTTCATTACCTTTGCTATGCAAAGAGCTTTGTAAACTATGTTGATTTATACTGAGGTTGCAGAAGCCAACTTGATTATTTTTATTCAAATTGTTGCCTGTCCATGACTTTTTCATCCTGTATTTATACAGTTGATTGGACTCAAGAAGAAGGCTTTATTTGCATTCATCTCTATTAAGTTGCTTCTTACTAGAATCAGCCCGTTGTTCTATCCTGTTCTCAATCTTTTGGGATCCTGCCGTTGCCAACCAGTATGTTAGTTATCTCTTACAGCTTTTTGTTTTCTGTAAATTTGCCTTTCTCCAAGTCATAGGTAAATATATTGAAGAGTCAAAGGGGAAGAGCAGCTTCCTGGGTCTCTCCACCAACACCTTCCTCCAGATTGACAATGCTTACTTTTGTGGAGTATAATGGACTTTTTAAAAATAGCCAATGTTTTTTTTTTTCAGAGCAGCTCAGTGGCACAGTGGATAGAGTGCTAGGCCTGGAGTCAGGAAGACTCATTTTTGTGAGTTCAAATCAAGCCTCAGATACTTGCTGTGTGACCCTGAGCAAGTCATTTCATGCTGTTTGCTTCAGTTTAGTTTCCTAATCTGTAAAATGAGGTGGAGAAGGAAATGGCAAATTACTTCATTATCTTTGCCAAGACAACCCCATATGTGTTCGTGGAGAGTTGGACATAACTTGAAAACAACTGAACAAAATTTTTTTTTAATTAGAATATTTTATTTTGTATGACATGAAAAATCTTGTGAAGTTTTCTTATGCTTGATTGTGCACCTAATTTTTTTTGTTATTTTTGCAGTTCCAGATTCTCTTTCACACCAAGAAGACAAGAACAGCAAAATCTGTTTTTTATATGTGTGCGTATATATGTGTGTGTGTGTGTGTGTATACATATATATGTATATATGTATATAGTCGTGCAAAAGAAATTTCCACATTAGCCATGTTCAGAAAAAAGAAAGTAAAAGAGAAAAAAATATATGCTTCAATCTGTACTCTGAGAGCATCGGTTCTCTATCTGGAGGTGGGGATAAAATGTTTTATTACGATTTCTTTGGAATTGTGGTGAGTCATCATGTTGATCAGAGTTAAGTCTTCCATAGTTGATAGTCTTTACAATATTACTGTTACTTTGTACATTATTCTTCTGGTTCTGCTCATTTTGCAGGAAGGAAAAGCCTTCCCAGGTTTTTCTGAAATTAAACCATTTTTCATTTCTTATACCACAATAGTATTCCTTCACATTGGGGCATACAGAGTGTTCAGGGAGGACTGGTACCTTTGGCTGGCTGAAGGTGACTGACAGGCCTCAAGCCTTTTGCTGAATTAGGGGGATGTCTGCTCCAAGCTTGTGCCCCTGGCAGAATGGGCAGATGAGAATGTTTTATTCCAGTGGCCACAAAGGCAACAGAAGCAGGCGCTGTAGAGCCCTCAGATATTGGTCAGACATTAAAGATGCCACAACCATTGCCAGTTGTCTTGATTTTTATCCCACCATTTACATCTAAATCACCTGCTTATTTTGAGTTTATCATCTTACATAGTGAACAGTGTTGGTCTGTGCTCAGTTTCTGCCACCATACTTTCCAGTTTTCCCAGAGTTTTTGTCAAGTAGTGAGTTCTCACCCTCATCTTGGGATCCTTAGGTTTATCAAGCGTTAGTTACTGTGCGTGTTTGCTTCTATGTATGGTATGCCTGATCTGCTCCATTATTCAGCCGCCCTTCCTTATCTGGCACCATTTTTTTCCTCGATGGTCGCAGGAGCTTGGTGGTACAGTTTGAGAGCTCCTACCGCTAGGCCTCCTTCCTATTTTTTCCCATTGACTCCTTTGATATTCTTGACCATTTGTTTATCCAGATGAATTTTGTTGTTATTTTTTCTGGTTCTATAAGTAATTCTTTAGCAATTTAATTGATATGGTACTGAATAAGCAAATTAATCAAGGTAAAATTGTAATTTTTATTATATTGGCTCTGCCTTCCCATGAGCATTTGCTATTTCTCCAGTTATTTAGATCAGTCTTTATTTGTGTGAAGTGTTTTGTAATTGTGTTCATAAAGTTCCTGTGTATTTTTTGGCAGGTAAACTCCCAGGAATTTTATACTGTCTGTAGTTTTTTTTAAATCTGATTTTTCTTTCTATCTCTTCCTTCTTGGTTTTGTTGGAAATATATAAAAATGTTACCGATGCATTGGTTTATTTAATATTGTGCAACTTTGCTGAAGTTCTTAACTGTTCCAACTAGTTGTTTAGTTGTTTTCTAGGGTTCTCTGAGTAAACCATTATATAATCTGCAAAAAATAGTTCTTTTGTACTATTTTGCCTCTTATTTCTTCAGTTTCTTTTCTTGTCTTTTTCTCGTCTTATTGCAGTAGCTAGGATATCCAGTACAATGTTGATAATGGACTTCTTTATTTTCCCTCTTATCTTGTTGGAAAGGCTTCTAGCTTATCCTTATTATAGACAATGCTTGATCATGGTTACAGATAAATTCTACTTATCATTTTAAGGAAAGCTCCATTTATTCCTCTGCTTTCTAATTGTTTTAAAAATAGGAATGAATGTTGTATTTTTTTCAAAAAGCTCTTCCTGTATCTGTTGAAATAATCATGTAATTTTTGTTTTTATCATTGATGTATTCAAT
Organism: Pseudochirops cupreus; assembly: GCA_028627135.1. Classification (NCBI taxonomy): domain Eukaryota; kingdom Metazoa; phylum Chordata; class Mammalia; order Diprotodontia; family Pseudocheiridae; genus Pseudochirops; species Pseudochirops cupreus. Next base: position 407,765,429 of record CM053581.1, read on the forward strand.
TATTATTATTGTTTTCCTGATATTGAACCAGCCATACATGTCTGGTCATAGTGTAGGATCTGTATGATATATTTCTGTTATCTCCTTGATAGTTCTGTAGTTTTCTTTCTCTGTTTTGGTTTAGGGATCATGACCATATTTGTGTCATAGGAGGAATGTGAGCTCCTTGTTTACATGTTTTTTCAAATAATTTCTACAGTTTGATAGGATTCACTTGTAAATCTATCTGGTCTTATTTTTTTCTCAGGGAGCTCATTTGACTTGTTCAATTTGTTTCTCTAAGAAAGTGTTTTTTAAGTATTGTATTTTCTCTTCTGTTAATTAGGGCAATTTACATTTTCATAAATATTCATCTGAATCATCAGGCTTTTAAAAAAATCATATAATTGGGCAAAATATCTCCTAATAATTGCTTTTATTTTCTCTTCTTTGGTTGTGAGTTCAGCTTTTTTGTTTTTGATACTGGTAATTTGACTGTCCTTTTTGGTGTTGTTCCTCCATGATATCAGTCATCTCCCATTCTTCATGACCCCATTTGGGGTTTTCTTGGCAAAGAAACGGGAGTGGCTTTTGTCATTTCCTTCTCCAGCTAATTTTACAGAAGAGGAAACTGAGGCAAACTGAGGATTAAGTGGCTTTCCCAGGGTCAGACAGCTGATAAGTGTCTGAGACCAGAATCAAACTCACAGAGATAAGTCTTCCTGACTCTAGGCCTGGCACTCTGCTGACCACCCTGCTGTTCATTTTATTTCAAAAAAACCAAAAAACCACAACAAACCCAGATTAGCCATTGGTTTATGTATTATTGATTGGTCTTTTTTTTTTTAATAGCTTCTAGTTTTATTATTAGTTCAATGGTTTTTTTACTTTCAGTTTTGTTAATATTTCCTTTGATTTTTCAGGATTTCTATTTTGGTGTTTAATTTGGGATTTTACATTTGTTGTTTTTCTGTTTGTTTTTTTCATTTTCATGCCAAATTCATTGGTCTGTTCTTTTTCTCTTTTATTGATGTAAATGTTTAGAGATATAAATTTCCCCATAAATATTGCTTTGTCTGCATCCCACATATTTGGTGTATTATGTCATTGTTGTCATTATTTTTAATGAAAGTTTTGATTCTTTCCATGATTTGTTCTTTAACCCACGTGTTCTTTAGGATTTGGTTAATTAATTTCAAATTAGAAATTTTTTTTGAAAGGGGGAGGAAGGCAAAGCAGTTGGGGTTATGTAGCTTGCCCAAGATCACACAGCTAGTAAATGTGTTAAATGTCTGAGTTTGGATTTGAACTCAGACTCCAGGACTGGTGCTCTGTTTACTGTGCCACCTAGCGCCCCTTAAAATTAATTTTTAATCTATAATTTAAAGGCCCTTTATTGAATGTGATTTTATTGCATCGTGATCAGAGAAAGATATATTTAATTCCTGCTCTTCCCCATTTGGTTGTGAAGTTTTTATGTCCCAACACGTAGTTCAGTATTCCTGAAAGTGCCATACACAGCTGAGAGATGGTTATGTTCATGTCCTTGGCGTCTTTCTTGCTTACATGCGGTCAGATTCATCTAAATCTGAGAGAGGTAAGCGACAGTCCCCTTCTAACACAGCTTTACTGTCTGTATTGTCGTGTCACGCACACACGCCCCTCTCTGTCTGTTCCCTCTTGTAACTTTTGCGTATTTGGGTGCTGGGTGCCGTTCGATGCTTTCGTGTTCAGTGTGATATTAAGTCATTGTCTGCAGCACCTTTTAGCAAAATGTAGTTTCCTCTCTCTATTAGCTCTGTTTTTGCTTTTGTTCTGTTTGAGATCAGGGTTTCCACCCCTGTCTTTTCTATTTCAGCTGAAGCATAGCAGATTCTGCTCCAGCCATTGATCCTTGACTCTGCGTGTATCTCTCTGTTTCCAATATTCTATAAACAGTATAGTATTAATTTCAGTTTTCTAAAAAGTTCCTCCATTTTCTGAATGAGTTCATCCCATTAGTTATTATTGCTGCGTATTTCTTTCCATCCTTTTCTCTTATAGCTACCCTCTGTTTTACTTTGTTCCCTTCTCACGACTGTCTTCCTTAATCAGCCCTCCCTTTGCTCCTATTCCTCTTTCTCTTAACCCCTTTTTACCATACTTTCCCCTTGAGTAAGATGAGTTTCTGTTCCCAAGTGTGTGGGTATTTCTCTTCTTCCCCACTTAAAGCCAATTTATATGAGAGCGAGATTCACGTATTGCCCATTCTCCTCACTGTCCCCTCCATTGCATAAATTCTTTCTTCCATGCCCCGTTTCTCTGTGATAATGTTCTCCATTCCTCCTTCCCTTTTTTCCCCTCTTCCATTTTTTCTTTTGAGAGCATCCTGATGTAATAGAATCACACCAAGTCCCTCGAATTTGACCCCTGATTGTATATTTGTTTTATTTTAATTTATTTATTTACTTTTAGTTTACATCCTTCAATTCCACAATCCCTTGAGTTCCAAATTCCTCCTCCCCTCCCCCACCCCACAGTGGCATGCAATCTGATATAGGTTCTACAGATACCTTCGTGTTAAACATTAAGTTGTGAAGAAGAGTTATAATCAATGGAGTGAACAACAAGAAAAAAAGGAAGAAAAACAAAATGAAACACAAAAGTGAGAGAGCAAGTAGTTTGCTTCCGTCTGCAATCAGACAGTAGTTCTGTTCCGTGGTTGTGAAGATCCCTTTCCATCATGAGTTGGAGAGGAGCCCAGTCTATCAAGGTAAGTCAGTCGTCACAGATAGTACGTGTCTGCAATTGTGCGCAAAGTTCTCCAGGTTCTGCTCTCCTCACTCAGCATCAGTTTATGTAAGTCTCCCCAGGTTATTATGAAGTCTGTCTGCTCCTCACTTCTTGTAGCACGGTAGGATTCCATTACATTCATATACCACAACTTGTACAGCCCTTCCCCAGTTGATGGGCATCCCCTGGATTTCCAGTTCTTTGCCGCCACAAAAGGAGTTGGTATATTTTTGTACGGACGGGTCTTCCTCCCACTTGTATGATCTCTATGGGGTACGGCCGTAGAAGTGCTATTGCTGCTATTGATCCCTGATTATAATAAATGTCTGAGGAGTGACATGAGCCCTCTCCCCATATAAGAATGTAAACAGTTTAACTTTTTTAGTTTCTTCGGATTTCTCACTCACGTTTATCTCTTTATACTTCTTGATTCATGTGGATTGAATGTTATATTTCCTATTCAGTTCATGTCTTTTTGTCAGGAAAACTTTAAAGTCTATTTAATTAAATGTCCATTCCCTCCTCCCCGACCCCCACCCTGAACCTGATACAGAGTGAAGTGTGGAGAGCTAGGAAAACAATTTATATAATAACTACAGTATTTTCAAGAAAAGTCGATTCTGGAAGACATAAAAATTTTGATCAATGCAAAGACCAACCATGATTGCAAAGGTTTAATGATGAAGCCTCTTGTCTGCCTCCTAACAAAGGGGTTTATAGATTAGACAGGAAAAAAACAAACAAAAAAAATACACATTTGCTGTTTTTTCAGTCCTCTGACTTTATTATTTATTTAATGCCTCATGATCATTAGCTGCTGTTTTCTCTTAATTCATATTTTTAAGGAAATATTTTCTTCAGTAAAGTTTTCTGTCTCCTTTATTAGGCTGTTAATTGTCTTTTCGTAACTTTCTTGTATTGATCTCATTTCTTTCACCATTTTTTCTCTATTGCTCTTGTTTGGTTTTAATAAAGAAAAATAATTTTATTTTTTTTGTTTCTGTCTTTTACTCTCTCAGGGAATTGTATTGGTTTTGCGTCCAGTCTGCATTTTTCTTGTAGATATTTTCAGGTCATTATTTTCTTCTGTGTCTGTATGTTGAGCTTCACTGTCACCATAGTAGCTCTTGATACTCATTTTTGTTGTTGTTTAATTGCTCATTCTTTCAGCCTATTTCTTTTGACTTATATTACCTCTGGGCTCTGCTCACTTCTGGGGTGATAGGGGAAGGAGAGAAGTCTGACCTAATGACCTGATTTTCTGTCTTTTTATGTCCTCTGGTGTTTTCTCAGCTAGTTTTCAGTACTTTTATAGTGGTATGATTTAGGAAAAGGTCTGTTTACTGCCCTGGTTGGAGTTCTGCAAGTTCCTGACCCAGGTTTTAGTCTGTGGACTTATATGTGGTTGAATTTTAGTTGAATATTATTGGACTCAGTCACTGTTAGCTCACTAAGAAGTTCTGCAGGTTCAGAGGGACTGAGCTCCCCCTTTTTTTGTCCTGCCCTGGTGGTTCCACTGCAGGCTTATGTGTGGGGCTGAAGGTTAGTGCTGAGTCCTCTGTCACTCCCCACCTTCTCTCACCTCCCTCACTTGGGCTCATAGCCACACAGCAGTGTCTCTGAAAATCGGTCTTTGCTTTATACTTGCTCATAGTGGTTCTTCTTCACGCTATAATAGTGACCCTACTGGGTAGTGAGGAGTAAAGATGTCAGCTGGCACCAGTTTCTGCTCCTAGAACTAGAGCAGGGCTCTCTTGGCATTTCTTTCTGATCTAGAACTTCCTGCCCTGATGTTCAGTCACATCCTTTTTCCTGTCTCTGGGTGCCAGAATTCCATCTGTGCTACACTCCCCTCCCTACCATCTTATCCCTTGCCCCACTGTCCACAGACCTCTCTATTTTCCTAAGCTGCCCTAGGCTGGAAAAATAACTTAGGGTGACCTGTTCAGAATTTGCTCTGGCTTATTTTTCTAGGTTGTTGTGGAAGAGATATAATAAGCTATATGGGAAAAAATGCTGGTTCTTACTCCTCTATCTTGACTCCTTCCAAAATGGATTTTTTAGAGATTACTTATTTAACCAGCTTTGGATCTACTTAACTGTCCCATCATCTAGTTGATGTTTCCCATCTTGTCCATGAGAATATAATGAGATACTGAAGGGAGAGAATCAAGAGAATAGTATATACAATAACAATAATATTGTAATGACAGAGAATTTGGGGAGACTTAGGAGCTCTGATAGACATGATTCCAGAGGAGTCAAGATGAAACAACGCTGCCCACACCTGATATAGAGGCAAAGGACTCAGGGTACAGGATGAGGCCTTTTTTTTCTTCGACAAAGGCAGTGCAGGGATTTTGTTTTACTTGCCTCTATATGTCTCTATATGTTTGTAACAGGAGTTTTATTTTTCTCATCTCCACAATGGTGGGGGTTGGGGGAGGGTGGTGAGGGTTAGGTGGGAATGAGAAAAGATAAATCTTTGTGCAAATAAAGGAATTTTAAAGAAAAACACAATTGGAGACATTGTCAGATGCTTTTCCAAAGTACAGAAGTACTTTCTAAAGCGCGCTAGTCGTGTTTATGGCATCTGCCTGGTGACAGGTTTACATGACTGAAGTTGGAGAAAGTGCTCTGGATTCTGGCTATTCCTTTCTGTGCGTCCTCTCTCTCTCTCTCCTCCCCCCTCCCCCCAATCTCAGTCTGCTGTCTGGAGAGTCCTGCCCTTTTGACTCTCTAATTATTCAGCTCTCCTTTAGGGGTTTTGGCGTGTCGCTGGCAGTAATAAGGCACAGGTTAAGGACAGAGGGAACAAAGAGGAAACAAAGGACCTGGGACATTGGGAGAGAGGTTCAAAGATGCTTATTTTGGGTGTGCTGTAGCGTCACCAGATGTCCTTTTAGTTAGTAGTGTCATCTATTGCCCATCCCTGCTTCCAAATTCCAATTAAACTTTATAAAGGTCTAGAAATTTTCTCTTACATGTTACCCTAGATTAGAATACCTTTTTAGTACTATTTTCCCTTGGCATCAGTATTGTTCTTTATTTTTTTTCCTTTTCCAAGAGCTGTTCTGAGCAGTTTACTTTATTGAGAGGAGAGGCTGAAGCAGCCGCTTTTGTTTACGTGGAATTATGGTTTTGATTGTTGCTTTTGCTCTGCATTGGAAACATAAATAACATTTTTTACATTATTTTCAGCCAGGAGCATCTCTGTAGTTTTTCTTTGTTGGTGCTCTTGTACTTTGACCCTATGAGCTGTGTTTTTTTTTTTTTACCTTTGAGAAAAGAAATTTTTTGATTCTTTTCAGCACAGGAGACTTTTGTGAAACAGAACAGACTGAAGGTGTTACTGAGAAGGAACAAATGACGAAAATCAAATGGGATCCAAGTGTGAAAGGAGTGCCAATACACGTTTTCCCCTGATTATAGGAGTAGTCCACCACCACTGAATTCCATTCTTTCAGGGGGTTCAATGAAAGCCAACCAGTCTGATGCATGTGTAGGCAGCAGTCCCATGGACTGGCACTTATAGACAGCTAAAGCCAACGCCATGAGGTTCCCATTGACATAGACCAAGCCCTGGAGGAACTTCTGGCTCGAACTCTCCAGCATCTCGAAAGTGACTGAAATTGCTATAAGTGCTTGAATGGGCCGCCAGACCATCATACACACCATCATGGTGGGGAAGATGGAGATAGTGTTGCCTGCCATGTACATAATGAAAAGATTCATGGGGATCTGTTTGAGGGGACTCAGGGCAATGTTCCAGCAACGCTTTTCTATCAGAATCCGATCTGTTTCTTGCACGCTTGTATCCGGCACTTGCTTGTCCAGGTAACCCACTGGATACATAGAATCTCCCTGGCCACCTCCCCGATTCACTTCGGCCCCTGCCGCCTCCTCCTGGGCTGCTCAGCTCGATGGCCTATTTGAAATGCCTGGGTTGTCATGGCAATGGCTGCCTCCTAACGCTGTGGAGAAAGAAGCAGACCCACACCCTATAGCTTCCCGGGATGCCCCAGGGACCCCAACCACCCTCCAGCGGACATAGCCCCAAACCCCGAAAGCGAGACCTTCAGTATTGTTCTTTAGTCAGTTAGCCATGTCCAGCTCTTCATGACTCCATTTAGAGTTTTCTTCACAAAGATTATGGAGTGGTTTGCCATTTCCTTCTCCACCTCATTTTTCAGATGAGGAAACTGAGGCAAACAGGGTCACACAGCTAGTGACTCCAGGGCCAGCACTCTCCATCGATATGATCAACCCCTTTTAAACAGACATAAAAGGTAAATTGGAAATTCTTCAGGACCTGTGTTGAAAGCCAGCTGAATTGGCACGTATTTTTACAAATAAGATGTGTAGACATATATATAAATGTGGGTGCCATTTTAAAATTTTTGTTATCACCAATTAATTACAAGGAATAGGCCTGTAGTTATGTTCAGGGAGTTTAGTAATTCTTAAAATCTATGATGACGGCTTTTGAGACTTTTGACTGTGGATAATAAGACACAAAATAACAATTTTAATGAACAGAATTTCCCAAATTGTGACATTTGACATCATGCCAGCAAATAAGTGAACTCTTGGGTAAGATTGGGCTCTTTCCATCATTCCTATGTACAGTAAATGCTTAAAATTGTGTTCTGAGTCAGGGAGTCACTTAATAGTCATTTCAGAGGTGAAAATAATTTCCATTTCTTTTGGTTAAATAACTTAGTTTATGTATTTCTTCCTTGCCATGGATTTGAAATCTCACATATCTGGAAACTGAGGAGTGCAAATCGAGCTCCATTGTTGACAAAGGAGCCTTGTGCCATGGTGAAGCAGAGGCATCTGCAACCTTTCATATGTGAAACTTGATCTTTTGTAGCTTTCTTTGGCTTCCACATATTTGTTGTTGTTGTCAGAAGGATTGGATTTTTCTATTTCAAATAACTTTTTCTATATCTTAGTTTTTATGGAATGAATGTTCTTCAAATTACAGAACTTAATATGAGTTTGTAGAAAGGAAAGGGGGAGCAAGGTGGGTAAAGAAGTTAGAGGAGTTTTTATAGTTTAAATATAAGTAAATTGGATATTTCAGTGAGATGGAAATAGTTCTATTTTAGCAGGATTTGGTAAAGATTGTTTTCCTATTTCTGTGACATGTTCTAACTTCTACCAAGTTAGTCTGAAAGAGGCACTCTCATGTTATCATAGTAGGTGAAATAGACACAGTCCATTTTGTCTTAGGAACTGAGTATTTTTCACTACTAGACTAAATTTCCTTGAAATGGCTAGTTTTCTTCTTGATATCATTAGAATACAGTCACCTTCTGGTTTAAATAATTTCAGTTGCTTTATTATTTATTTGATTTAAGGAGTCTATTTCACTAAATAAAATGTTAGTTGGTATTTTTTTTCTCCATGATTAAGTCACTTTATTGAAAAGGCTTTGACCCACCCTTGGAATTTGTCAGCTGAAAAAAAAAACCTCACTGATTGTTCTTTACCTTTAGTTTCAAAGATTTGTAAAAAGCAGCAACATATCCCAGACTCTGTACCAAGAAAGGTTGAGAAAGTTCTTGCAGGTGTTATTAGCAATTGCTATTGCAGTGGTCAAAGGGCATGAAAATTGAGTGGAATGAGAGGGGAAAGGGAAAGGCAGAAGTTTGTAGAGATGAAGATGAATTGGAGAATTTCTTGAACAGATGAAAAGGGAGAAAATTTTAGTAGATCTCAGGGAAACCTTTGCTTCATTTTGTTTTTTTTTTTTTCTTCTTTTTTTTTGTTAATTATTTTTTGTTTATTTTTAGTTTACAACATTCATTTCCGCAAGATTTTGAGTTACAAATTTCTCCCTGTCTTTCCCCTACCCACCACCCCAAAACAGTGATCGTGCTGAATACACCTTCCCCCAATCTGCTTTCTCCTATATTCTCCCCCATTCCCCTTCCTACTTTCTGGTAGGGCAAGATGGATCTCCATATCCCAGTGCCTGTATATCTTATTTCCCAGTTGAATGTAAAAAAAACTATTTTTAACATTTGTTTTTAAAACTTTGATTTCCAGATTCTTTCCCTTCCTCCCTCATCACCCACCCTTATTGGGAAGATAAGCAGTTCAATATAGGTTGTACATGTGTAGTTACACAAAACATTTCCATAGTGGATATATTGTGAAAGACTGTATTTCCCTCCATCCTATCTTGCCCCCCACTTGTTCTATTTTCTGCTTTACCCTGTTGCTTTTCAGAAGTGTGTGCTTCCAACTACCTTCCTCCCCAATCCGCCCTCCCATCCATCATCCCTCCCTTATCCCCTTCCCCCCTACTTTCATGTAGGGTAAGATACCCAATTTAGTGTGTATGTTGTTCCCTCCTTAAGCCAGTTTCAGGGAGAGTAAAGTTGACCCATTCCCTTTCGCCTTCCTGTTCTTCCCCTCCATTGTAACAGTTTTCTCTTGCCTCTTTTATATGAGACAATTTACCCTATTTTGTCTCTCCCTATCTCCTCTCATTATATTCCTTTCTCACCTCTTAATTTTATTTTTAGATATCATCTCTTCATATTCAACTGATCCTGTATCCCTCTGTGTATACCTGTACACATATATACACACTCACATATGTAGTTATACGCACATGTACTCTCCTATATAAACATATATGTACGTATACATACATACACACACACATATTCCCTTCATCTATCCTCATACCGAGAAAAGTCTCATGAGTTACAATTATCATTTTTTCAGGTAGGAATGTAAATAGTTCAACTTTAATAAATTCCTTATGATTTCTTTTCCCTGTTTACCTTCTCATGCTTCTCTTGCTTCTTGTATTTGAACATCACATTTTCCATTCAACTCTGGTTTTTTCATCAAGAATGCTTGAAAGTCCTCTGTTTCATTGAATGACCATATTTTTCCCTGAAACATTATATTCAGCTTTGCTGGGTAGGTGGTTCTTGGTTTTAATCTTAGCTCCTTTGACGTCCAGAATATCATATTCCAAGCCCTTCAATCCCTTAATGTAGAAGCTACTAAATCTTGTGTTATCCTGATTGTGTTTCCACAGTATTCCGATTGTTTCCTCTTAGCTGCTTGTAATATTTTCTCCTTGACCTGGGAACTCTGGAACTTGGCTATAATATTCCTAGAAGTTTTCTTTTTGGGATCTTTTTCAAGCGGTGATCGGTGAATTCTTTCAATGTCTATTTTGCCCTCTGGTTCTAGAATGTCAGGGCAGTTTTCCTTGAGAATTTCTTGAAGGATGATTTCTAGGTTCTTTTTTTGATCATGGCTTTCAGATAGTCCAATAATTTTTAAATTGTGTCTCCTGGATCTATTTTCAAAGTCAGTGCTTTTTCCAATGAGATATTTCACATTGCCTTCTATTTTTTCATTTGTTTGGATCCATTTTATAGTATCTTGATTTCTCATAAGGTCATTAGCTTCTGTTTGCTCAAGTCTAATTCTGAGGGAATTATTCTCTTCAGTGAGCTTTTGAAATTGCTTTTCCATCTGGCAAATTTGACTTTTTAAGGCATTCTTCTCCTCACTGGCTTTTTGGGCCTCTTTTGCCATTTGAGTTAGTCTATTTTTTTAAGCTGTTATTTTCTTCAGTCAGGTTTTTGACTTGCTTTTAATGATTTTCTTGCATCATTCTCATTTCTCTTCCCAATTTTTCTTCCACTTCTCTTACTTGATTTTCAAAATCCTTCTTGAGCTCCTCCATGGCCTGTAACCAATTCATATTTTTCTTGGAAGCTTTTGGTGCAGGAGTTCTGACTGTGTTGTCTTCCTCCCATTCCATACTTTGATCTTTTTTGTCCCCAGAAAAGGAATCAAAGGTTTGGTTGCTGTGTTTGCTTTGCTTCCTCTGCTTGCTCATGTTGCCAGCCAGTTACTTGACTTTTGAGCTCTTTGTCGTGGTAGAACTCTGCTTCCAGAGAGGAGAGCTTTGTCCCCAATAGCTGAGATTTTCACAGCTGCTGGAACTATTAGTTGGGTGCCCTCTCTAAAGTCCCCACAAGCTCTGGCCTACTGGCCACACACCCTAGGACCTCCACCCAAAACAGTGATCCAGATCCAAGCAGGTTAAAGCAAGAGCGATTACCCTCTGAATGGTTGCTTGGTCCCCCTATGATCTGCAGGCCAGGAGCTCTAGAAGCAGCCATGCGGTGGCTGCACAGCTGCTGTGCCCCCCCAGGGGCAGGGACTGGACTGCGCTGTTGTTTGGGGGGGGG
>CM053581.1:407776916-407804278 GCA_028627135.1 Pseudochirops cupreus
GAGTTGGAGATGTCAGCCTGCCAGGAGGAGGAGGGGGAGGAGAAGGAGGTGGGGCCCTGCTCTGATTAATTACCTTAGGCATTCGGGGGTGGGGCTTCCTTCAGCCATCTGCCTGAGATATGGGAGGGAGCTGGAGAAAGAAGGAGGGGGAGAGACTGCCAGAGAGGAAGAGAAAAGAAAGGAAAGCGGAATAAAGGGATAGAAACTACCCACCCTTACGGATCCAAGCTGGGGGGGGGAGGGGGTGGGGGGGCCTAAAGGAAAAGCCGAGGTGGTGCCCAGCGCCTGCCCCGGCCGCTTGGAAGGGTTGTTTTCTTCCTAGTCCTCTGCCCCATTTGGTTTATGGAGAAAAAGAAAATGGTAACTCAGGTAAGCTTTCTGCTTCCTCCCAGAGCGTCTTTCTCCTTCTCGCCCATGTCTGATAGGCATGTGGGGCCATATGGAGGGCAGTGGGTGGAGGCTGCTGCTAGGTCTGTCCTTCTTCCATGAGGCTAGTTTGGGTGGACTAAGCTATTGTGTGTGTGTGCGCGTGTGTGTGTGCCGTGTATGTGTGTGTGTGTGTGTGTGTGTGTGTGTGTGCATCCCTCTTTCTCCCCCTTCCCTCTGCTCCATAGCAGATTCCCGTTTCCTGTGCTGTGCAGCTGCAGCTCAGGAAAGACCCTGTGGGGATTTGTCTACCTCTTTGTCTTGGTTCAGAGAGGGAGGGAGAGCGGGACTGCAGAGGTATGGAGGGATTCTTCTAGCCTGCCATGAAATGGAAAAGGCAGAGATTTCATTTCAGGAATCACGGTGGAATTTGCATGATGAGGGGAATCGGATTCTGTGGAATGAAATTATACTGCCTTTACTCTGAACAGCTTCTTGGAAGAGGAATCGAGTTCATTTTCATAATGCTGCTACTAGCTAAATATTTTAATAGATACTGGTGGGATCGTCTAGGTGTAGCTGAGCCACCCACAGCCTTGGTTCCTGAACCTGAGAACAGGTGTTTATGTCTCTGTGACAATCACATTGGCATTAGATTGTGTGTGAAGGACACATGGAAGAACTCCAGTGTCCCTTAGACTGCCAAGTTGTTTTGAATGAGAATTTTAATATATCCTCTCAGACAGACACCAAACTGCTCTGCCGCCGCAGCCTCCTCTGTGGCAACCCCACCTCCCATTCTTCTCTTGACACCCTTAAGTCCATTCCTTTTTCTTTCATTATATAGTTTTAGGAATAGGGTTGTGCTTTATTAGGGAAGAAGTCTTTTACAGCATAAATAAGAGACAGATGGCTTTTAGTGCCTGTTTTAGCACAAGTTTCCTATTAAGCTTCTGCATTGTAGGAAAATTTCATCATTGGACAATATTTGCTTTTTAAGGGTATCACTATATTTTGGGGGTATTCTTTTCTTTCTCTTTTCCCCTCTTCTTGAAGTCACCACCGGAGGGCGAGAGGGGGGCCAGCGATGGAGGGAGGATATAGCTGTGTAGTTGTAGGAGCTGGAATCCTGTTCCGTTAAACGTTATATAATGCCCCGCAGTGCTGTTTTGGAAAGAGAAAACCTTTGGGGAATATTCTCAGCATAGAAAGGAGAGCCCTTGGAATATGTTAATCTTTCTTATGCATATCCTCTTATCTTGAATCTAATTCATTCTTGTTAAATGCCTCCTTTTAAAATCTCTTCCCCCCCCTCTCCCCCAGAAATATTTTGAATACTCCTGTGCTAGAGAATATACTACCTAGCTTGACTCTGGAGTCTCATTTAATTTTCATTAGCTGTCTTTGTAGTAGAGATGGTAACACCTCTCTCCTTTCTCAAGTATTACCAAGGAGTCCCTGACTTTGGGTACTTCTGCCCTACTCCTAACTAAGAAGTGTGTGTGTGTGTGTGTGTGTGTGTGTGTGTGTGTGTGCGCACACGCCGGGAATAGCATGTATGTATGCACAGGCCACAGCTAGAACACGATGTCTGTAGTGGATATGTTGCGACCTTAACCGGCAGTGAGCTTAAAAACAAACAAAAAAAACAAAGATGGGGAATGAAGGCAGGGGAGACAGTAGAACCCCAAAAGAGGGTTTAGTGCAGGGTTTCCTAACTTATTTAGCTGTTTGGAGGTCTTTTGTGGATTCCGTCCCATAATCACATTTTTAAATGCATAAAATAAATATGTAGGATTACCAAGGAAACATGAACTCCAGGGTAGGAACCTCTACTTTAAAGAATTCTGGTGAAAATAGGTTTCTTTGGGCTTTGACTGAAGAACAGACTGAAAGAAACTTTGCCCATCCCAGATTTACACATTGGAAATGAAAAGCTGGCGGAACCTATACCTTGACTGTCTTAGTTGACCTTGAAGTATGATCATGTTAGTGTTTGTATTTTTATGTACACATAGCTTATGCGTGTTTTACAATCCAAGTAAGACAGGCCGAATGTGGAATCCTCTCCTTCGTAGGAGTCATAATAGTTCTTGGGCACAGTCATCTCCTGATGCTGGCCTGCCAGATGAAGGGCTTGCTGAGGTGCGTTTACAAATGGGATCTGTACTGCACAGTTAAGGCTTGTCAGGTTGAATTGTTCATTGTGTCCATTGGGGTCTTATGTGGCCTGGTGTTTTTCGTTCTCAACGTACTATTTTTACTGCGCAGCAAGACTAAACCTTTGCATTTTCAGATCCCATGATTGCAGGAGTTTCTAGTTTCCCCAGGTTTCTCAGTGGAAGAAGAGGTTCAAATAGATTTCCACAGTTATGGTATAGTGTTTTAGACCTGTGACTGTTTGCTGTGGTCTCCTGCAAAGCCAGTAGTGAACAAGGCCTGTTCTCTTTAAGCGAAGACTGTCCCATAGTTTCTTTGAGTATCCAGGATTTTCTAGAGTGTGTGGTTTTTAACATTACTTTTTCAGTATGGGGGGAACTAGGGGTCATGGGACATAATATGTAATGTCAGACTCTTTTGATTTGTTAGTTTTGCTGAGCTCCCTCTCCCCTTTACCCACTCTTCTTTTAAAATTTTTTATTAAAGAATGACTTTCTGGAGTATGGAAAAGGGTAGTCAGTGTAGGTGAGCTAAAAAACAAAAGATACTGACACGTGTATTTAGGAAATGATCATTGACTAGAAGCCAGCACTGTTCAGAGGTTGTCCAAGCTTGCTAGCAGGATGGATGCTTGACCCATGGCAGTTTCAATATGACTTTCGGGCTGTTTTCTGTTCATTGTATAGTCATAAGATGTCGGAGCTGGGAAACACTTAAAGATACAGTGGCAGAGGAACCTGAGGGATCATCAGGTACCTCATGTTTTTCAATCAGGTAAATTCTGTAGGAAGCATTTCCCCCCTCCCCCTTCTAATATACAAACATAGCAGTGCAGTACGAATACAAGCTGTATCAGAGCTCTGCAGCTCTACCAGATACATGGGGAAGAGAGGTCTTCTCATAGCTGAGTTAAGTAAAAATAGAGAAAAACAAAATAGTTTATGAGAACTTGAGCTCTAACCCTTTTAATGGCAAATGCCCTAACCTGATCTCCTTGATCCTAAATCAGTGAAAATGAATGAGAAGCCTGGCTACGGGTGATTGTGTGCTAATTGCAGATAAAAGGGAAAAGTGCTAAGCAGAAAGGAAAAAATATGTACAGGATATGTTCGAGATTTTTTTTTCTGTCCTCTAATGGAGAGGGAGAGTAAGATTGCTGGTTTCTGTGGAACACAAAGCCCTCCCTTTCTTGGACAGTCTAGTGCCGTGCTGGCATTTTCTTAGGAATCTGTTTCCCATCAGGACTGGGGGGCGGGTGGGGGGTTGTGGGAGGGAAGGGAGAAGGTGTTCCGAATTGAAGAGAATGGACAAGGGGTCGCTGTCTCTTTAAGCAGCTGGCTGAGGAAGTCCATGTGGTGGGAGGCAGCTTTGGAGTGTGCGCTTTTGTAAGAAATCTGCTGGGTCCATTGTTCGCTCTGTCTTCTTTGGAGCTCGAAGGGCCCAGGTCTTTCACCTGAGCAGCTGAGGTTCCCTCTTACAGCCTGGTAATCGAAGGCAAAGACCCCTCCCCACTTCTTTCCTGTTTCTTCCCACCCCTCCTCCATTTTCATCTGGTTAGAAATCTGGAGCGCTCTCTGCTTACCCTTTCAGGTTCCTGGCATCCTCCCTTCCATTGGTTCTGGAGCTCCTTCAGCAATTCCAGCAGTCTCCATTTTGTGTCCCTGCCTCCAGAGTGATCCCAGGCCTCCTCTCTTTTCTCTGGAGCCTCCCTCCTCCCTGAGCCCCCTCCTCTTGAAAGCTCCAACGAGCTCTGTTTACCTTGGCACCCATTCCACTCAATGTGCACTGCCCAGGACCAGGGAAGGTGATGGAGTTTGTGGCCTGGAGACTAATTTATGTCCTTTACAATGAACCAAAAGCAGCCTCACTTTTTCCAGAGATTGTTTCTTTCTGTATTCTCCTCCACTGCCCCACATCTTCTGGGATGACTGTTTTTTTGCCAGGAACTTAAAAACAGCCTCTGCTGCAGGCTGCCTCATTTTTCTTGAAGAGAAGTTCAGAATTCCATAAATGGTGAACTGATGAAATCAAGCTGTTCTCTGACTCATTAAAAATTTCTCCCTCCCTTCCTCTTTTTCTTTGCCCCTTTCCCTCTGCCTCTCCTTTATCTTTTCTGCATTTACAGTAGAGACCAGGTAAGTTAGGAACCCACTTTGCAATTACTGTTCAAGGCTAGGGGGATCCCATTCCATTCCATCTCCTCTAGCAAATTGCCACCTCTGTCATCCCCACTCTCATTTATTTTCAATCTCTGGTGTTTCCCTCCTGCCTAGAGATCTTCCCTTGGTTCTCCATGCTGCTCTAAAAAACCCTCACTTCATTCAGTTGTCCCCACTGACTGTGGTCCTATCTCTTTCTGCCTTTTGTGGCTGAACTCCTCAAGAAGACCATTCACAATAGGTGCCTCTATTTCCTCTCCTCTCCGAAGTTACTAGTGATTTCTTAGGTCTCAGATCTAATGGCCTTTTCTCGGTGTACCTTTGACACAGTTATTCACCCTCTTCTCTTTGATGCTCTCATCTTTTCATTTGGGACATACCTCTCCCCTGCTTCTTCTTTCTGTCTGACCAACTCTCAGTCTCCTGGGCTGGATTTCCAGGTTAGGCCACAACTGTGGGTATCCTACAGAGCTCTGTCCTAGGCCCTCCTTTTGCTCTCACTATGATGTTTTACTTAGCAATCTCATTAGTTTCCATGGATTCAATTATCATCTCTGTGCTGATGGTTTTCAGATCTCTTTATCCAGCCCTAATCTCTCTGCTGCCCTCCAGTCTCACATCCACCTGCCTATTAGACATCTTGAACTCAACATGTCTAAAAGTGAACTCATGCTTTCTCTCCCTGAGCCAACTCTCCCCTTCCATAATTCTCTATTACCGTTAGGGCACTACCATCCTCTCAGTCCCTATCCTGGAGTCCTCACTCTCTCTCTCTCTCCACCCCCACCCCTAGCCCCAATCCAGTCTCTTGCCTAGGCCTGCTGGTTTTGTCTTTGTAACATCTCTTGCATGTTCACTGCTTTTCTCCTCTGACACTGCGGCCACCCTAGTACAGACCCTTGTTACCTTACTATGCCCACTGTTTGGTCTCCTGCCATGTACCTCTCTACTCCAGATTATCCTTCACTCCACTACTAGAGTGATTTTCTGAAAGTGCAGATCTGTCCACGTCAGTCCCAGTCTCAACAAACTCCAGTGGCTCTCATTCACTTCCAGAATCAAATATAAACTGTTCATAATCTAGAATCCCCTGTACCCCACCCCAGCTCCTTGCTGTTCCTTGGATAAGACACTCTCTCTACTGGCTCCAGGCTTTTTCACTAGCTGTCCCCATCCCTGGAATGCTCTCCTTCTCATCTCTGCCTCATAGCTTCCTTCAGGCCCTAGCTAACATTTCACCCTCTACCTGAACCTTTTCCTTTCATAATCTCTCCAAATTCCCACATTCCCTATTAATGCTGTCTGAAGCTTGTTTGTATGGAGTTGTTTGCCTCTTGTTTCCCTCGTTGTATTTTTTTAAAAATTTTCTTTGCCTGGCGCATAGTATGCACTTATTAAATTTTTATGGACTTACTAAAGGAATGGTAGGTTTGATGACACCAAAGTCATATCTGTCCTCCTTCTTCCTAGTTGCTGGGCACACCTAAGGTTTTTATCTTGGCTTCTCTCCTTTACCTCTCCCTGATTAACTGCCATGTCCTGAGAGTCCTGTTTCTGAGAGGTTTTAGGCCATCACAGTTTTGACAAGTAACTAACTTTCTATAGAGAATACTCATTTAGCTTTCTTTCCTGGAGTACCTTAGGCCCCTTCTTGGATATCCCTTCTTTTTCAGTCATCAGACTCAGCTGAAGAGAAACCAGAAGGCCTGATTTTCTCCTCAAGTTTCTCCTTTCCTCTCCCTTTGTAAATATTCTCTCATGCTGTTGGAGGCCTTCCACCCCGCCTCCTCTGTCTGAGTCTTACAGTTAAGCCAAGCTTTGAGTTCCCCTAGCCGTCCGTCAGCGCCTTCGCCACATTCTGCCCCTGGTACGTCCTTGTTGCTTCTTCTACCAAAGTGACTTTCTACCTAATCGGAATCTTCTGAGACTCATTTTCTTCATTCTTAATTGGGACAGTGACATAGACTAGAATAATCTAGTAATACATTAGTATCTGAAATAAGTACTTTTTCCTATTGTAGTAAATACTTTCCTATTCTGATAAACAACACTTATTTTGATCATAGGACCTTTGTCCTGTTGCTTTGGTGGTCAGTAATGTTATCCTTGCCATTATGCTTTATCGGGTCTACTTTTTTTTGGGTTATTACTTGTACTTCCATTACCATCTAGAAGAGGGGTTCTTAACTTGGGATCTGTGAACTTTTAAAAATATATATCTGTTTCAGTAAATTGGTTTTCTTTATAGTCTGATATGTTTTATGTATTTAAAAACATTCTGAGAAAAGGTTGATTGAGTTCATCATACCTTCTTTTAGAGGGCAGCCTGATAAAAAAAAAAGGTGAAGAACCCCAGAAGTAGAAACTTAGGGCTATAGAATCCTAGAGTTGGAAAAGACATTAGAGATAATTTTTGGGGGGGGGGGGAAGGCAAAACAATTGGGGTTAAGTGACTTACTCAAGGTCACAAGGTCATATCCTCATATTTGAACTCAGGTCTTCCTGACTTCAGGGCCAGTGCTCTATTCATTGTGCCACCTAGCTGCCCCTATTAGAGGTAATTTCATTCAGTTTCTTATATCTGACGCTTGCTTGAAGGCTTTTAGTGACTGAGGCAGCTCCTTCCATTTTGAGATTCTCTGCTAGAAAGTTCTTTATATTCAGATGAAATTCATCATCCTGTAACTTCTTCCTCTTGCTCCTAGCTCAGCCTTTTGCAGTCATAAAATATGTGTAATTGAAAAAGCATACGACAGTCCTTCGTATATCACAAGAGAGCTGTTCAGGCCTTCTTAGATTTTCTCTGGGCTAGTACATCTTCATTTCTATCTGCCATTCTTTGTGTGGCATGGTTTTGGGAGCTCTCACACGTTAATACTGAAAAAGAACCATTTCTGTGGACTAATTGCACTGGGCACAATAAAGATTAGATACATCAGTGTGTATCAGATCCATTTTGTTTTACAACACGGTATTCTTTTCATGCTTGCTCAGTTTTCAAAGGTCATTGCTCACATAGGGTCGTTGTCCACTCACAGCTTTTAGAAACTCAAAGGCAAACTACTCTTCGACTCAGTCTAGTAATGTTCTCTGGTTCTGTAGGGAGATAGGTTCCTGAAAGATCCTGTGTCACTGTGTGAAGGTAGACACGGTGACTAGGTGGCACAGTGAATATAGCAGGGCCCTGGAGTCAGGAGGACCTAGTTCAAATGTGGCCTAGCTTTGTGACCCTGAGCAAGTCACTTAACCCCAATTGCCTCTAAAACAACAGAAAATAACAATAAAAACTATGTAATGGTAAACACTTAATCTATGGAAAATTGAGAGACGGGGACCTCTGACTGGAATCTTGTTTCACTTTAATGCTGTAAAATATGAATAGGCCTGTGGTCCCAACGTTGGCGCTCCCTCCATCGCGGCAGGCTGCAGTATATGCATGCATGCCTATCCAAGGGGTGAAGTGAACATGAAATTTAAACACTAAATACTGTAATGAAGTTAATAGCTGTATTAAGAGTTAGTCCTAAATTACAAATTAGTCTTTCATTTTTTTTATTTTTTAATTTAATTTATTCCAGTGAAGAAAAATCTGTTTTTTCTCTCTACTCTTTCCCCCTTCCTTGAAAAAGAAAGAAAAATAAAATGCTTTTAAGAAATGTAGATAATCACACAAAGCAAATTCCCAGGTTGGCCCTAAAAAAATGCAGTAGGTGTCATGGATTTGGGTGACTGACATGCACTAGCCATGCTAATCTCCATATCTGCCTGGTTTTAGTGTATGCGTTGCTGAAGTAAACTTTCCTTCTTTATAAATGTATCCTTTTGGACCTCTTAATTCTTTTTATACTCATTCCCATACTTCCAGACAGTTCCTTTATGTATTCAATCAACAAACCATTAAAGGCCTACTGTGTGCCTGCATTATGCAAAGCACTGGAAGAAATGTAGAAATCACTTCCTAATCATAGGATTTCTAGCTGAAAGGACTTCAGAACATAACACATCAGAGCTGGAAGAAAATTTAGGGGTCGACTAGTCCACTTTGCTCAACTGAGACCCAGGAAACAGAAATGACTTGGCCCAGGTCACACTTGTAGGAAATAGAAGTCGGGATTCAAGGAAGAATTAAGAGGTCCAAAAGGATACTGCATTTTTTTAGGTACAGAGTTCACCCCATCTTTTGGACACTCTGTGTTTAATGGCTTTGTTACTTTAATCAGTTTTTTTGTTGTTGTTTACCTCAGACTTTAAAAGCAAACAAACATTCATTTTTCTCTAAATACAGAATCTGGTTACCTTTCTTATAATTGCCATTCGTATGTTCATATATAAGATTCCAATTACATATTCATAAAATATAGAAATAAAACACATTGGTTAAACTTCTTTCAGGCCTTTCTTGATGCTACCCAAAATTCTTTTGGCCATCTTAAATAAAGTGATCAGTGTATCAAGTACCTACTATAATATGATGCCACTCTGTACTCAAATTTAAAAAAAATATATTTTGATTTAATTTTTAAAAAATCAACACATCTATTTTCTCTTCCCCAGTTGAACAAAAAGAAAAAGAAAACCCTAGTAACAAAAATGTAAAGTCAAACAATGCAAGTTCCCACATCAGACAAGTCCAAAAACTTATGGGCCATAGGGGAAGGCTTCCTAGACAAAGTCCAGACCCAGAATGGACCACATAAAAGTCTTTAAGACTAACTATTGAGAATGACAAACGGGGAATTCCCCCAGGTTGGATTAGATGACCTTTGAGCTCCCTTCCAGCTTTGAGATTCTGTGTTTGTTTGAGTCTTTCAACAAGGTGGATGTGAGCTTGAAGGATGGGTAAGATTCTAACACTGAGAGGTTAAAAGGAAGGCTATTTCTGGTAACAAATCATATATGCCGAGGACTTTGAAAAGAACCTAGATTTTAAGAGAAGTATAAAATTAAAATTCAGTGTTAAAAAAAGGCAGTATAAAAGCCTAGTATACATATTGAAGATACTGTGCTGCATGCTTTTTCCATAGTCAAGTTCAGAGAGACGTAAAGGAAATACCTATGGAGTTTGAAGATAAGGACCTATTATGACATTCTTAGGGAAACTAATCTCTCAGACTCAATTTTAAAAAAAGAGAGAGAGCTCTTTCTTGAAATTGGGATCAAAGTTAATTTAATCCATGCTAGTCACTTTGGATATGGACTAGAGGTTAGAGAATGAACATCCATTCGTAGTTAGAAGGTGAGGTCAGTCTATTTTATTAACCTTTACAGATAAAGTGATTGGTTTTATATTCCCAATTTTCAGTGGACTGGTAGATGTATCCCATCCATTTTAGCTTTGATTAAAAAAAAAAACAACCAACACTCATTTCTCTTATTTCCTTTTCTCCTTTTTCTATATTTTACTTTTTAGCTATTATAGTATGCTATAAAAAGGACAGGGGTAACCAATCTGTTCTTTCAAGGAAGGTTAAAATAATATAGAAATCTCTAATATAATTTGAAGGGCTTGGATAGCATTATTTTCACCATTTGTATGACCCTCAAAATAAAATAGTATTATGCGTCTCTTTTTTACTTTAGTGAGTCTCCTTATGAGTAAGAATACTTTGAATTTATGGTCAGACTTTTCGTCTGCAGTTCCTAATGTCTGTCTTTGTAATTTTTCCATCTACTTTCTATCTGCCTGTTCTTGTTTTTCCAAAAAAGAAAACAAAATCAGCCACATCAAAATTAGTGACATCTACTATCAGTCTGTTACTTTAATTTTTAGACTTGAAGTTGCCAAATTTTTAGTTGATATAAGTCCAGAAAGTTATGACTTTATTTGGTGACTGATGGCCAGGTGTTTGCACATATAGAATAATCTAGTATCTTCTCTTCAGAACACTAAACCAAGGGATGGGAAGACTGACCTGTTTTCCCCATGGTCACAGTGGAGAAGCAGGAAATAAGGCAGTGGGGATAGGGTGGCTATTTTCTTCTCTTCACCACCCATTTATCTACTCAGTAGTGTCTCTGGATTGTTGATTATAAATATCATGGTTTGCAAGGAGCACAAAGTTTCTAATTGTCTTAGGAATTGAATGCCACATTTCCTGAGAAAACAATTTGAGAGCAGATCATATGGCCTTTCCTTTGTCTCTATCAGAATAGGGCACATTGGGCCATATACTAGGTTTTAAGTGCAGTTACATTTGTAGACAGACACATTGATAAAGAATCCAGCACCATTTTAGTTCCATTTTCAATGATTGACTTATACTATGGCTCAGAATAGGAATGGCTAGACTACTTGCATATACTTTATTTCTAAACTATTTTTCTTTGTCATATAATTCTTAAGTGATCCACTTTTTAAAAAAAATGTATTCTTCCCCTTTTTATTACACTCAATTTGAATGAAAACAACTAATATGAAATATAGGTTGAGGAACAGATCTTTCCACTTTGCTGTCTCTTTAGATAATTCTCCCTTTCCCTGGCAAGTGAGAAAGTAAACAGCAAAAGGCCAGGAAATTATTCATTTCAGTGTGCAGAAATTTAAAAAAGCAGCACTACCCCAGAGCACCTGATAGTGATGCGAGGCTTCTGTCAGTAGTACCCTTTTGGCAGATGGAGCCTCAAGTCATGCACCAATCGGGGAGGTAAGAGTTACACTCCATTGTAGTCACTATTTAGAGTGCTTATTGCCATGACAACAAATTATTCTGCATTCTTATTAGTAGCAGTCCCCCCCCAAAAAAAATCTTTATAGATGCTTTTATGATTTAGTTTCTTCTTCAGAAGTGGGTCACATAATCCCTCTCAGCCCCCCTCCCCCTTCTATCACTTGATCACAGTGATATGTTAGATTCAGTTGCCCAAGCTTCAGTGGAGGATGAGTGCGAATAATATTGCCAGAGTGAGTAACATAAAAACTTACTAATTCAGTGTCCCCAAGGTTGGAGTTTTTGCTAATTAGTAGTTAAAAGTTACCTTTTCTGGATCTGTCAGGAAAGGAATTTGTTGCTATGCAAATTAGTGGCATAAGCAAGAGTTTTTGGTTTGTTTTTCTTTTAAGTTTGGGATAGAGGTAGGAATTGCCATGCTTAATTAGCCTAAGAGAATAAACTTCTACGGAACCCTGGAAAGCAGACATGTACATACCAATAATTGATGTTCTAATTGAAAATAGTCTATTCATTAAAGGAATTCCCCTAAGGACTTCAATCAGACCTAGGTCAAGTTACTGTTATATACTTTAATTATAGTAATAAAATAGCATTAAAATAATCTCTAATTTAAACTGGCCTTCCCTTGAAATCAGTCTGGAGTGAGTTTCCCTGTTTACTTGTGTGACTAATGTAAAATGATTCAGTTAGAATGCAATTGGATTCAGTTAATCAGACAGTTGCATAGGGCTGTGAATTCTAATCCCTGCTCTACCCCATCCTTAGCAGGGGGCAAATAGGAAATTTTCATTAAGTCCCATTTCTTGTAGGAGACTCCACTTGCTTTTTGACTGTGACCTTCATATTTGGATGCCTTCATCCATACCTTCATATTCACGCCCATCTTTTCCTGTTTCTCTTCATTGTAGGGTCTGCCCATTCCTGCTGCCTAGAGGACTGAGGACTGATCCATGCTCCCTAGTCTTAGTTTTGTCTTTGGTTCTATGAATTGTCAAGTCATTGTGCTTCTCAGTTCTTTCTTTGCTCTTTTGGAAAAATGAGGATGAGCAGTGGCCCAGCTCACAGGATCCACCTTAGCTTTTCACAATGATTTCCTATTGCTTCTCTCCCAAAGGTCAGAGTAGCCTCCAGCTTCCCCTGAGGGGTCTACCCACATGATTGAGGTGGGGGGGGGAGGTGCTCTCTCTTCTTGGAACTTAGCTTTTTTCCTAGGCTGGTGCTAATTCCTGTAGGAAGCTTTTTATGATTCCTCCAGTGGTTCATGCTCTTTCCCTTCTCAAGTTACTTTGTATTCACTTAATCTATGAACATGTTTTTCTCCTAAAATACAAACTCTATGAGGAGAGGGGCCTGGGAGCAACGGGGGAAGGGAAGGGAAGGCAATGAAAGAATGTTTTTGTTTTCTCACTGGAAGGCTGCCCCTCTCCTCCCTCAGTTAACCCAGGAGTCAGGTTAGATAAGGTGACCCATGTGCTATGTGCCGAGGTGTGCTTTTGTTAGGGTTTTAGCTTAGTGAGTTGGACTAAAAATCCAGTAGAGATTGAGAGAGGAGCTATAGACTTATCTGCACAGCCTGCCTGGGGTGGATTCAAATCGGACATCTTCCTAATTTGATTATCTCCACCTGCCATTTGGGGCCAATGGCAAGGTATAGATTAGGATGCCTGGAGATGGCCCCACCAAGCACAGAGTAGGTGCTACACAAATGCTTATTCCCTTCCCTTTCTGAGGGAGAGAGGAATACTGTGGGGAAATTATGGGGGTGTTTTTTTAAAAAGGGCAATAAAAACTTAATTCTTTAAAAAAAATTTTATTTCCTACCATGGTCCTCTTCCTGAACAAATAACAAACAACACTCTCCCTATATTTCTCAACTAAAGATTTGAGGCAGACCTTGGGTTCCTCACCGCAGTAGGCTTTTCACACTCCATCTAAATGGTTGCAAAATCACACAATTTGGAGATTTGGCCATCAGTCCTAGGACACTGAGAAGAGGCAACGTTGATGTCCTAGCCCTCTAAGGTTTACAGAGAGCTTTATAGACCCCATCTTATTAGTCTTACAACTAACTACCTGGGGAACTTCATACTACACTTATTATTCCCATTTTGCAGAAAACTTCCAAAGAAACCGAGCCTTTGAGTTGTTAAGTGACTTGTCCATGGTTACAAAGCTCATTGGTACTGTAGGCCAGACTTGAACCTAGGCATTTCTGGCTATAAGTTTGCTTTTCATTTCACAGTACTGTGCTGCCTTTAACACTGAGCTCATTTTAGTTGTGAATGTATACCTTGCACATAGGTTATTCAGGTCATTTTAGCCAGGAGGCTGCTCTTAGGAAGTTGTCCATGACATTGCTGTGATGAGAGGCTTTTCTTATACTTTAGCTTTTGGAAATGCCATCCACTGTAGAGAGTACAAACAGACAGTCCGCTGTGGAAATGGAGGCCTAGATGTAATATGCACATTTGGTTTGGAGCCACCATAGTTAGAGTTAAGTGAACGGTTTCTAAAATTATTATTACTCTTTTGAAAAACTTGAACACTTAAGAGTGATGGGTTTGGGTTTGTTTTTTTTTTAAACAACTGGGCTCTGTGGTGAAGGTCACATCCTTTACTAATGTGACTTGGTTTTTAGATACTCATTTTGTGTCCTGTAGACGTCTTAAATTCAGCTTGTGCAAAATGGAATGATCATCTTTCCCCTGAAACCCTTCTCCCTTCTAAAGCTCCTTTCTTACATCTGGTCAATGGTTCCACCATTTTCTTTCTCAGTGTGGAAGGCTTGCAATCCATGTGTCCTACCGAATGTTTCACTCCCCATATCCAGTCAGTTGGGCAAGTCCTACCAGTTTTGCCTTTACAACATTTCTTCCTCATACCTCCTTCTCTTTATACTGCCCCCACCTTAGTGCAGGCCCTCATTTCCTCGAACCTGGACTATTGCAATAGCCTGCTGGTCAGTCTCCCCCCTCCAAGTCTCTCTCCAATTTGAGTCCATCCTTCACTCAGCCGCCAAAGTGTAGGTCTAACCAAGTCATTCCCTTCCTTAGGAAATTTTAGTGACTCTCTATCATCTCTCAGATTAAATATAAAATTCTCTGTTAGACATTCAAAGCTTTTTATAACTTAGACCACTCACTACCTCTACTACCTTTCTAGTCTTATTATGCCTTATACCCACCTACCATGTAATCTTCAGTCCAGTGACACTGGCTTCCTTGATGTTCCGCAAACAAGACACTTCATCTCTTTATTGGGCATTTTCACTGGTTGTCCTCCATGCCTGGAACTCTCTCCCTTCTTAACCCTACCTCCAGAAAATCCAGTAGAGATCTGAGGTAGACATTGTGGCCTGTTTCCACAGTTAGAATCATCACTTGTGTTTGGGGAGGAGTGAGTTAACCCTCCTTACTTGCACATCATTTGCTGGAACTGTTGTAAGCAAAGAATTTGTGGTGCAGACCTGGAGCAATTTAAGTTAACTTTGTCTCCAAGTGAATTGATCCGGACCCCAGGCAGGGGTGGACTAGTATGGCCCCTGGAGTGGGGAGTGGGAGGTAGACTGTAGGGCCTCTGAGGTTTCCTTCTGTGTTTAGGCATCCAGTAAGTGACAAAGCCAAGAGGTGAAGCCAGCCTTCTCCTGACTCATGTCCAGGGCTCCCCATCTATGCTGCGCTTCTGTTCCCAAGTACCACAGTACTTGATGAAATTTCTAATTTTTTCCTTTATCCATTTTATTGACGGTCAGAGAATTTGTTTTTTGTTTGTAAGACATACTGTGGCTTGATCTCTGTGATAACCTTGAGGCTGTTTGAAATCCTACTTTGTGTTAAATTTCATTTTTGAGCAGGTACCATGATATGCGAGATACTAAATAATATTATGTCCTTCATATTTGTAAGTGACACTACTGATGTGTGACAAATTATAGAGAAAACAGAATTCTTCCCTCTGCCCCTCTTCCATTGTGATTTGATTTCCCCACTAGCTCCCAAAGTCGTCTTTCTTAAGAAGCAAAAGGACTCTGTGTAATGTGGCAGAGGTAAGGTCAACCTGCATTAGCACCATGAGTCTGGGAATGCTGGGTTTGGCATCCTTGTGTATGTGGCCACCATGGGGGAGGGGGAAGGGAGGGGAGAAAATCTGAAACTCAAGGGATTGTGGAACTGAATCTTGTAAACTAAAAGTAAATAAACAAGTCAATGAAAAAATAAAATAAAATGGATAAACCTGAAAAAAAAAAAAAGCGAGTGCATGCACGTACACATGCAATATAGCCACAGACATAAGGTAGTCGGAACCAGTGGTTGGAGAGACACCTGTTTGGACAGCAGGCCAGAAAATACTTTTTCTAAATTTAGCAGAAGAATTTATTTTTTTCCTTTTTAAAAAAAATTTATTTATTTACTTTTAGTTTACAACATTCAGTTCCTCAGTACCTCTTGAGTTTCAAATTTTCTCCCGCTAGGATCTACAGATACCTTCACATTAAACATTAGTCAAGTTGTAAAGAGGGATTATAACCAGTGGAGTGAACAGCAAGAAAGAAGAAATAAAACAACAAAAAAAGAGAGAGCAAGTAGTTTGCGACAATCTGTATTCAAACTGTAGTTCTTTCTCTGGATGTGGATATCCCTTTCCATCATGAGTCTTTTTGAGTTGTCTTATAACCTTAGCAGAGGGATTTCTTAGGGATGATTCCCAAGATCACTCCCAATCACAGGGAGATTGAACTCATTGATTGCTAAAGGACCCTTCCAGGTCTAAGTCTTATGGTCTAGGACTTCATTTTTTAGTTCGATATAGTTTTTCTTTCTGTGACTAGGCTTTGAAGACAGCCAGGCTTCAGTCTTGATTTAACTAAATCGACTAACAGTCAACTAGCATTCATAAATCTCCTTCTTTGTCATAGGCACTGTCCCAGGTGCTGGGGACACAAGGGCAAAGGAGGAAGTGATCTCTGCCGGCGAAGATTTCCATATGTGAATTTTATAACAATGCTTGCCTTTTTAGAGTGGTTAAGGCTCCAGTTTGCCTCCTCTAAAAAATCTGATATCACAAATTTTTACCTTTCTACTTTTCCATTTCTATTCAAGAAGACTGTAGGGGTAGTAAAGTAAAATCCTCATACCCAAATGACTAATGCCCTTGGAACTACTTTGATGTGTACCTTGGTTTATAATACAGGCATTAATCAACTTTGCTGTTTACCCTCCTTGGCCCTCAACTGCCGCTGTCCAGAGTCTTAAGAGATGCCTGCTCACCTTCCTTGCAGCCTCAGGTTCCTGCAGGACAGAGGCAGCAAGAGATTGATCAGACTTTTCTGTATACAGCTTCAGTTCCCTGAAATTCTAACCTGGAATAAAAGGTTTTTATAGTTTGACTGCTCAGTATTTCATCTGGGAGCCAATTCTTTCTGGGTAAGATAGGGAAAAAGAAGGAAGGCCATAACTCATTAATATGAAATTGCCTCTTTCTGCCTTATGGAGTGGCATTCATCTACTTAGTGGGAGGAAAGAAGCAGTAGAAAATACTGGATTCCATATAATGAGAATTCCTGCGTGTCTGGGCTTCTCTAGCAGAACATACACTAAGAAATAGTGGCTTTCCATCAGCACCAGATTTGGAAAATTTATGTTTTAGAAGTGAGATGAACTTTGCCCTCATTCTTGAAGGAAAAATTCCTAAATTTAAGAAATAGGGTTCAAAAGAAATGTATGTTGGGTTTCTGCCTGTCATTGGAATATGATCCTTTAGTGATACTGGAAACCTGCTCTTTGTGAATGCTGACACTATAGATCCTAGTAGAAGGAAAATTATAAGGTAGAGGGAAAGATTTAGTAGAAAACAAAAACTGGCTATATCTTTTTATTTTTATCTTTTGAAAAAAAATTTTTTAGAACATTGCCTTGAAACAAAAAGGTTGGAAGTATTCTAGGGATAACATGGGAATGTTTACTGGCAAAGGGACTCCTTGAATTAGTGTTGGTGCTGTAAGGAAGCTGGTTCTCTCTACTTCATTTCCTTTTATACTCCTCTGGCATTCCTACCTCCATGGCATCTCTTGAATTCATCCCCTTCTCTCTGTCCACAGGGCCACCATCCTAGATCAGGCCCTCATCACCTCTTGATCTATTATGGTGGCTTATATTATTATTATTATTATTATTATATCATGCATTTTATTATAAAATGCAATATTATTTGTAAGGCACAGTGCCTGGCTCATAGTAGGTACTTTTATTTTGCTTTTTGGAGGGGGGAAGGCAGGGCAATGAGGTTAAATGACTTGGCCAAGGTCACATGGCTAGTAAGTGTTAAGTGTCTGGGTCTGATTTGAACTCAGGTCCTCCTGGCTCCAGGGCCCGTGCCCTATTCACTGTGCTATCTAGCCGCCCCAATAGTAGGTATTTTTAAATGTTTGTTCTCCTTTGGTTCCCTCTTACCTGGTTTATTGTTACAACTTCCTAATTGGTCTCCTTACCTCAAATTTCTCCCCATTCCAGTCCATCCTTTAAACTGTTGCAAAGTGATTTACTGGGGCAGCTAGGTGTGGAAGTGAATAGAGCACTGGCCCTGGAGTCAGGAGGGCCTGATTTCAAATCCGACCCAGACACTTAACACTTACTAGCCATGTGACCTTGAGCAAGTCATTTAACGCCATTACCCTGCCCTCACCCCACCCCCAAGACAAAACAACAATAACAAAAGTGATTTACTTAAAGCATTCATCTGACCATGTCACTCCCCTACTCAATAAACTCATGGCTCCCTATTGCCTGTGGGATTAACTATAAATACAGATTCACCCATTTGACATTTAAAACACTCCATAACCTTCAGCCATCCTGCCTTTCCAAACTATTACAGGTTATTCATTCGCCTTCATACACACTGTGCTCTAGCCAAGGTTTGACTTTTCTTCCTGCTCTTTCTGTGCAGCATTCTCTCTCCATCTCCATGCCTTTGTACTGGCTGACTTCATGTCTGAACATGCAGCCCCTGCTCATCTCATTCTCTTCAGATTCTGGCTTCCTTGAATGCTCAGTTCCAGCACAGCCTTCCTTAATCTTCTCAAGGCTTGTGGCCTCTGGCCAGTATTTGCAGGGACCTGTGTGTTCTCCTGTCATTCCATCATAGATCCATCCATCTTAGGGATTCTTACTGTTCCCTGTTTCCCAAGTGCCCAGCACCTTCCCGGCTCCAGATCAGTTGCTTAATGAATGCCTTTTGCTTCTGTGATATAGCTGTCCTCACCGCTTCTTGTTGTGCACTGGCGACACTCTTCTCTTCTGTCTCTGTGACTCTGGAATGGCCCTCTCCAGTGCCTTTGAGGCACTTTCCCTTTACCTCTACCATGTAGGGTTCTTTTCTTGCAGTAAGATGCAACTCAGGGACCATTCTCTGCCTGAAACCTTTGTTGATCTCCCAGCTGCCAGTACAGATCCTTCCAGACTACGTGGGATTGATTTGTGCTGCTTTTATTTTTCTATGTACTTTGTATTTCCCTCTTAACAGGTTAGTTCATTGTGAGTTGATTGTTTCATTTTTTGTATTTGTATTCACAGCACCCTAAATAGGCATTTACTCCTCGAGTCTCCCTCCATTCTAGTCAGACAGTCAGAAAGCCTTTATTAAGCCCTTAGTATGTGCCAGGCACTGTGCTAAATACTGGAGATACAGAGAGAGGCCCAAAACCCAAAGGTCTCTGTCCTCAAGGAGCTCACCGTTTGGAGGAGACTACATGCAGACAACAATGTACAAAGCAGTCATATGCAGAATAAATTATGGGTCATTTCAGAAGGAAAGCGCTAAGATGGAGGATGGGCAGAGGCTTCTTGCAGAAAAAGTGAGACTGTTGGCTGAACCTTGAAGGAAGCCAGGAGGCAGAAACAGGGAGAGAGAACCCCCTGGCCCAAGGCCCACCTAGAGTGGGGAGATGGTCTGGCATGTGTGAGGAACAACAGAGGAGCCAGTGTCTAGAGGTCCCAGAGCATATTGGAGAATGAGGTGTAAGAACACTGGGAAGGTAGCAGGGGACCAGAAAAACAGGGTTTTTTTTACTTGATCCTGGATACAAGACGGAGATGATAGGGTGAGATCTGCATTTTCGGACAGTCCATTTGACAGCTCAGTGTAGGAAGTTTTAGAGAAGGGAGATCCTTGAGGCAGGGGGCCAACCCACAGGCTAGTGTAGTAATTCAGGTGTGGACTCTCTCTCTCTTTCCCCTCCAACCCCCTTCCACAATTCAACTGCCCAAGTCATCCTCCTAAAGTGCAGGCCTCACAACGTCTGCCCTCTATGCATAAACTCCCAAGGCTCCCTAATTACCTCCAGGGCTGTTCTTGTCCATTTGCTTTGCTCATTCCTATTCATTGTGATAAAGGATTAAATCCAGACATTCCCACTGTTCTCTATTTCAGTCTCCATTCATGACATCAAGCTTATAATGGGCGCAGAGTCCAGTGGCCTATCCTATTGATTGGTACATTACAGATCAATAGGGTAACGGGAAATGCCTTCCCTCCATTAGACTGCTTGCTAATCTCACCATGACTGCAAGGCATAAAAAGGTCAAGGTTAGATAGCCCAACGTGTGCTCATCCCTGAGTAGAGGGATTCTATAAACTCTCACCCCTTCTGTAGGAAAGTGCACGATGTGGAACATGGGGTAAATAATACCTGCTCTGTGGTTCAGTTGATCAACCAAACAAGTCCTGCATGCCTACAATGTGTTCTAAGCACTGGAGATAAAAATATAAAGAATGAAACAATGTCCAATCGAAAGAGCTTACATTGTTGTGTGGATCTGCCTATCTACGTACATGTTTAGTTAATAAGTATGTGTTTGATGTTTGTTATAAAATATGTAGCTATATAAAGACACATTTGGCACTTGGGTGGCCCAGTGGATAGAGCTCCTGAGTCTAGAGTCAGAAAAACCCCAGTTCAAATCCAGCCTCTGACACTCACTAGCTGTGTTGACCCTGGGCAATTCATGTAATCTCTGCCATGGACAGTTGGCATACTATGGTCCATAGCTCACACATGTGACTGAACACCTTATAAACACACATACAAAGAGTAAAGTAGAAGGTAGAGAGTAATGTCTAATAAGACTGGAAACAGAGTTTGGAGACAAGTTATGTTGTCATTCAGTTGAGCCTGAACGTTTGCCAAGAGATTCTGGAGGGATTTGTCATTTCCTTCTCCCGCTCATTTTACAGATGAAGAAACTGAAGCAAGCAGGGTTAAGTGACTTGCCCAGGGTCACACAGCTAGTAAGTGTCTGAGGCCGAATTTGAGCTCAGTTCCTCCTGACTCCAGGCCCAATGCTCTATCCACTGCGTCACCTGGATGCCCAAGTCGGGAAGGGCTTTAAAAGCTAAACAGGAGGTTTTTTTTCATCCTAAAGGTAGTCACAAAGGACGCCACTGGAATTTAAGAGTAGGGGAGTCACATGATCCATCTGGAGGCTGTTGCTAGAATCCAGTTAAGAGGTGATGAGATCTTGGACTAAGGTGGCAGCTATGTGAGGGTGGAGAGAAGGGCTCAGGTGCAGATAGCTTTTGCAAGGCTTCATATGTGTAATGAATATTGTGTTTATTGTCTTCTCAGTGAGTGGGGGAAGGAGAGAATTTGGAACTGAAAATAAAAATTGAATTTTAAAAAATGAATGGAGAGGAGGCAAATGATGTGAGACTAGATTTGGCAGCTGGAGATGTGGCATGTGGCATGGATGCCAAGCACTGCCCCTGTTTAGGCTGACTTTGTTGCTCACTATTTAAACCTATGAAATGTGTACAGAAGTAAGCCAGGGTTACTGGTAGGGGGAGAAGGAAAGGCCTGGTATTGGAGGTGGCCCAGGGGGAGGCTTCATGGGTCTGCAGACAAGGACATTCTTAGAAGCATCAGTTGGAACAAGGTGACTAAAGGAATAGAGAACAAGACTCAAGCTGCCCCCGTCTTGAGCTTTTGATAGGCCCCACGTGCTGGACTTATTTACTGGAGAACACAGAGCATGCACGCATTTTTTTGGCGTTAAGTGTACGTCTATTTGTATTCATTTGAGCTTTCTGATCTTTTAGATTCTGGATATGCAGGAGATTGTTGTTGAGGGCATCTGTGAGAACTTTGAGAATTAACTAGGGAAACACCTGAAGCTTCTTTTTTTCTTTTCCTAGAACAGTGTCCTATTTTTTAATTCCAAATTTACTGGACCAAAATATTTCTTGGGTCCCTTTTAGCAGTTCGATTCTATGATTCAGATAGAGGGTGTTCTAAATATTTCTTGAAAGGAAGAAGCAGAAAGGAACACTTTTTTTTAGGAGTTTTTAAGGCTGTTGTGATGTTTGTCACTTATTTTATCCTGAAGGATTATTGGTTTGGATGTCTTTGCTCTGAAATATTTATTTTCCAGTTTAAATATTCATGAGTGGCTGCTGGCAGAACTCCGCCTGCAGGGAGAAATCGGCCTTCTGGAATCTCTGAGTTAGGTCAAAGGAATCTCTTCTGCAGTGTCTCCATGCTCCCCCCTCCCCCCAAGATCTGTCCAGTGTGTTTGTTGGAGGCCTCCAATGAGGGGGCCTCACCGCTTCCTCAGGCAGCCTGTTTCCCTTTTGGTCAGCTCGAGAGGGTAGGGAGTTTTCCTTATATAGAGTCCAAATCAGCCTGCAGCTTCTACCCATTGCTGTAGTTCTGCCCACTGTGGCCAAATAAATAAATACCATCTTTCTTCTGCATACCACCCATCACTTGCCAATAGTTCTCAGGTCCTTAAGTCTTCTTTTCTCTAGACTAAATCATTTCTTTCAGCTGACCTTATGTGGCGTGATTTCCATCCCTAACCTATTTGCCTTCCTCTGAACACATTGCCCTTTGTCAGTGCCCTTCCCAAAATGTGCTTACCAGAACGGGATGCTGTTTTCTTAATGTCATTTCTTTTGGGCACAGAAGGCCCATTACCCCTGCCTTTATGGATCCTTTTCTTCTAATATACTTTACCATTGCCTTGGCTTCTTTGTCGAGCCTATAGTGAGTCCACCAAAGCCCTCAGATCTTTTCCTCTCATCTTTATCTGACATCACCTCTCTCATCTGGGCTGTGTGAAATTTGATTTGGGGGCCTTATCTAAAGGCCTTTTCATTTGCCCCCGTTTAACTTCTGTTACCCATCCTTCTGGCCACCAAGATCTCTTGTATCTGAGGCCCCTCATCCATGTGTTATCCTTTCCAGGCTTGGTAAGCCTTCTGTTTGTCCCTTCATCCAAGTCATAGATAATGATGCTGAAAAAGAACAGGACCCAGGGCCCATGATAGTGGCCCCTGAAGACCTGAGATCGAATGGCTCGTTGCCATTTCTCAGGTCCGGTCATAGAGCTAGGCTGCAATCCCCCTGATTGTACTATCGTTCATTTGACATCTCATCCCAGGAATATCATAAAGGACTTTGCCACTTTCTTGTAATTCAGATCTGCCATGTTTGTGGCATCTCCCGATCTACCAGTCCAGCTTCTTGCCTTCATCTGGGAATGAGGTAACTTGGCCTGGGTTCTTCTTCATGAACTTGACCAGGGTCTTACTGGTCACTGCTTCCTCTCAAGACTCACAAACCCTTTCTTTCCTTGCATGTTAAGGAACTCTGGCCAGAAACTCAGATTTAGCTTACAGACTCCCTTTCTGAGGAGCCGACTCACATTTGCTCTTTTCCCAGACATGTGGTCCTTCTCTCTGTGGACAGTAAGTAGCAGAGCAGCAGGTATTTGTTTTTGGTTCTGCCTTTCAAAAAGTCTGTGTTTTTATTTAGTCAATACAATTCAAGAAAGAGTGATTAGTTACCTCATTTGTGCCAGACACTTTTCCAAGATGGTTGCTTTTTGCTGGTTTTCTTTCTCTCCAAGCAGAAAAAGTTTTCATTTTAGAGTTTCCGCAGTCTCCTCCTTGAGAACATTTAACTTACAAAAAATTTGGTTGTCCTCTTTCTAAGGGAGCTGACTGACGCCGCCAAATCTCTTTCCCTTGCCCTCCATCTCTGAGAACCATTGGCTACCTGGGATCCACAGATACAGGAGACCCTCCCTATCTCCCTTGCCCATTAGCCATACTTCACAGTTCCAGGGAATAGACCCTGAAGTTCCCCTTGCACAGGATTCTTCTCTGCTCCAGTTGCTACCCCATATGAGAGCTCTTGGCTCCCTAGAAGTGTTCTTTCTTTCTTTCTTAGCCCTCCAGACCAGGAAATGTCTGAGTCTTCTCGCTGCACTCCATTCCCCAGGGAGACCCAGTTCAGTGAGGGTGAAATATAGATAGGGGAGCCAGGCTCTACTGTAGGATAGGATGTACATGTTTCATACTAGGACTACAGATGGAGAAGATAGGTTTCTGCCATCCCCCAATAGAACTTACAATGTGTTTTCCTCTTGGTTCTATAATATTATAAGTGCCCAAGTTTATCCACTATCAAGGGTTAAATAATCTTTTGTTGATCTGGCCAGATAATCTAATCATTCTCTGTAATGTTGTTTAAATGGGAAAATGCATTCTTTGTTCCAGACAACCAACTAAAAAGTGAACCATTTGGAATGGTCTGCATTATGTGTGAAGTACTGCCTATAGTCGAGGGGTGCCTCGAGGACACATCTGGCCATTCAGATTGGTTTGTGAAGTTTGGATTCTGTCAAAGGGCTGCACTTGAGGACCTGCAAGGCCACAGCTTCCCTACCCCTGGCTGTTACTAAAAATATTTTTATTCATATACTGGAAGAAAAAACATTGGGCCTGGGTTCAAATTGTGGCCCTGCCATTTCCTAGCTATGATTCCCCCCTCTCTGAGACTCAGTTTCCTCATTTGTAGAATGGGGATAATGATCTTTGCAGGCTTTCTGAAGTCCTTTGTAAGCTGTAAAGTTAGGTGTAAAGAAGAAGGAAGACATTGTTTTTCTTCATTTCAGCTTGAATTTCAGATCATAACAAATACACCTTTTGGAGGCACAAGCTTCTGGTATGGCACAGGAAGGATAATATGCATCATCATTCCCAGAACCAAGGGGGAAAACATATGAGACTTCATATGGCAAATATTCCAAATGTGCAGCCCAGTGCTTCCTCAGGAATCCCCTGGTTATCAGAGTTAGCAGCTCATCAGCTCTCCTCAGGTTCAGAGAGCTGGAACCAGAAGGTCAGCTCCTCGAGTCCCCATTTATTTTTGCAGAGATGGGAACTGAGGCCTAAAGAGGTTGGGCCTGGCTCAAGACCACACAGGCAATAATAGCATCCGAATGTTTGGGGAAAGCTGAAGTGGCATTGGCAGATTTTACATTTCCCTAATGAGGACTCTCAGAATCTTTAGAAGTAGTAGAAGATTTTGTGTCGCATTTCCCACCCCACCCCTTTTATACCCTTTCCTCTTTTCAGTTTGTAGTTCTTTTTGAGGATTAAAAACATTTTTCTTCATTGATTACAGGTAGTTTTTCTTTTTTCTCTAGTATGGCACTTTCTTCTTTCTAAGGCTATTAAAGTGGGGTTAATTTAAAGAAGGCTTGTGATTGGCTTTATAACAGGTCATATACCCCTTACAGGGAGAAAGGACTTGAACAGGAGTGGGGAACCTGTGGCTTCAAGGCCACATGTGGCCCTGTAGGCCCTCAGGTGTGGCCCTTTGACTGAATCCAGATTTCACAGAACAAATCTCCTTTGTAAAAGGATTTGTTCTGTAAAACTTGGATTCAGTCAAAAGGTTGCACCCAAAGACCTAGAAGGCCACATGTGGCCTCGAGGCTACAGGTTCCCCACTCCTAGACTTGAAGTTGAAGTCTGTCTAGTAAATGTTTCCAACAGAAGCCACAAAGCTAGGAAACTTAGACAAATCTAGAGCCATTGGCTGCTGCCTGTAAACAAGCTTTGGGGGAATAGGGGTAACAGATTTCAAGTGCTTGAAGGCAAGCATCTTTCTGCTCCAAACTTGGAGATTATCATTTCTTTTTCCATTTAGATGTTTAATAAATGCTTTTTGCTGTGTGTTTATTAGGGTGCTAAAGCGTATCCTGGCTCTAAATTTCATCAGCAGCCACTAAGCAAATATGTTGCTCCCAAACTGTCCTTTATATCTATCTTCCTGCTGCTTCTGAATAAGAAGAGGAGAGAGATGTCTTTTTTTTTTAAAACTAAAGTGCTTCTGAAATATGTTTGCCTTGCAAGAGTATGATCAGCATTGGCAATGTATGACACTTGTAAAGCACAGCCTTCCAAAAGTCTCCGCACATAGTAGGTACAAATTAAATGCCTTATTAGAGGGCTGGTCTAATTAAGGTCTGTGAAAAAACATCTGCTTGTTTTCAGTGGATAGCGCTCTGGCTCCAGTGAAGTGGTTTGATTCTTATCAGCCCTTATATTTTTGCCTGCAAGTAATTTCATACTTACCTTATTTAAAAGCCTTTTTTTTTTTTGGCTCTCAATTTACTTTTACCAGAAATCCTGAATCTTAGAGATATGTTTGTATCTCCCAATAGTCCTCCACCCACTCTTCTTATCATTTTCCAGAGGCAGATTCTTCTTAGAAGTTCTTTGTTCTTACCAACATAATAATACTAATTTTTATATGGTGCTTACTGTGTGCCAGCCACTGGGCGGAGAGCTTTATAATTATTATCTATTTGATCCTCAACACAACTCTGGGAAGTAGGTGCTATTATTATCCCCATTTCACAGATGAGGAAACTGAGGCAAACAGCAGTTAAATGGTTTGCCCAGGGTCACATAGCTAGTAAATGTTTGAGGTCACATTTGAATTCAGGTCTTCTTGACTCCAGGCTCAGAGATTATCCACTTTGCCACCAAGGTGCCCATAGATTTATTCTACTCTTCTAGGGAAACTGCCTTGCCTGTTCCTGGTTCATTTTGTTGTCCTTATATTGTATGCTCCCTTCCTCCTTTCTGCTTATCTGAATCCTACCTGCCCTTCAAGGCCAACCTTCTATCCCAGTTTTTCCGGTGAGTCGTTTTTGACCACCAAATTCCTCTTGGGTGGTGCACTGGTCAGAGAACTGATCCTGGAGTCAGGAAGACCTAAGTTCAGTTTTGGCCTCAGATACTTTATTAGCTGTGTGTCCCTGGGCAAGTCAGTCAGCCTCTGTTTGCTCAGTTTCCTCATCTGTAAAACAAGGAGAATGATGGATGATAATAGGACCTGCCTTGCGGGGTTGTTGTGAGAAAATCC
The DNA here is from genome assembly GCA_028627135.1 of Pseudochirops cupreus. Lineage (NCBI taxonomy): Eukaryota > Metazoa > Chordata > Mammalia > Diprotodontia > Pseudocheiridae > Pseudochirops > Pseudochirops cupreus. The sequence goes on from CM053581.1 coordinate 407,803,490, forward strand.
TGGGAGAGCACTGAGCCCAGTGCCCAGCATACAGCAGGTACTCAGAACATGATTGCTGCTTCCCAGCCTTTTTCTGCTGGCTGTCCAGGGCACTGTCTGCAAACAGTCCTTTTAGCTCTCAATCATAGATGTGATGCCTCAGGGAGCTCCTAGCACTGGCCCGCTACTAGTCTGTCCACAACTAGAGGGTAGCAGCTCACTCTGTGGTTTTCACTTGGTAGGCACTCAAACTTACTGATTCATCATGACAGGAAAATAAGTTTGTTCTGCACAAGGAAGAACTTTTGAATAATTAGAGCTGCCTGACAGTGGACTGAGCTGCATCAAGACGGAGAAGGTCCTCATCAGTGACAGCAGCGAAACACAGGGGTTCCTGGATTGGGGGGGGGACCCCCCATTAAGTGAAGTGCCTTCCAGCTGGAGTCTTTAGTGAAACTTGCTGGAGTCCTTGCTGCCCAGGTGGATCTTCCCTTCCTTCAAACTCCCAGAGCAGTACTTGCTATCTTCCTTATGGAGCCTGCTTTGTTCTTAATTGTATGGTAGACTTCCCCTATTAGATTGGGATCCTCTTGAAGGTGGAACTCGTGTTTCGCTTGCCTTGGTGGGCTTCATATCACTCACCACAGTGCATTGCATATGCCAACAATAAAAATAATAGCTAACATTTCTAGAGTGTGTTTCTTGGTTTTTTGGTGTTTTTTAAGCTTTGCGAAGCATTTTACAAGTATCTCATTTACAAGTATCTCATTACAGCTTTGGGAGATTGATGCTGTTATCCCCATTTTTTTT
>CM053581.1:407804778-407821273 GCA_028627135.1 Pseudochirops cupreus
GCAGAGGCATTAATTACACAGCACTGGAAACATACATAACAGCTTGTAATAAATAGTAATAAATAAGATTAGAAGTATCCTAGGGTTGAATAGTGGATCATACAAATGCATGTGATACATAACAAAGCAAGGAAAAATATATTTTCACTGAGGTTGAGTTTGTAGATTTGGTGGATTTCATTCAAGAAAAGAAAGACTGGGTTTGAATGATTGTTAACTGGGAGTTATTCAAGGCATAAGGGGGTGTACAAGGACAACAGCAGGAGTATATTTGATCCAGGAGAAAAAAAAAACAGACTAAAAATTCCCCAAGAGGGAATACAGGAAAAGGAGGCATGATTTAAGTACATTCTTCCCCACTCCAAAAACACAAAAAACAAAAAACTAAGGGTGGGGTTGGGTGGGGGGCAGTAAAGAGGAAAAGAACTAGGTATAATAGTAATTTTAAAACCTTAAACCACGCAAACCCCTCAAAATGCCCATGTGATCCCATTCCATCCAGAAGGCTACTTCTATTATCCCCACTTCCCTACTTTTTTCTCCTGGGGATACTAGAGGTTTCTCTGCTGCCTACAAACCAATCAATCAATCAACAGTTATTAAGCATCAACTATTTGTCAGGCGCTGTGTTAAGTCCTGGGGATACAAAAAGAGGCAAAAGGAAATCCCTGCCCTCAAGAAGCTTATAATCTAATGGGAAAGACAATATGCAAACAAACATGTACAAACAAGCTAGACAGAGGATAAATGGGAAATAATTAACAGAGGAATGCACTGGACTTAAGGGGGATTGGGGAAGGCAGCCTGTAGAAGGTGGGATTCTAGTTATTACTTAAAGGAAGCCCAGAGGTCAGAGTGGAGGAGTGAGAGCATTCCAGGTACGGGCAACAGCCAAGGGAATGCCTAGAGCTGAGAGATGGAGCCTCCCTCATTAGATCTTCATCCAGGCCCTGGATGTCTGTTCTGGGTTCCCTCTTCCATTTCTTTGGTGATCTCAGCAACCATGCTTTCAATTATCGTCTCTATGCAGATGACTCTCAGATTTATATATCTAGCTCTAACCTCTCTGACTTGGTCCAGCATAGTCAACTGCCCATCCATCATACCTAACTGTCTCATGGACATCTTGAACTCAACATATGCAAAACTGAACTCACTGTCTTTCCCCCCAAAATCCTCCTTTCTTTTATCTTTCCTGCAGCAGGCCAACACCCTGCAGTTCCCCTGGTTGAAATTTAGGAATCGGCCTTCACACACATCCTCTCAGACACACATCCTCTCATATTCTCTCTCTCTCTCCCCCCTTATCCCCAAATCCAAAGCCAATCTGAACCCCTGTCCTACCATTCTACCTTTCTAACACTTCACAGATATACTACTCACTTTTCTCCTATGACACCACCACCATTACAGTGTAGACCTTGACAAGCTCTAACCTGCTCTGTCTACTTCAAATTCCTCTTCTCTACATCTATCCTCCACTCAGCTCTCAAAGAGACATTCCTAAAACACCAGTCTACCACACTTCTCCATTTAACAATCTCCAGTAACTCTTTATTCCCTCCATGATCAAATATAAAATCCTTTGCTTTTAAAACTTTTTTTACAACATTAATAACTGCACCCCTTCTTCCTTTTCCAAGTCTTTCCTTCCATTCACTGACTTCCATGAACCAGTGACACTGATCCAAATGTTCCTCCCAGAAGGCCCTATCTCCTCACTCTACGGCACTCTGTGCTCAGCACACAACAGGAGCTACATAAATGCTTGTTCTCTCCCCTCACTGCATTTTCACTCCTTGTCCCCCATATCTGGAGCTTACCTCTCTCTTCTGGCTTCCTACGCCTCGTACATATGTACATACGTACATATGGGAATGTTGCCTGCCCAATTAGAATGGGAGCTGCAACTCAGTCTGGCGACATCTGTAACCCTAGCTCCTACAGAGGGGGAGGCTGATTGCCTGCATGAGCTCCACAGCTCAGAGGCACAGAGGACTCAAGCTGATTGGTGTCTCCACTGAGTAGGCTCGCACCAACGTGAGTGAAGTCTCCAGGAGCAGACGAAAGCCCCTAGCCAATTGGTAGTACAACTGGGCCAGTTAGTGGCTACTGCCCTTCCTGTCTGGTAGAAAGAGGGAAACTCAAAAGTGAGCTCCTAGAGGGCAAGGGGTTGTTATCAGCAATGTGTTAATCATGTTTGTTGATTATGTCCATATCCCCTTATCTACTGCTTCTAAAGGTGAAGCTGCTTGAGAAAATCTCAATATCTCAATGCTTGGAGGAGGATTTCTCTACCTGAAATTTTGAGTTAACTGAGGATTCATTCTCTAAATTCTAATTAATCAATTAAGGACTTACTATGCGCCAGTCACTATGCTAACTGCTAGGGACACATAAACAAAAGAGAGAAAGTCCTTGCCACCAAAGGGTTTCTAGCCTAGTGATTCAGGATTTTGATGGGCCTAGGAATATAATTTTAAGGGTTTCTTCTCACTGGATGGAATACTGGAGATACATAAAGTATAGGGACTTGAGTTAAATAAATCTATTACACTGGCAAATCTATCATTTATCGTCCATCTCCTCCATAAAAGTAGAAGGGGAAAAAAACTGTCCAGTTATTTGAGGATTCCACAGTAGGTAGATTCCATTTAATCAAGCTTTTCTGTGTTAAAAATTCTAAGCAGAGCAGATGAATTAGCAGATTGGATTGCAAACAGTCAGATAATATTTAGAAAATAAAATCCCTTGTTCTAATTCACTGTCATAATAAGGTAAAGTTCTCGATGTCCTTATGGGTCACAGCCAGCCGAAACCTATCATGTGGCATTTTGAAATGGCTCCGTGTTAAAAGGCCAGCCACAGAGCATCACGGACGTTGGCCTGGAAGGGACTTCGGGCATCTAACATCAGCCCTCTTTCACTGTACAACTGAAGAACTTGAGAATCAGGCAAATTTTGGGATGTGCCCAAAGTGATACAGGTGAACTTTAAACTGAGGTCATTCTATAGTGGCAGATCCAGAAGAGTAACGAATCTTACTTCGTCTACTAGGTGAGGTGCTCAGATTTTGTGATAAAGGGCAGATTCACTGAATACTTCACGACATACAAATCAGCAGGGGAAGGGTACAAAATCTCTACAAAAGCTTCCCATCGGCTAAAAGTAAACACAGAGAATATCTAATCCAACATTCTCCTTCACAAGATGAGAGAAAGGCTCAGGGGCTTCTCTAACTCGCTTGATGTCACACACTTAGGAGTAACTGGCAGGTTCCCTGAAGCCAAATCTAGCACATGACCTCTCGGTGGAGGTCAGAGGCCAAAGGAGTAATTAAAATGTCATGACAAGTCTGGAGGTGAAGGTCAGAGAACAGAGTACCTGAGCTACCCTAAATGCCTAGCAATATCTGGTGCTGTCTGCTCTTCCCCAAAAGGGTCCTGATAGGAAATTAAGAAAGGACTGGTTCAGTCACTTGACTGCATTAGGGAATTTATTTGAAAAAAGCAGGCAAATTGGTCTATAATTTAATTGATCAAACCAGTTAGTGGATCATAGATAACCTGAGTTTAGTTGTTGGATTATTTTATGTGGGAATAGTACAACTGGGAATTACAGTAAATTTTCATGGAAAAAAAATATATTTCTTCAGAGAAAATAAAATTCCAATTAAGTGCAATAATTTCAATATGGATTATCTTACTGTTCCTAAAAGATTCTAATATATGTACAAACGTACATACATAGGCAGGTAGGTAGTATAATGGACAGAGCACTGGACCTGGAGTCTGGAAGACCTGCTGGCTGTGTGATCCTGGGTAAATCACTTGGATGCTACTTGCCTCATCTGAGAAATGGGGATAGTGGCAGCACCTGTCTCTCTGGGTTGTTGTGATAATCAAAGAGACAGTGTTTATGGAGTACTTAGCACAACGTCTGGTATATGGTAGGTGCCCTATAAGTGGTAGCGCACGTGTGTGTGTGTGTGTGTGTGTGTGTGTGTGTGTGTGTGTGTGTGTGTAAAACCTGAGTTCAAGTTCAGCTTCTAACAACTTGCTAACTGTGTGACCCTGAAAAAGTCACTTAACCTTTGTCTGCTTCAGTTTCCTCAGCTGTGAAATGGGGGCAGTAGTAGTACTTGGTTCACAGGGTTGTGCTGACGATCAGATGGGATATCTGCCAAGTGCTTGGCACAGTGCTTTGCATACAGTGAGAGCTTAATAAATGCTTGTTCTTTTACCACCACAACCTCTTGAGCCTAGAGTTAGGAAGACCTGAGTTTAAATCCATCCTCAAATACTTAATTGCTAGGTGACCCTGGGCAAATCACTTAACCCTGCTTGCCTCAGTTTCCTTATCTGTAAAATGAACTGGAGAAGAAAATGGCAAATCATTCCAGTATCTTTGTCAAGAAAACCCAAATAGGGTCATGAAGACTTTAGACATGACTGAACAATAACAAAAACAGGCATTCATCCTTGTTTTATTTACTATCACTTCGCAAATCTTCTCTTGGCCACATAATATCTGAAAATACTGTCAAATGAATTAGTAATTTTGGTTCTAAAAAAAATTCTTACAATCATGTGTTAGAGCAGTGGTGTCAAACAGAATTGGGGGGGAGGGGCAATCAAACCATACATAAGGATCCCTGTGGGCCATAGATTAATTTAGTTTTAAAATGTAATGTTATCTAAGTTTTACTGTACTTTTATTTATTTTGTTAAATATTTCCCAATTACATTTTAATCTGGTTCTGGCAGACAAGAGTACTCCAAGAGGATAGGTAAGCATGTGGATGAAGGGAACCAGTTAATGTAATCAACCTACTGCATTAACAAATGTCTACCCCCAAAATGAATCACCAAGAGACTGGAGGAACTGGACAATCATGGATAGGGAGTTGATTCAGAAAAAGGAAACAAAAGGTAAGGATAAACAAATACTTCTTGCAATAATGAAGTATAAACAATAAACAACTTGCTCCCTAAGACATTAGGGTGAAGACTGGCATTGTTTACCACTTTTATAAGTGATTTAGCATTTCTGTAAGGGGAGGAAGGAACACATAAGTGAAATCTCCAATTCTGCAGATGGCATGAAACTCTTCTGAGTAAAGGAAAATCTGTTAGAGTGGGCAGGAAAGAGGCAGACAGGTTTCCATGTATACAAGTGCAAAATAATGCACTTACAGGAAAAGAATCCAAAATACAGGATGACCTGGTTCAAATCATCGGTTGTCGTCCAAGAGCCTATCATAGGATTCAGAGCTGGAAATGACCTCAGACACCATCTAGTTCAACTGTCTCATTTTACAAATAAGGAAACTGATGGCCACCCAAGGGCTGAGGTCACAAACTAGCCAACCAAACTGCTTTATGAAGCACCCACTATATACTAGCTGCTGAGAATACAAAGACAAAAGTGAATTAAGACCATGCCTTCAACGAGTTTATAGCCTAAAAAGGAGGGCAAGACATGTGTATAAGTACATACAAAATAAATGCAAGGTCATTTTTTAACGGGGAGGAGATGCTACCAGGGAGGGCATCTGGAAAAGCCTCATGGAGGTAGCACTGGAGCTAAACTTTGAAGGAACAGAGGGAAGCAAAGAGGTAGAGGTGAGAAATGAGTGCATCCCAGTCATGGGAGACAGCCTATGCAAAAGGATGAAAGTGGGACACGTAGTGGAATGTGTGTGGAACAGCAAGACAGCCAGCTTGGCTGGCCTGCAGGGTGCAAGCAAGAGGGTGATGTAAAACAATGATAAAGGGAAGGCTAGAGCTAGCATGCTAGAAACAGGCCCGGGGCTTCAACAATCACTTCTAGGCAGATGACTGCCTCCGTTGACAGGATCACCACTGTGCAAGTCACTCAGAATGAAAACCTTGAAGTCATTTTCAAGTGTTCCCTGTCCCCACAACCCCTCACCCCTGACCCTATTCCATCAGCTGCTACCATATCAATTCTATTTCACTCCCTCTACAAACCCACACTCTTCTCTTTGCTCACTCTGTCACTGCTCCCCTAATATCACAATAGCATCAGTCACACTCTACTACTAGTTACTCCCTGAAAATGTTGTCATGATTTTCTTCTTCTACTTCCTCTCCTTCATCACCATCCTCATCTCACCTCAAGTCAGCTAGGAGGTGGCATAGTGGATAGAGCGCTAGACCTAAAGTCAGGAAGACCAGAGTTCAAATCTGGCCTCAAAAACTTAGTAGTTGTGTGATACAGAGGAAGTCATATAACCTGCCTGCCTCGGTTTCCTTTTTTGTAAAAATGGGGCTAATAATAGCACCCACCTCCTAAGATTATCGTGAGGATCAAATGGGATAACATCTGTAATATACTTAGCAATTCTACAGCATATATAGGTGCTATAAAATGCTTATTCCACTCTTCACCTTCATTATCATTAATATTTCATACTGTTCTCCTCTTTTACAATGACTCTTAGAAATAGTCTTTAGACAAGTGGTCAACCTCTTCTTTTATACTTAATGTTCTACAGACTTTTGCACAAGTGAGTAAAAGTATTAGGATGCATACTTATCTCCTGTTGGCTCTGAAAGCACCCTTGGGACAAGGTCAGCAGCAGACAGGCTGACAGCATTGATATGTATCTCCCACATTCCCCACTTGACTCTCAGTTCTTCTGACAGGTCTCTGAATTTTGAAGCCTTTTGCTTTCTCACAACTTGGAGTTTGTGAACATTTAGTATAGTGACATCTATTAAAAATACTGTTTTTATGGATCAATGTTACATCCTGGTAACTGTGGGCAGCAGTCTGAGATAATGGTTTCCTTCCAGCAGAGTGTAGCAAGGTTTGTGTATTTGGAGTTTGCGGATCTGTCTCCTCTCAGTCCATGAAAGACAGCGAGCTTCTGGTGTATGGCCACCAGGTCAATTGTTAGTCACAGTCATGTTACACTGTCTCCACTGTTTCTGTATGTAGTTGGCATTGCTCAATAAGCCCAAGCTCCTTATGGATAACATGCTTTTATAATTTCAGTAACGTGGTTGAGTTGCCCTCACAGACCCTGATTTCTCAAACCTGCTGGTGGCCAGCACAACACTTCTTTCTTGACATAATGCTGGCTGGGTTCATGTGGGTGCCATCCATGGAAGGTCTTTGGGTTCCACTCTTGGATCTAAGTCATTTACCAGCTCCTTCCAGGAGTAAGCCACTAGGGGTTATATCTGACAAATCTAATCTTTGCTATTGCTCAATAAAATGATGTCTATATGTTCAAAAGTGTTTCTGTAGGGGTTTTTTTTTTTTACCTGTTTGTCATGTGCTATGAGAATAGCTATTGATCTTTGTTCTCCTTTTCAGCATGGACGTGGTCACCTTTCTACAGCTGCCTTAGACTGATGAGCCCTGTGTCTTAAATATCATAGAAGTTTTTAATGTTTTCCAAATCTGTTATAGTCAATTTCACAATTCTCAAGATAAAAATTACATGTTGTTCCGATTCAGTTTTCATTATAGAATTCCAATATGTTTCTTAAAGTATTCCGCCACAGCCTTTTCCCCTGATAGTATTATGCTCTGTATGTCTTGTCTGGAGAATAAGGAATCTGTAGGTCTTGCCTTCATCCAATAGTCTGATAAAACCTCCAGATTCAAGCTCCATATGACCTTTTGATATCACTGGAATAAGACTGCACATGAATCTGAGAGAATCAGCTATGTGTTGTAGAATGAGCCATCTCTATAGCCTGGCACACTCCACATAGAGCGAGTGGGTAAGAAAATGCCTTGCTTCAGTTCCTTCAGTATGGCAGCTGCACTGAGATGATCAGGGATTTAAGGCAAGGAAGTACAGGAACAGGCTCAAATTTCTTCCCTGGAAAATGCCACCTTTTGTGTCCATTGTTCTAGATATTATTGTTGGAAGAATGTTTACAATGAAGAACAATTTTTTAGGGGAACACCAAATGTTCTAGTATTCTCACTGTGACTGAGTTTATTTTCCATATTTCCATATATGAATAAGCCATGGGTGAGGAACTGAGTCAGAGGCTTTGTGACGACACCAACAAAGGCACTATGTATTTAGCAGTCCTTCCAGGAAACTAGTTTAATTATTATCAAGTGAATAAGTTGACCTTTAACACCCGTGAGCCTTTTAGGTCTATCTCTGGCTCTTCGGCCAAAATACTATTTTATTATCAGTTTACCAATCTTTTCCCATGACATAAACTGTGAATCCTTTGTTTAGAGGACACAAACATGTAATTGGCCTACATATGGAGGGCTCCCTAATGTCTATGGCAATATCATGTGATGTCTTTCTTTAACAGAGATGGGCTTAGGTTTTGTTGGAGAGGAAGCTGGCAATGTGCTTTGCTAGTAATTCATGCACTACTGTAAAGTCTCTGAGTCAATAATTATGGATCTTATCTGGCCCATGGCCATCAACTTTTGCAAAGAGACTAGAGTTTCAGTCAAGTCCTTTGGTAAGAGTTCTGCTGCTCATTATATTAAAGGTGTACAAGCTTTCTGCTTTTCATTTCATAACAACTTGCATTTTTGTGGTGTTTTGACGTTTTACAACCATATGGACAATCCTAAGTAATAACAATTATCATCATCATTAGCAGCAACAGCAGCCTGTTAAAATCTTTATCTTGTCCGAGGACCAGCAGAGGTGGCATCTCTTCCATGAAGTCTTTCCCCTATGCCCTAAGTTGAAGGACCCACTTCACAGTATTTTAACAATGTCTTTATAGTACTTTCAATCTCTTTTGTGCATCCCATCTTGCATATTCTATTTCTTCATGTAAATGTCAAGTTCCTCCTATTAAATTACAATCTCCTCAAGTGCAAGGACTATATCATTTATGAGTCCTTGACAACTAGCACAATGCACACACTAGGTATTTAATAAAGGTTTGCTGAAGAGAAATTAATAGTTATTTCTGTACATCTTAGATCCCCTAACAAGCTAAACTGTAAGTTTCTCAAAGACAGGGCATATGTCATCCATCTAGCTCCCATAATTCTCTGTCTTCAATGAATACTCAATAATGTTGGTTGAATGTAACTGAATAGAGCAAATATCCTTATCCATTTTCCAGGACTCTGCTTGCCACCAAACACAGAACATCAATATTTAATGGGGTGGTGAGTGGAAGTCAGTCTCAGGTTTAAGACAGATGTAAGACATTCCTGCTGAAAGACACCTAAAGAGGAAGCATTCATACCTCAAAGCAGCTGTACGTCATACCCCTTTTAGCTAGGCCTGACTCGGCTTTCCTCCTAGACAATAACTAGCAAGAGCCGCCGGTGTCATATCTGAATCTTGAAATAGAGGGCCCAGCGTTCTCATATGGAGGACTTTCCCAGGCTGTCTCAGACACACAAGTAGGTATCAACATGAAAGAAATGGCATTTCCTGTATAATAAAAACTAGCCAGTACAAAAGCTCTTCACACCACACTGCCTTCCCCTAAACTCTAGCCCACAGTAATAATAGGTTGTATGACATGGGCATTAAATATCTTCCCAGAAGCCTATCTAGCATAATATCACTTTACCATACTGGGCCCCAACTTGATATTAACATATAGGAAGCCAAATTATAGAGAGCCCTATCATTTCCATAGCGTCTCATCCTTAAATTAAAGTTCCACTCTTCAGAATCCCTTCTAAAAAATCGAGGTGAGAGTAGAAGATAACAACAGCTTTAATCCCTCTCTGATGACAAATAGTCTCCAAAAAGCAATCTTTTCCTATCTTGTTCTTGCTACAGGGAAAGAGTTCAATTCACTTCAAAACTCTTCCCTTCCATTCAACAAACTGAGAGAAAACCGAAGACAAGGAATTTTAAAAACAGAATTTATAGGACAGAAGCCAACAGTCCACCTAGTCTGAGGTTCTTTACCTGGGATCCATGAATTTTAAAAATATCTATTTTGATAACTACTTCAATATCACTGGTCTCCTTGGCAATCCTATGTATTTTGTTTTATGCTGTGCATTCAAAAACATTCAGAGAAGAAGTCCAGAAATTTCACCAGACTGACTGGCAAAAGGGCTCCAGCACAGAAAACAGTTTAAGAAATTCTGCTCAAGTGCAATCTCATTTTTCTGATGAAGAAACTAAGACCCAGAAAAGAAAAGGCCACACAGGCAATAAGCCACAATTCAAAACCAGAACCTCTGCATCTGAGCCCAGTATTCTTTCTACTCCCCACTGCCTCTATTCCTACCAAAATTAAAATTGGATTGTAGTGCTATTAAGACTGATCAAACTTGTAGGAATCTGATCCCAATTCTTTATAAAAGGAAAGAAAAGGTTTCTTTATAATGTGAGTAGAGTAGAAAAACTGAGGAAATTTATAAATAATAATTCGACTAATCAAGGGCAAATACTAAACAAGCCATTGTTTACCTGTACAGCTCCTAGCACGCCACACCTCCACCTCCAACAGAGTAGGAAATTAAAAGAACAAATCTATCTCTAGTGCAGCCAAACCAGCCTCCCACACAGTCACCCAGAGCCAGCTTTTAGTCTCAGTACTGCAGTATGCGGAACCAGGCTGACCCCAAGGGCACAACTGGTTTTATGCAAGGTGTTATCCTCCCCTAGGAACATAATTATCCAGAGACCTAGTCCCTTCAGCTGGCCTCCTAAATGCCTTACTTACCTTGTCCTCTCCCCTGTTTCCCTTCCTCCCCTTTCAAGGCTCTACTGTTCACCTGCCCTTCTTGGCTTTGAGACCTCCCCTATCTCCACCCCCAATCAAAACATATCCATCCTAAATCCCATCCTGCTCCTACAGGGCTCTGCTAACTAAAAAGGTGAAGTAATACAAGTCAGATGAATTTAACCAACATGTATTAAGTGCCTACTATATACTGGGGTACTGTTTTAAGCTCAAGGGGATCAAAGATTAAAATAGGTGTAAAGTAAATGGCTAGGAGCTTAACAGTATCCCACTACATAAGATACCTGGTTCTTAACTAGGTCCTTATGGATACAGAATTGCTTAGGGGAGGATTATTTTGGTTTTTCCTCAAATAATACCTGGTGGGCACCTGGAAGGCTATTCTACTTACATTTGAGCCTAGTAGCATAGATGACAATGGTGCTGATGACAAAGGATTGAGAGTCAGGAGGCCTGGGTTTGAATCCCATTTTTGCTACTTCTAACCAGTAACCTGTGGGACTTAAGCAAACTGATCTCCCTGGGCTTTGGTTCTGTCCTCCAGCAAAGGAAGCTGCAGGGCTCTTCTGGGCCTCCTTCCACTAGCTCTATGACACAGAGTCACTCACTACACCAGCAAGTAAGCACTATGCCTGGTACACAGCAAGCCCTTGAGAAATGCTAGGTGACTTACCCTTGATTTCTATCAAGCATGAATGCCAGTCTTCTCTGAAACAGCTGCTTGACAATCCTGAGGTTGGGCAATGCACTGGGAAAACGGTAAAACCCCACAAGACTGGGACCCATTAGAGAAGCAAAAGGACAAATTCACCTTATATTTAGGATAGACAATTAGCTGAGAGCAAAAGTGATGCCAAAATCTCTGCCCGCATTATGTAGTACTTGAAAGTTGGCAAAGACCTTTTCCATCCATCGTGGGACCGTAAGAGGAAGGTCCTATGATTGCCCCGACAGGGCCCAGAGCGAGGAGCTCTGAGGAATGAACACTGAGCCTGCCTCTGCCCCCACTGCCTGGGGGCCCATAGTCAAACTATCTCCCCTCAGTTTTCTCAACGCCAGTAAAATGAGAAGGCTAGACCTGACCACTAACATCCTCTTCTCTCTAAATCCATGACCCTATTATCTGTAAGCATCTCACACTGTGAACTCCCCCAGAGGAGGACCAATCCTCGGAGTTTCTTTGTATTCTTACTGCTTAAAGGCACAGGGCCTTACAAATAAAAAGCAGGTGCTTGATAAATGTTGGATGGCAATTAACAAGAATAATAAGAGCTAATATTGATATAGTATTTTAAGGCTGGTAAAGTGTCTGATTCCCAATGACCCTGTGAGAGAGATATCTCGATTGTTCCCATTCTAATAATTCCTGTAGTACTTAACTTCCAAGGCTGTTGTAAGGATCAAATGAGATAACATATGAAAGTCACATATAAACACTAGCTACTATTCCTTCTATGGTACCTTTCAGTCCTAGATCCTAGGACAATGGCTTGCCAGCTCACTTTTAAATATGATGCTGGTAATAATAATAATAATAATAGCAGCTTCTGTCTCAGAAACTCCTTTTCCTCTCACTCATCAGCTACTTGGACAGTCAAGTTCCATCCAAACTGAGCAGTCCTTGTACTTGGTGCTCAGGCCCCTCCCTCTTGAGCAGTGCTGGGAAGCAGAGACCAAAGAAGAAAGAGGCCCCCCTGTCCTGGGGCAGAGCTCGACTAGGCCAACTAGTTTTGTGGATAGGGTCGCAAACTAACACATGGCTCAACAATTCCCTGTCCTTAAAGAGTCTATCTCCTCTCTCAAATGTGGATGATAAGATTTAAGTGGTCTACCTTAACAAAGTTACAAGGAAAGTACTTCATGTAGTATGGACTTTAGCACATCTTAAAGGACCACATATGGCATTGGGAGTGATATTCAATAAAAGTAAATTCCCAGACAACCCAAATCTGACTCCATCTGGCAAAGTATAGTTCATTTTAGATTTTTCATGCTAATTGAAAAGTACGCTTATAAAACACAAAATGGTTTCTTAGAATGCACCAAGAAAAAAACATCCAGGCATATTAAAATAAATTCCTCACCTTCAAGCCCATGACTGGCCCTACTCTTTGGTGATCTAGCATCCTGATTAAGGGAAAGGCAGGCCCTGGATTACCTAGGATACTCCACAACTTAATCCATTCACAGATATTGAGAAAGGTCTAGCCTACAGGTCATTCCCTTCTCCCTTCCCCATTAACATTCTAGAAAAACTGATAAGAGCTTCATTTCCATTCTCCCCATCTGTCCTCAAAAGGTGATGCCATTAGTGAAGTAGCCATTTGAGAGACAAGAGGAAGCAGGAGAATCAAGGGACTGGAACAATCTATAAATAGGGCAATCCTTACTCTGAGGGTGTTATACTTTATTCTTTTATTCTGTACTTTCAGCACAATAAAGAATTTTAGAACTGAAAGAAAATATGTGGTCCAATACCCTCATTTTATGAGATAAAGACCTGCCTTGCCTCTGGTCACAAGTTAGCTGCCTGGACAGAGCTGGACCTCAAACTCAGGCCTCCTGACTCCCAGGCTAGGGGCCTTTCCACTACCTCCCAGCAGCTGCCCTTATTTAAATGCAAACAAGGATCCTATAACCACTAGTTTGAGATAATGAGCTAAGCTGGACTCAATTTAGATTGCTATAGATTAATAATTCAGTTTCCTTTCATCCAATTGCAAACCAGTATAAAATTCCCTGGTAGATATGGAGATGGTGCCCTCTACCGAATGTTACTTTTATGAGCATAGCTTTATCCACCCAATACTATGTCTAAAGAAATAAATCTCATTTAGTAGAATGTAGTAGTTTGAATCTTTTACACCCATATTACTCAGTTACATTCCTTAAAAAAAAAAAAGAAAAATGCAGAAATTCTCTGTGAAGTCTCTGAATTTCTAGAGTTAAATGCCAAGTGCCCTACAGGGGGCCCCTGGGTGATAAAACTGAAACTCTGCTGAAGCAGTTGGCAAAAAATCTTGGGAGATCTGTGGCCTGATCTATGCCACACCACAAGCAAGCTTGGACAAATTTCATCCCTCCATAAAACCTTGGGCACATAAGCCCAAGAAAACTGACAAAGAGATGAAAAAGTTATTCACTTGTAACCCTTACTTTGCTTACCTGGACAACTGGATATTGATAATCCATACAGTATACACCATACATAGCAAAAAAATTTCTTCTGATAAAAGACCAACCAAAAAGAACTGGAAGCTTCAAGTTTTCGTCTTGCTTGTTCTCTATGTCTTGTACGGAGGAACAGGGTAACACCAAAAAACCAGTTGGTTCAGACCCCAGTCTACTCCGGCAGACAGACCAAGTCAGCTGAAGTCCCCGATGATGGGTAGTTTTAGGCCAAGCTACTCCACCCAGTGGAATCCAGCACGGTCCAGAAGAAAGATGTTCAGAAGATCAAAAAATTTCTGCCAAATTACAATTTACAGAGTAAAAATGACAGCTTTTTAATGGGCAACTGCCTGCAAGTTGAAAAAGCTGAGCCTGAAGGCCCCGGGGTGGCATGCAGGCTCTCTTGGCAGCAGCAGCCCAAAATAGCAAGAGGCAAACAGCATCCAGGAGCCAGGATGGCCTCTATGTTCTGGGCCTTAGGTGCGTCAGAGAGAGTGCTCCCAATCCTGGACAGGGAGGGAAATGGGTCTATTTCTCTATTCCTCCCTGGGAACCCATAGCCCCTGTCCTCACAGTGTCCAAGGCAGAGACAGGTGCAGAGATTAACAGGGCAAAACCCTTTTGCCATGCGAAGGAAAGAGAGGAAAGAGAAGTCACATTGACACATGCAGTAAAGGGATCTCTCTCATGACATTGTATGTGCTTGGATCATTTAACACCTCTCTTGCTCTGCCTTAACCCAGGCAAGGACAGCTGGCAGGATCAGCACGACAGGGGGAGGAAGGCGGCCCCAACTCAGAGGCAACATGAAGCCCCTGGGAGGCCTCCAGATATGCAGGGTGTCCTTGCACAGCTGTTCTAGTCAAACTTAGAAGGATTAACTCCGGCTGCCTGCAAAAAGAGGGGGTGGAGACATCTTTCATAAAAGGCAGTTGCTATTTCCCTTTTAGGACCTTCTGTATTCACCCAGCCACCATATATATACAAACACACTTGTGCACACATTCCTATAATAGACATTAGAGCTATAACAAACACAGACAGGTGTTGAGTTGGTCTGACTGAGAGGAGCAGGTTCAAGAGTTGGTTTTTAGTGTCCTAGAGACCCTATCTGTAACTGGAGGACCACTAAACAATTCTTAAAAGACAGGACATGGAATGAGCAGAAAGAGAATAAATGTTTAGTAACAATATACTTGGCAAAACAAGTAATCCTAAGAAATCATCTAATTGGAGCAAGAATTCGAATTACCTTCAAAAACTCTGACCTTCCTTACTTTTCAAGGTATAACAGTAATGTTATACCATGTGCTAAACTCTGAATAAGATTAAGGTATGAAGATCAGATGGAGACAGCAAGGAGTCAGGGGGGCCTGCTCCCCTCCTTTCTGCTGAGGGGCCCCTTGGAGAGGGGGCCATTCAGGGCTTTCTTATTTTGGAGCTCCTTTGTTTTTTCCCCCTTTTAAAACAAAAATTAGTTTTCAACAGTCATTTCCACAAGACTTTGACTACCCTCTCCCCCAATCTGCCCTCCCATCTATCATCCTCCCCTTATCCCCTTCCCTCTATTTTCCTGTAGGGTAAAATACCCAATTGAGTGTGTGTGTTATTCCCTCCTTAAGCCAAATTCAATGAGAGTCATTGAATTTGGCTTAGGGAAGGAATGACATACACTCTAAATTGGGTATCTTGCCCTACAGGAGAGCAGGGAGGATAAGGATGAGAGGGGGGATGATGGAGGGGATGGCAAGGTGTGGGGGCAGGGCTGTTAGAAGCACACACTTCTGTAAAGGGACAGGGACAAAGTAGAGAATGGAACAAGGGGTGGGGGCAGGATAGGAAGTAGGGAAATATAGTGAGTCTTTCACAATATGGCCATTGTGGGGATATTCTGCGTAACTACACATGTACAGCATGTACTGAATTGCTTGTCTCCAGCAGGGGTGAGTGATGAGGGAGGAAGGGAAAGAATCTAGAATCTAAAGTTCTATAATCAAATGTTAAAAATATATATATGTATATATTATATTATATATTAAATATATATATTATTATTATTATTACTATTAATTACATACAACTGGGAACTAAGATAAACAGGTACTGGGGTAGGGAGATCCACCTTGCCCTACTGGAAAGTCAGAGGGATGATGGGGGAGGACATAGGAGAGAACAGATTGGGGGAGGGGATATACAGTGGGATCACTGTTTTGGGGTGGTGGGTAGGGGAAAGATGGGGAGAAAATTTGTAACACAAAATTTCATGGAAATGAATGATGTAAACTAAAAATAAATAAAAGTTAATTAAAAAAAAACAAATTCAATGAGAGTAAGGTTGACCCATTCCCTTTCACCTTCCTGTTCTTCCCCTCCATTGTAACAGTTTTCTCTTAACTCTTTTATATGAGATAATTTACCCTATTCTATCTATCCTTTTCTTCTTCTCTTATTATATTCCTCTCTCACCTCTTAATTTTATTTTTTTGATATCATCCCTTCCTATTCAACTGGTCCTGTGCCCTCTGTCTATGTACACACATGTACATATATGTACACACTCACATATGTATTCATACATATATATACCCTCCTATACAGACATATGTGTGTATACATATATATATACACACACATAT